>VONZ01000662.1:0-419236 GCA_012976165.1 Labeo catla | reverse complement strand
AGATAAATAATTTAAAATAATCATAATTTTTTGTTAAAAAATGTACACAAATTTTTTTTAATATTTTTGAATTATTATTATTATTATTAAATTAAATATATATTTATTTTATTTATATATATTTTTTAAAATCAATTACTGTACTTCATCTGGATGTTTTATTTGTAATTTTATTTTTGTAATGGATGTACTTTCATTATTTATTTACATTATTAAATTTCTTAAAATGTTTTATCTTTTAGTTCTTTCTCTGAAATATGACTAGAACGTGTTCAGGACTGGTTTAATGAGATTTTGTTTCATTTCTCTGGTGTTAATGATCATGTATGTGTATTTATCAGGTGTTACAGGAGGGTTGGCGGCTCCTCTGGTGGCTGCTGGGGCAGGAGCGGTGCTGGGAGCGGGTGGAGCCGCTGTACTTGGATCAGCCACGGGCATCGCCATCATGGCCTCCTTGTTTGGAGCTGCAGGGGCCGGGTTAACAGGTGAGCTACTTGACTTAACTAAAACTTGCTGATAATAAAGCATAGTAACAATAATAAATAACATTTTTTATAAAATGAACTATGCACTGAACTTTAATACAGTGTTGCTATAAAGGGTTCTGTTCTTCTGGAGTGCAAGACATTTATATAATGTTGTGTCAATTTTGTGTTACAAGATTGATAGGTGAGCAGATGAATTAGCAGACTGGCAGTGATGATAAAGTTACAGTCCTTTTTCTGGTTTGAATAGAGTTTTATATAATCCTGTTTTCAAAGCACATTGTCAGCTCTCATTCAAAGTGAACTGAGCTCAAGGTTATTGGAGTTGCTTAGTTTTTCTTCAGATGCAGATAGTAGTGTGTGTGCGCCTGCCTCTGTTTATATCTGTTTGAAGATCAAGTTATCTCTGTTTCCAACCTGTATTTATGTTTATTTACTTAATTTAGAAAGATAACACAAGGTATGTTTACTCATTTTTTCAGGCTATAAAATGAACAAGCGTGTCGGCGCTATAGAAGAGTTTGAGTTTCTTCCAATGAGTTCTGGAAAGCATCTTCATCTCACTATAGCCGTGACGGGCTGGCTGTGCAGCGGCAAATACAGTGAGCGCCACATATGTGACCCTGGACCACAAAACCAGTCTTAAGACGCTGGGGTATATTTGTAATAATAGCCAAAAATACATTGTATGGGTCAAAATTATTGATTTTTGTTTTATGGCAAAAATCATTAGGAAATTAAGTAAAGATCATGTTCCATGAAGATATTTTGTAAAATTTCTACTAGAAGTATATCAAAACTTTTGATTAGTAATATGCATTCTTAAGAACTTCATTTGGACAACTCTAAAGGCAGTTTTCTCAGTATTTAGGTTTTTTTTTTTTTTGCACCCTCAGATTCCAGATTTTCAAATAGTTGTATCTCGGTCAAATATTGTTCTGTCATAGCAAACCATACATCAGTGGAAAGCTTATTTATCAGCTTTCAGATGATGTATAAATCTCAATTTGGAAAAATTGACCCTTATGACTGGTTTTGTGGTCCACGGTCACATATTACATCTCCATCAAAATAGCATTTTTTTCCAGTTACTAACACTTTTGTGTTCGTATTAGGGCTGTTAAACGCTTAATCGCAATTAATCACATACAAAATCAAAGGCTGAGTTTGGCTAACAAATGTGTGTGTACTGTGTGTAATATATAAATGCACACAAATGAATGTATATATTTAAGCGAAATATGTTATGTACAAAATATTTTTATTTATATATAATATAAATTATATAAAAAGTTATAATAAATACATGTAAATATTTATTGAATATATATATACATGAATGTGTTTGTATTTGTATATACATAATAATTACACATAGTACACACACATATATTAGGCAAACTCAAACTTTGCAATTAATCGTTTGACAGCCTTAGTATTGTTTTTTAAATGCATGTGACATTTATTAATTAATAAAGGAATGATTTAACTAAAAATTAAAAATAGCTGAATATTTTAGATGTAGATGAGCTTGTTTTTTCATCAGAGCAGATTTTGAGAAATTAGCATCGCATCACTTGCTCACCAATGGATCCTCTGCAGTGAATGGGTGCCGTCAGAATGCAAGTCCAAACAGCTGATTAAAAACATCACTGTAATCCAAAAGTAATCCACACCAGTCCAGTCCATCAATTAACATCTTTTGAAGTGAAAAGCTGTGTGTTTGTAAGAAACAAATCCATCTTTAAAATGTTTTAACCTTAAACCGTTGCTTCTAGTCAAAATACGAGTCAATAATAATGCTTCCTCCAGTGAAAAAGTCCATTCCCTGTTGTTCTGTCACGTCAAAATCCACCCGCATATTTGTTTAGAGTTGTTTTAGACTGTTTTGGCTTGTAAACGGTGCTTGATCTGTGCAGATTTCTCTCCTGATTCAGACAAGACAACTTTTCACTGCAGAAAGCTTGTATTTTAGCCGGAAGCAGTGGTTTTAAGTGAAAAATGTCTCAATAATGGATTTGTTTCTTACAAACATGCAGCTTTTCATTCCACAAGATGCTAACTGATGGACTGGAGTGGTGTGGATTACTTGTGGATTTCTGTGATGTTTTTATCAGCTGTTTGGAGTCTCATTCTGACGGCACCCATTCACTGCAGCAAGTGATGTAATGCTACATTTTTTCAAATCTGTGCTTCTGATGAAGAAAAAAAACTTATCTACATCTTGAATGGCCTGAGGGTGAGTACATATTCAGCAGTTTTTCATTTCTTTATGAAAACAACTATTTCTTTAACGTTACAAGCCCAAAATGTTGTACTGTTCACACTAAGGTTTAGATTCTCTTGCCCATCCTAGGTTCATTTCAGGCTCCCTGGTCCAGTCTAGGATCGTGTGGTGAGCAGTACTGTCTGAAATGGGAGTCGCGTTATTTATTGGACCTGGGCTCTATTCTGGACTCATTATGGGATGGGCTTGTTAGTGTCGTGGCTCAGGAGGCCCTCAAATACACAGTGCTCTCAGGTATTTCTGCTTTATTATACCAGTGTTAAGGTAGAACTGCTAGTTTGAGGAAAATAGAAAGTCTCTTGTGCTTTAGCTTATTTAGGTAAGTATTGAAGTGTGCAGTCATATTCACTTTACCTGAAGTTTGTGACAGTTTCTTTTATTCATGTGTGTTATAATGAATGATGATCCAGTGCAGAATTTTTTTATGTTTTGCTAAGTGGCCGTTGCAGTTTTATTCAGTGGCAGAATTCTCTCCCACGCATCTACAGACGCACAGTCTTCTCTACAGCTCATCGTCTATTTTAACAGACTCACCAAACCAAAAAAACATAAAAATAATAGTAATAAATTTGTCCAGTTAAAGAACAATGTTTAAGACACAGAATATTTACATTTAAAAAAAATTAAAATAAATGCAGAAAATTCTTTTAATCAGAGAATCATGTCAAAACGTAATAAATCAGCATATTAGAATGATTTCTGAAGGATCATGTGACACTGAAAACTTAAGTAATGATGCTGAAAATTCAGCTTTGCATCACAAAAATAAATCATATTTTAATATGTATTAAATGAGAAAACTGTTATTTAAATTAATATTTCACAAGACTATTTTAAAAAATCTTAAAGATTACTTACTTTTGAAGGATAGTACGTAAATGTACATATCTATCTAAATATATATATATATACACTACCGTTCAAAAGTTTGGGGGCAGTACATTTTTATTGTTTCTTTTTTTTTTTTTTTTTAAGAAATTAATACTTTTATTCACCAAGGATGTATTAAGTTAATAATTAAAAGTTTATTAAAAGTTAATAATAAATAATTTACATTGTTATAAAATATTTATATTTTGAATAAACACTGTACTTTTTAAACTTGTTATTCATGAAAGAATCCTGAAAAAAAAAATCACAGGTTCCAAAAAATATTTGGCAGCACAACTGTTGATATTATCCAACATTGATCATTCTAATAATAAATCCACATATTAGAATGATTTCTGAAGGATCATGTGACACTTAAGACTGGAGTAACAGCTGATAAAAATTCAGCTTTTCATCACAGGAATAAATTCTATTTTAAAGTATGTTAAAATAAAAAAACATTATTTTATATTGTAAAAACATTTTGCAATATTACTGTTTTTTTTTCTATATTTTTAATCAAATAAATGCAGCCTTGATGAGCATAAGAGACTTCTTTAAAGACTATTACAAGTCTTACTGACCCCAAACTTTTGAACGGTAGTGTATATATATGTATGTATGTATGTATTTGAGCTTTGTAAAAAAGAAAATGCAATTTCTCGATTTTAATCGATTCCCATTTTTACGAAACCGTATCGATTCTTAAGAGTTTCAACGCAAAAACGTCAATATTACAGCCTGTAAACAATATATAACATAACGTCAAATTATCCTCAGGAAAACATATTCAGTGACCAAAACTCATTAATCCACCAGAAAAATGAACTGTAGAGAGGAGCATTTTGCTAAATATATGCACCATATAACACATTCATTATAATTTTTACTCTTCAATGTTTAATTTATGTTTAAATAAATCTGTCAGGTTTTTATAATAGCCACCATTTAAATGTTTATATTTCAAAAAACAAACTGGAGTAGAAATATTATTGTGTAATTGTAACTTTATTTTTATAAAAAATTTTTGAGTATAATTTAAGCATTTGTTTACAAATCAGTTGTATTATAGTAATGTAACATATCTCATGTATATTTTACAGCGTTAGTTGATGTTTTTTTTTTTTTTTCCCTTGAGAAAATTTGGCATGTACTGTACCTGATATATAGTAGTCAACATCTGAAGTGGATCAAAAAAGTTCAACAAAGCTGTCCTAAGACATATATATATATATATATATATATATATATACTGCATTACTATATAAAAATATAGTCACAAACAAATCAAAAAAATAAAACTGCTTATATGTAACCAAGGACCACAAAACCAGTCATAAGGGTCAAGTTTTGAATAATGGAATTATTATAGCTGAATGGAAAGCTGCATAAATAAGCTTTCCATTGGTGTATGGTATCCTATTGTTAGGTTTGGACGATATTTGGTCGAGATACAACTATTTTGAAAATCTGGGATCTGAGGTGGAAAAAAGGGTGCTTTAAAGTTGACCAAATGAAGTTCTTAGCAATGCATATTACTAACAAAAAATTACATTTTGATATATTTACGGTCGGAAATGTACAAAATATCTTCATGGAACATGATCTTTACTTAATATTCTAATAATTTTCTGGCATGAAAGAAAAATTGATCATTTTGACCCGTACACTGTATTGTTGTCTATTGCTACAAATATACCTGTGTTTCTTCTGACTGGTTTTGTGGTCCAAGATTACATATATTATTTTGTTTGTTCCCTGACCCTATTTTATACCATGTTTTAAACTGCCTCAAGTCGCTTAGATTAACTGTAGCATCATGAAAGATTGTTGTAACTAGCACACATTGCTTTAAGGTGTCCAGAATAACTGCATTGCTCATTCTCTTGTCTGTGTTCAGGCATAGTGACGGCTCTGACATGGCCTGCCTCTCTGCTGGCTGTGGCCAGTGTGATCGACAACCCCTGGGGAGTGTGCCTGAGTCGCTCAGCCGAGGTGGGAAAACACCTCGCCCAGGTGCTCCGGAGCCGACAGCAGGTCAGAGTGAAGCCGAGTCATGCAAGACATCGACATCTTTGAGATTCTCCTTAGTCTTTGACGATTTCAGTTCAATGCGGCTTGAAATGACTAATTCAAGGAATGTTACAGGTCATATACAAGCTCTAAGGACAGTGTGGCTCATACTCGAGGAAAAAAAACACATCGGTTTTATTCAGATGCCATTTGATTCAGTTGCTGCTGTTTGTAAAGCCAAACAGTATGATATTATAATAGCTTGTAATGTAAATCAATGAGATTTTTATTTTACAGAATATGCATATAAAAATCGATCACTCTCTATCTTCCAATAACAGTAAGATATGTGATCCTGAACCACAAAACTAGTTCTAAGTAGAACAATATATTTGTATCAATAGCCAAAAATACAATGTATGGGTTAAAATTATTGATTTTTGTTTTATGCCAAAAATCATTAGGGTATTAAGTAGAGATCATGTTTCATGAACTTATTTTGTAAATTTCCTACCGTAAATATATCAACTCAATTTTGATTAGTAACATGCATTGCCAAGAACTTCATTTGGACAACCTCAAAGGTGATTTTCTCAATATTTTGATTTTTTTTGCACCATCAGATTCCAGATTTTCAAATAGTTGTGTCTCAGCCAAATATTGTCTTATCCTAACAAACCATACATCAATGGAAAGCTTAGTTATTTTGATGTATAAATCTTAATTTTAAAAAAAATTGACACTTATGACTGGTTTTGTGGTTCAGGGTCACATATTTAAATGCTCAGTTTTATGATCAAAGCTCTGTAGTTTAAAGACATACAATTCAATGCAATGATTAAATGTTCATCTTGAAATATTAATAACAATACAAAAGTTATTTTTGTTTACTTTTTAAAGGTAAAGATTTCACAACAAAAATGAATCTTGACAGTTTTTAGTCATAAGCCTTTTATTTGCTAAAAAGTATAAACTATCATTTAGATGGCAGAAGACAGGTTTTTCAGCAAAGTTTTGATTATGTTGATCATTTAAAGTCCTTTTACATATTAAATATGATTCAGTAGGCTGTATAAAATGAATCACCTATATAATATTAACCTTTCAAATGTGAATATAGTTATCTTCTATCTTTGTGCAGGGAAAGCGGCCTGTCAATCTAATTGGCTTTAGCCTTGGAGCTCGTGTCATCTACTTCTGCCTAGAAGAGCTCGCCAATGACCAAGGTATGCTTTTTATTCATTTTAATGAGTTAGTGATAATAGGGGAACGTCCTTTTGTCTTTAAGACCTTGCATCTCAAGAACTGTCCACATGACAGAGCTAGACTTGGACAAATTTCCTGCAAGCCAGACTGAGTCGTGTTCCCTTTGTCATCGTAATGAAAGATGGAATCTGAGAGGTGTGAGGCTGTAAATGAGAACCTGATCGCACGGAGCCATTTGAAAGACTTCTGTCTCTTATTATCGAGCAGGTAGCGAAGGTGTGGTGGAGGATGTGGTGCTGCTGGGAGCCCCTGTGGATGGGTCCGAGAAAGCATGGCAGCGACTGTCCAGGGTAGTGGCCGGGAAGATTGTTAATGGATATTGCAGGTAAGTAGAACTGTCATGATTTCTCAGTTCAAACGGAGTACTTGATTTTAAAAAAATCCTCGATTGCATGTCGAGTAACCGGCAAAATACCAGAAGTGGTGCATTCAATGAATGATAAACACAGAATTTACTGAATAACGTGGAATGTCACGGAATTTGTCAAAGTTTAAAATAATTAATCAAAAGTAGTTCATTACACTTAAATCAAACCACAATATGGACTAGTATCTGTAAATGTTATGCTGCAAAAGTACCATTTAAATGTGAATCCTGCATGTTCTGCGTGTCTCAGTTTCAATGAATGGAACAGACGAGGTTTTGTTTACTACACACACTGAAGCGTGCGCGACGCTCGTGGCGATTTCAGCATCTGTCGTCTCACTAAATGAGGACGTAAATACATGAACAATATCTGCTGATAGTCACTTCATGAGCATTTGACCATTCTACTTTAGGGAAACTAGTGTTATATCATATACAGACAGAAATGTAAAGGTAGACACGGCAAAATAAGTCAAAATAAAAGTCTGGTTTAACTTGAAGACATTGTGCCAGACATATATTACTACTACTACTAAAATGAAACAAACATTATTTTTTAGGGTAATCACACAACATTTCTTCCATGTTTTAATTTTAATAGTAAATTCCCCTTTGTTTGCCAAAGAAAAAGTTTGCTTAATTTTCAATAATTACAAGATAAATTAAATTAATGTTTCATGCCTTCATTTTATAACCAGAATTTCTGAGGGTAAAAAACCTTTTATAAGGCTATTTTAAGAATAAATTTGAATAAATTAAGTACGCATTCAAATAATTAGACATGCTAAAACACAGAATTTGATAACAGTAAAACATGGTGAGAAGAAATAAAACATTTCATAGGGCCCTAAACATGTCATTTTTGTGTGAAATTGTATAAGTTTCATGATTTTAATTAATTAGACATGCTCTTTGATTAATAAAATTTAATTTAACCATTAAACAGGGATAAATTTAAATGGGGAAAAAACAGAATGCAGAAAAATTAAAACGGAAAAAAATGTAATTTGGAAAAAAAATAAACCGTAATTCAGGAAAAAAATAAAACGGATTTAATAGGGCCCTAGTTATGTACATGTGTCTCAGAGCGACTGCGTTCACAGTAAATGCTGCTCCACACAAACTGTTATTACTTACATGTGTGGCGCATCTCAAACTCCATCTCTGTACATTGTTGTGATTTTGGGTTTATTGTAATGCTCATCTGGGAACGCAGTATGCGCCATTTCATCAGATTTGTAAGGTAAATAATTCATAAACCTATGAATACATCACTATCTTTCTTAATATGCTAACTGTAAAACAATCATCAGGCCATCTGCAGGCATTTGTTATAATGCGTATAATGTACATTAGGTCTATTGTTTATAATACAAAGTTTTGTTTGATAAGACCATATGATTACTTGTTTTTGATACTTTATTTGAACTAGTCGAGATGCAACTGTTTGAAAATCTGAGGGTGCAAAAAAATCTAAATATTGAGAAAACCTTTAAAGTTGTCCAAATGAAATTCTTGGCAATGCATAATACTAATCAAAACTCCAGTTTTGATATATTTAGGGTCAAGAAATTTGTAAGTACAAGTCATTTTAATTGTTCACTTAGGTCTATTTTTATTACTTCATACAAATGACTTAATTACCAAAATAATTGTTAGTAACAGCCCTACAGGTAAGATGCTATTAATACTACTCCTATTAAAGGGTTTGTTCAAATCCCTTACCCTAAGTATTAAAATTTGCTGTGTCAAATATGCTGTTATAATTGCCAGTTTTAACAGGTAATTTGAATTCACTTTCTTTTCAGTTTTTTTTTTTTTTTTTTTTTTAAAGGCTGCCACAAAATATTAAGGTTTTTCAACATTGAAATAATTATTCTTTGAAATAATTATTTAACATTTTACTGACTTGGATTATATGTTCACAGTTACTGTGGTTGAATGTTTGTGCAATTTCATTTATTAAGTTCCAATGAGTTCCAAACATTCCAAACAGTTCTTTGAAACAAATAAGTTGCTTATAAACTTAAGGACATCAGTTCAGATCGAAATTAAATGATCACATGACCATAGTCTTCATAAAGGGGAGGAAAACAATGAAATGTCAGATCTGGATTGCAATGAAATCATTTAGTGCCTCTAAATGAAAAGGGCTGAGTTACACGATAACATATAAGGTTTTGTTTTATTTAATTAGATTATGATAGGCAATTCATTTAAACATCAATTTTAAATTACAGATTTACCAAATTGCATTTTAGACCACCAGATGAAGAAAATTAACACGGTTTCAACATGTTAACTACAAATCTGGAGATTATGGTTTTGCTCACTACATTTGTTCATTTTAATTTTAATCAACAGACCTAATTATCACATTAACATATTCGTAAATATGTTTCTCTTTGTTTTTTTTGGTTTAGAGGGGATTGGCTTCTTGGATTCCTCTACAGAAGTTCATCTGTCAGGCTGTCTGTTGCTGGGCTCCAGCCAATCAATTCGCAAGACCGCAAAATAATCAATGTGGATCTGTCATCAGTGGTAAGCAAATGCGTGTGTGCACTGAGTATCAAGTCCCTGATGTTCTCAGTAGATGTTCTTTTGTTTTAAAGGTTCTTGGTGTCTGAGATTCAATATACCACCTGGAATAGTAACTATTCAACACAATGGCACAACATTATATTATCGCAAAGTCAAAGTTTAATTTCCTTAAAGTTGCTTAAGGTTTGAAGTCATCTGAAGTTACTTTTTTTGGACAGATATGATTTAATGCTTTTTGCAGAACACTCCCTGCCATGAATAGAAAGGGCATTGTTAAATCGTCACCCTCAAAAGACTACAATTACTGTAATTACTGTCACAGGAAGTTGCTCGTTGATATTCAAGCGGAATCCCTAAATCCAGCACGGTTACCTCAAAAAAATGAAAAGTGTCATTTTATGCAACACACAAATGTAAAAAAATCACTTGAACTTAAAATGATCCATTTATAACAATGTTACAGTGAGCAAAGACAGTCTGGAAATCTCAAAGAGGTCATCATGCTCACCATCCATGCCACATATTGTAAACAAAGGACTGAATTTGAGATCTTTCTGAACTTACAGACACAGAATACAGGTTACATAATGCTGGACAAATAAAGAAATGCTTTTTTTTTGTGAAAGCAGTAAAATTTTCATGTAAGAAACAATAATACAGCTTAGATAAATCAGCGGGAGACATGGCAAGGTAATCAGTTGAAGAACCCTGGTTATGCGACTGCAATGTGAGGCATGTGAAGAATTGCACCTTCTTTTGGCATGTGAAGAAATGTTAATGAGCAACTGAATTTGCATTTCCTGAAATAAATACCAGTGCTTGTAAGACAGCACAATAACAGCGTTACAGTTTTAAGTTTATCAGGTTAATCTCACTGTTCGCATACAAAATTAGCAGATGTCACATAATGTGATGTTGCTACGTCAAAGCAGCTATAGTGAAAATAAACAGATCACAATTCGGTATGCAAATACAGCAGCGATACCGTGATGTTCACCAAATGGTGAATAATAGATTTTCAAAATTAAATCTGGGGGGGAAAAATTAGCTGACCTAAGATTGAAATTATTCGTTAATCGTAGCTATTTTTCAAAGGTCAGTGAGGTTAAAAACATTGCAACTCATTTAACAGATTGTATGTCTTCTGTATTTCTAGTTGTGAAAATTTTAAATATGGCTTCTACCCTTATGTACATTTTTCACTGGTTCTTGCCTGTGCAAAACATTTTTAATTATGTTCTTTTAGTCTGTTGCTAGGGTATTTTTGATGGTTGCCAGGTGGTTACTTACTGGCCTAAATCAAGTTTTTTTTATAACTCTTTTTATAGTTTACACTACCAGTCAAAAGTTTTTGAATGGTAAGATTTTGAATTATTTTTTTTTTTTAAACAAGTCTCTTCTGCTCACCAAGCCTGCATTTATTTTAGTACAGCAAAAACATTAAAATTTAGAAATATTTTTACTATTTAAAATAACTGATTTCTATTTTAATATATTGTAAAATGTAATTTATTCCTGTGATAAAAGCTATTTTATCATTACTGCAGTCTTCAGTTTCACATGATCCTTCAGAAATCATTTGAATATGCTGATTTGCTGTTCAAGAAACATATATTATTATTATCATCAATATTTAAAACAGTTGAGTGCATCTTTTTTTCAGGAATCTTTGGTGAATAGAAAGATGCAAAAATCAACATTATACACTATACCATTCAAGAGTTTTTTGGGGAAAGAAATGATATAAATTAATACTTTTATGTAGCAAGGATGCTTTAAATTGATCATAAGTGATGATAAAGACATTTATAATGTTACAGAAGTTTTCTATTTCAGATAAATGCTGTTCTTCTGAACTTTCTGTCAAAGAAACCTGAAAAAATACTGTTTTCAGTAAATACTACTAATAATAAATGTTTTTGAGCTGCAAATCAGAATATTAGAATGATTCATGTGACTGGAGTAATGATGCTAAAAATTTTGCTTTGAAATCACAGGAATAAATTACATTTTAAAATATATTCAAATAGAAAACAGTTATTTTAAATAGTAAAAATATATATATTTTTAAAATTGTACAGTTTTTCCTATACTTTGCATCAAATAAATGCAGGCTTGGCAAGCAGAAAAGACTTATTTAAAAAAAACATTAAAAAAAAATTTTTTTGGCTTGTAGTGTAAGTCTGTGAGAGTTTTTCACTACTTTTTTTATCCATAAAATTCGATCGCTTAAAAAAGTACTAGCATACATTGCATGGATTGAGGTATCATGCATGCCTGAGATACGCACCAAAGCTCGATCTTTCTGAAAAGTTTTGAAGCACCACTAAAATAAGACTGAGGATATCAATATAAACAATGTAAAGTATTTGTCACTTGTTTCAAGGGTATGTTCTATCCACCTCTTAGGTAAAAGGACACCTGGACTACATGCGTCAGATGGACACCATCCTAGTAGCAGTAGGGGTTCCCACCAGGGAAGAAGCTGGTGCCATGAGTGGCAAACTACAGCTGGTGCATTTATCTCAGGAAAAAACAGGCACTCCAGAATCAGCTGGTCAGAAAGGGGAGCCATCCATAGACAGTTCAAACCAAGATACCTCAGAGGCAAATGTAGACGAATACAAGAAACAGACACAGGAACGTGGTGAGAGGAAGGACTCTGAGAATGGCTGGGATATCCCTGATATATCTGATTTACTAGACTCCATCGGCGAATGTGATGGCGTCCTTGAAGCCTGTCAAGGGAACGCGCGTTCGCCATGTGCTCTCAGAATCAAGAATCATGTTAAACCATCTCAAGATCAGGGCAAAACAAACAAGGATGAAGGTGAAACAGACTGTGAGCACACGTCTTGGGACTGGGATGACACAAACTGGACTACTGAAAGCACAAATACAACCTACCAGTTGCACACTGAAGCACGGGAACAAATAATCAATGGCAAACCTGCTTGTTCTGAGCCAAGAGTAAAGAAATCATGACATTTCCATAATTCAAAACTCACAGGATGTGGGTCGGGTCTAAATGTTGAAACTCATTCCGAGAAACTTCTGAGGTTCAAATTTGCTGCTACCAAGATGAAGGTTAAGCCCAAAGTACTGTATATGCATATGCTAGGGTCAGCATACAGTGCGTGTGACACAAATTCTGTCATCAAAATAGTACGCGCAGATCACACATGCGCATTGAATTTGTGTTGCAGTACTCAGTTGTTCCACAAGGTGGCACCACTGTAGAAAACAAAACTACAGAGACAGAACAACAACAGATGGCTGCATTGACAAGCGCTTGTGAGTGAGAGGGTATGAGATAGTCCAGCTTTGGTTTAAAAGAGTTTTAAAATATTTTTTATGGGGGAAAAATAATAGAGCAGATAAATAAAGAGCACGTGTCGACCACCCATATTTGCGCGCAGCATCAAATAGAGTACACTTTAAAAGGCTATGCGTTCGACTGTATGCATACACTAGTGTACATGAACAAAAACAAAGTATACTTTGGGCTTTAGGCGTAGGGTTGCTGTGGAACGCAAATAAACACAGTGTTTGAATGTCACATGTAAATCTACAGACTTTTAGCAGAAGAAATGTTACCATCTAGACACCACCCGATACAGTTGGGTCAAAAGTTCACAAACACCTTGCAGAATCTGCAAAATGTTAATTATTTTTACCAAAATAAGGGATGCACGTTTTTTTGTTTAGTACTGACCTGAATAAGATATTTCGCATGAAAGATGATTACATACAGTCCACAAGAGAAAATAATAGTTTTTAAATGTATAAAAAAGACCCTGTTCAAAAGTTTACATACACTTGATTCTTAATACTGTGTTGATTCACAGCTGTTTTTGTTTAGTGATAGTTGTTCATGAGTCCCTTGTTTGTCCTGAACAGTTAAACTGTCTGCTGTTCTTCAGAAAAATCAATCCTTCAGCCCCCACAAATTCTTTGTTTTTTCCAGTATTTTTGTGTATTTGAACCCTTTCCAGCAATGATTGTATGCCTTTTCACACTGAGGACAACTGAGGGACTCAGTAACTCGGCAACTAATTATAGAAGGTTCAAACGCTCACTGATGCTTCAGAAAGAAACAAGATGCATTAAGAGCCAGGGGTGAAAACTTCTGAACAGAACGAATGTGTACATTTTTCTTATTTTCCATAAACATCATATTTTTTTCATTTAGTACTGCTCTTCGGAAACCACAGAAGATACTTACATTTCCTAGAAGACAATAAGTTACATTTAATCTTAATCTTTAAATTCAAAATGTTTTCCCCCCTGGCTCATAATGCATCGTGTTTTCTTTTGGAGCATCAGTGAGTGTTCAAACCTTCTGTAATAGTTGCTTATGAGTCCCTCAGTTGTCCTCAGTGTGAAAATCAAAATCAAACAGTCATTGTTGGAAAGGGTTCAAATACACAAAAATGCTGAAAAAACAAAGAATTTGTGGGACCTGAAGAACAGCGGGCAGTTTCACTGTTCAGGACAAACAAGGGACTCATGAACAACTATCACTAAAAAAAAAAAAGCATGTGGATCATTTAAGTAACAACACAGTTTTAAGAATCAAGTGTATGTAAACTTTTGAACGATTAAATATCTTATTCAGGGCAGTAATAAATAAAAAATAGCATGCATTTTGTATGATCCCTTTTATTTTGGTAAAATAATTAACATTTTGCAGTTTCCAAAAGGTGTATGTAAACTTTTGACCTCAACTGTATAAGCTAGAACCAACTGGAACCTTGGCTTTTTGTCATTCATTCTAATAACCTCATTAAGTTATTTCTGGATATCGTCTCTAATTAATGTAGATTTTTAACCACTGCTAAATATAATTTGCTATGTGAAAACTGTGAGTGTTTTGTGTATACCATTGCCCCCTTCATTAGAAGGGGTTTGCTGTTTAATTAAGATGTGAATTACAGCTCCACAGACAACCCACTTGACATTGTGTGAGGTATTAGTGAGATTTCTTTCGCTCTCGTCTGCTTTATCCATCTGTTGTTTTGGTTGTTATGGTAATGAATGAAGCGGGATGCGTGTCGAGTCCGTTCTAAATGTACAATCTCCGTGATCTGCTTTGAGGACGGATGCAGCCTTCCAGTTTAGGCATGACTATCCCATTAACACTTATCCCATTGATTTTTTTTTTTTGTGCCACGGTATGTTTCAACACATTTTTTATAAACCTATAATTATAAGTCACACATCTTAGCGTATCAATCGTCTAATGTATCGACCTGGTTGGGCAGCAGCAGAGGCAGGTCGATCCCGGCGTGTTCCGCGTCAAGAAGGTTAACGGCGTCCGTAGCCGTTGGCGGTAGCTGAGGCGGGTCGGACACGAGGGAGGGGGGTTCGGTGGGCAGTTGTGGCTCCCCTGAGTTGCGTAGAGAAAGGGAAAGTGGCAGTGATGGCCTACGAGGGGCTTGAGAAGAAGAACAGCAGGGTAGAAGCCGTGCCAAAGCTCTCTTGAAATCCCTCATGAACATGGGGTATATAATTGGGTTCATGGTGCTGTTACAGTAGCCCAGCCAGGTGATGGCATCGAAGAAGGAGGGTGGCACGCACTCGCACACCGCCTGGATGTATAGAAGAAAAGGTCTTAGATCACAGAGTCAATACATAATGTAGCTAAGACTCGAAAAGGTCAAGCATGTCTAGTTCGTCGGAAGTGGATGTTGGGATGCCAGGGATGGAGAAGGGGAGAGTAGGAGACAAAGATGGAGTGCTATTCACACACCATATTGTGTGTGAAGAAGGGCTAGAGACAGGCTTGCCCAGAAGCTTGAGATCTGAGCAAAGTGAGGGACACAGATGGGGGACGGGATCATTGAAAGCTCGAGAGCAGGATAAGGAATAATTGCTCGATTAAATAGGAATCTTTCTCGGTTTGTCATACTGGAGTTAATTTGCCACTAAGGTCAAGGTAAGATTCAACAGGAATGAACGCTAATGAGGTTGTTTTGTGAACTCACCTGTGCCATATTGGTGATAAAAAAGGGAAGCCAGGCACTGAAGAAGAGACCCAGGAGCACTCCCAGGGTAAGACTGGCTTTCAGAGCTCTCTTCCTTTGCCTGTGAGCCAGTCTGCGCTCGCTGTTCACCGACAACTGAGAGAAAGAGAAAAGAATATATTCATCAAGATTTCACAGCGATTCGGCTGCTGAGAGGCGGGTTGTAATGTTACCTTGGCCTGGGGTAATTATTTATGCCTTTCCCTCTCTCAGATGAAAGCTCTTGAAAGTGACAGTGCCTCGCAAGGTCTTTACTATTCCCTTGAATAGTCTTACCCTCCCTCATCTTCGAATGCCTTATTGGCACTCCGTTACCTCATCTCATCTCGTCTCTCATTACTTTGTTAGAGTCCTTAAAATTGAATTTTCCTTTTCCGCTACATCTCTTTCACCTATCCTTTTGTGTTGGTTAAGGCGCGGGGAATTCTTTAGATGTTCTCAACATGCAGCATTGTGTCAGTAATGACACAGCCTTCACTTGCATAAGAAGTGGCTATGTAAATGAACAATAGGCCAAAACAGTTTGAGAAGGCATGCACTTCAAGTGGACTAGTTTGTTGAGACGTATGCGTACACCAGGTATACGTAACTTCGGTCCTGCAGAGTTTAGCTCCAACCCTAATCAGACACACCTGAACAAGCTAATCAGGGTCTTCAGGCAGGTGAACTAACCTCTGGAAGACATAGGCACTCTAGGACCGTCGTTGCCTATCCCTGGCGTACACCCTTAAACAAAAACACCAGGCAATACATTCACCAGGATTTCTCACCGGTGCTTGCCGTAACAAGTGTGGCTCCTGATGACTGTAGTCATCTCCGTCCTGGACGGCATGCCCTGGAGAAGGAGGACGAGATGGTTCACCGGGTGAGTGATGTGGGTAAGCAGGATGACTAAGAGCCTCCACCTGTCGAGCCTGTCTTCTGGCCGCCAACAGGATCCGGCAGTAGGTGAAGCAGATGGCCGTAGAGGGCAAGAAGAAGGTGAGAAAGGTCGCCACGAGGGCGAAGGGTAGAGTCACCCGCAGGCGGCACTGCGTGGACGGCGCCCCTGACGTGGAGAGCTGGAAGTACGAAGAAGGGTAGAAGGAGCTCATCCGTGCGACCGTGCCATTGGCGGGATAGTTCTCGGTAAGGTCTTGCGTGCGACCCAGGCTGTGCCAGTCCATCTTGATTGGCAGGAAGGAAGTGAGGGCTGCCAACCCCCAAGCCCCGCCCACCAGAAGCAAGGCGCGAGGCGGGGTCATGTGCTGTTTGTATCGCAACGGAGAGATGATGAGGAGGTAGCGGTCCAGACTAATGACACACAAGTTGAGGATGGAAGCACTACAGCACATCACGTCGAAGCAAAGCCAGACAGGGCAGAATCCGGGCGCCAGCACCCAGGTCCCGCACAGCACGTTAAGCATAGCAGGGGGCATCACGACCAAAGCCACCATTAAGTCCGACAGGAAGAGGGACACCAGGAAGCAATTGGAGGTGCAGCGTAGTGAACGATGTGCAAACACCAAGGCGATCAACAAAATGTTCCCACAAGCTGTCACCAAAATTATGAGGGACAGCATGCCTGCGAGAAGCCAGGGACCGCTGCCACTAATGCTCCAGCCGTCACCGATAGTACCGCTGTCGTTGAAGCTCCTGTGAACATTCCAGGCGTCCGCACCTGATGCTGCCTCTACTCGAGGGATAGGTGAGCCACTCATCATCGGAGAGTTGAATAGGACCGTGTGCGCTTCCTGGGGTCTCGATGAAGCGAACACGCATCCGGCACTTTTCAAGTGCATTGAGAGGGAGAAGCTGAATGCGAAGCAGTTGATCTGCGGGTCACCTCAGGTGGTGAGAAAGATCAAGATGTCCCGTTTATAGTAATCCTTTCCATCCCTCCCCTGGCAAGGTTGGTGATTTCGCTTGCTCTCTGTGCCTCAGTGCAAGGATATTCAGCTGCCATCAGTCCATTTGTTAATGTGAGATGAGCAAAGCAATAAAATGACACATTTCCTTGTCAATAGTCTGGCTTCTTCAATGCTTAGCACCAGTATGAGCAATTCTGTGCCTGTCAGAGTATTTCAAAGCTACGTGTCATGATGACACTCTTTGGGGGAGGGCAACTGCGAGGTGGGCTTCGGTACGAGAGAGTGTGAGAGAAAGAGAGCGAGCGCTACAAGAGCAAGACTACCGTACAGATATTTTTAGATGAGTGAATTAAAAAACAAACTTATCGTTCTTTCCGTTCAGGTGGATTTCTGTGCTTTCCATGCATTTTTATGAGCTCAGTGTTCTTTAATTGAGTAAAAGGGAGAGGACGAGTGCACTAGAGGTAACCATGTTGTCGTCTATGCTGTTTCCTGCGCCCTCCTAATCCCTGTATCGTCCACTTCAGGGTGCCTGTGGGATCCGCGCTATGCCGCTGGGCATAAAGCGTGTCTGAGCATTGCGCTCTTAATGCGACTTCATGCGCATTCACAGTCAGTCATTATTCTGGGTTAATTGAAGCAAGCAATTAACAAAAGGCTTATGTAAATGTGTGAGATATAAAAACGAAATTACGTAAGATTGCTACCAAATGATTAAAATGTAATTTTAATGTGTGAACATTTTTTTTTCCTCTATGCATTTACCAATGTTTTCAATACGCAGGTGCACAACAGTCTTTTCTTTTCAATGCTTTTCGGTCATGCTTTTGCAAACCAAGAGATGTGGAAATGAAGTCATTGTACATAGATGTCCAACTGCATGTTTGTTTATTTTTAAACTGATCATGATTGTGTTTTTGAGTGGGCAATTATAAATCTGAGAATTACAACTTGATTTTGAAACTGAAGTTTATTCCAAGATGAAAAAAGCTGAAAAGATTTTCATCTATACATTTGACAAATCAAAAGATAAGTTTAATATTTGTAATTATATAATCATTACAGCCATCATTTCTGAAGCCCTACTGCTGAACAAGGTCATGCGTTAGAACTTATTTCAAGATATGTACTTTTACTTTTAAGTAAAAAGCAACATTACACAGTGCAATTATGAATAAGCACACCAGACCCAAAAAAAAAAAAAAAATATATATATGCTTGTACTTCACTATTGGAGAACTGTCACCATGCCAACACGGCTTTGGACACACTGCAGGTTTGTGCAAACGTTTTGCTTTAAGCAAATTGCACTAGTTTGGGATGGTTGCCAAATATCAACCTGGCCTGGGTCAAAAGCCAGATGACAGCGTGGGATGTTATCACTGGGATTATAATAAAAGCCTATGGTTTTTGGAGCGCATGTTAGTGTAGGGCCATTTCTTTTTTATAAATCACCAAAAAAAATCATCACATTCAAATCATCCTTAGCAAACTTCGAATCTCCTTTTTTAATATTTTATTAAATAAACACAGACTGTCCTGTACAAGAACATGGATGTTGTGGAGAAAGAAAGACAACCAGTCTGACAAACCAGTCTGATTGTGTCAGGCTTCGAATATGAAAAGCAAGGCAGATGACAAAATCCATAACTGCTGTGACTCTACTGCTCCTGAAAGAGACCGGAAAAAGCAGGTCAGGATTCGAAACGCTTAAAGTGATCTTTAAATGTCTCGAGTCAAAGATTCCATGAATATACATGCATAACATCTTAAAAACATCAAATATATTTTTGATATAATCTGAATAGGTTACATGATCATATTCCAACTGACTGAATAATGCATGTTATATCCAGTGAATTTATAATTTATTAGAATGATTTGATTTTATCTGTGCATTAACGTAATTCTTGGACCTTTGTAATAATATTTACATGCAAAAGCAAAAGACTCACAATTTACCAAACAATACAACAAATTAATATAACAAATTACTATATAGATGGGCAAAGTACATTTTTGTCAGGGATATAATTATTAACTAAAAGCATGAAACTATTTTCATTATTTGAAATTAAATAAACATTAACTAAAATATTTTTTTTAATTATTATTGATAACACTTTACAGTGTCATTTGTTAACATTAATGTATTAACTAACATGAACAAACAATACATTTATTACACCATTTATTAATCTTTGTTAATAAAAATACAGTCGTTCAGTTTTCTTGTTAGTTCACATTGCATTAACTAATGTTAACATATACAACTGTTGATTTTAACAATGCATTGGTAAATGCTAAAATTAATATTAAGATTAATAAATGCTGTAGAAATATTGTTCATTCTTAGTTCATGTTAACTAATATTAACTAATGAACCTTATTATTACCTTATATAAATGGGCAAAAGTACATTTTTGTCAGGGATATAATTATTAACTAAAACCATAAAATAACAATTTTCATTAATTGAAATAAAGATTAATTTTTCTTTTTAAATTATTATTTTTGGTAACATTTTACAATAAGGTGTCATTTGTTAACATTAGTTAATGTATTAACTAACATGAACGAACAATGAACAATACTTTTATTACACGATTTATTAACCTTAATTAAAGTTAGTTATTACAAATACAGTTGTTCATTGTTAGCTCATGTTAGTTCACGGTGCATTAACTAATGTTAACAAACACAACTTGTGATTTTAATAATGCATTAGTAAATGCTGAAATTAACATTAAATAAGATTAATAAATGCTGAAGAAGTATTGTTCATTCTTAGTTTGTTAACTAATGTAGTCAACTAATGTTAACTAGTAATGAACCTTACTGTAAAGTGTTACCCAAATTACAAAAATTTAGTGTCTTCAGATGACAGATGGACTAAATGTAATTAAATTGAAATTTTTTTTTTATGTAAAAATAAAATGTTATTTAAATGTATTTAAAATGTTGAATTGTTAAATAGTTATTAAATTATTAAAAATTAAAACTAATTAAAATTAAAAGCAAAACAGAAAATGCAAATATGAAGCTAATTTTAAAAACATAAAAAAAATTAATGCCATCTTAATGATACTATAAAAATTTATGTGAATTTTATGAGTAATTTATAAAAAATATTCAGTAATACATTCACATGATTCTATGCATTTTTTTAAATGAGCCCAATTTATAAAAACATGCATAGATTTATCCTAAATGTAATTATTTATAAAATGTACATACAAAAATCTGTTAGAGTATCATTAAGATATTGGTATAAGGTATAAGATATAAGGTATTGTAATTTTTTTTTAAAGTTTGAATTAGCTTTTATATTTACATTTTCTTTTAATTTTTAATAGTTTTAATAATTTTTATAATTCTTTAACAAAATGTACTGTTAGTGTTGGTATTGTAGGTTTTTCCCCCCAATGCAAACAGATATTTCTGCTGCACACACAAATATATAGGCGAGATCTGACCAAGACAACATGTGATATCAATAATTAAAACACACAAACCTTAGCAACTTTACTGTGCAGTGCATAATGTGATCTCAAGTCATTCTGGCAGTTGGAATAAGCCATGCCGAGACCCAGTCCTGAACCAAACACAATGGGCCACGTCCGGCCTGCACAATCAAAAAATGATATTAGTATGGATAAAGACATTATAATAAATCTGGTTTAAACAAGGTATAATATAAGATACTTACGCTTGAAGAAAACAACAGAGAACACAATTCCTAGACCCAGACCGGTACCTACAAGAAAAAAAACCAATATATTACAAAATTAGCCAGCATGCCCAAATCACATATTGATTGTTACTTTGAAATTCCATGGTAAAGTATACATTTAAAGCATAGCATGGTACATGATAGAAAAACAGTCTAAAATGCTCCACGAAATGTAGATTTAACATACTATCCCACAGTAACTATCAGCGTCCTGTCTAGATTAGTAGTAGGCGGTTCTAGTAGTAATTCTCATTTCTTTAATAAAGCACGAACATACTAGTTCTCAAAGCCTAGTGAGCTTTCAAAACAACAGTTACAGGCGTCCTAGTAGGCGTCTAGGTAGGGAGATTTGAGCCAAACCCAACGTGTGAGCGTCTTATCAGTGACCCGAGTGTCCTACACGGACGCGACAACATACCGCCAGCTAAAGCAGATCATTGAATCAGATGAATTCTTACCGAACTTAATAGCCGAGTCTGCAAGGCAGCGGTCCCACTTTTGGCCGAGCTCTTTCTCAGACATGATAACAGCGGACGGCAGCGGTGGTGTGGATGACTTTGGGTTGAAGGCTGTAGTACGCTGTCATACTTTCCTTCACCGGCAGTGGAGGAGTGTGTACGCGTTGCGTGATGGCGCCACCAGCTGGACAGGCGGAGAAATAATACAAAGTTTGTTAGTATAATACAAAATATATGACGTGGCATTACATCATATTTTTAGTTAATTAAATTTTGCATTAAAGCTGATTATTAAAATAATAATAATAATAATAATATATATATATATATATATTAAATATCACTTTAATTTCAAGTATCTTACAAGTTACATACTTAAATTAAATGTAATTCAAATTATTTAATTTCAGCTGTTTGCCAAGGCAACATTTTTATTTTTGTCGAAAGCTGAAGTATTAAAATAACTAAAATGTAATCATATTAGTATCATTTCAAGTATCTCGAAAAGTTACAAATGAAATTAAATGTAAACAAAATTATTTCGGCTATTTGCCAAAGCAATATTTCTATTTCTAAAGCTGAAGTACTAATAAATAAATAAATAATAAAATACTATATAGACATTTAAAAAAAAAACGAAATTAAAATAAAAAACACAAAATATGAAAATTAAATCTAATTCAAAATATTAACAAATATGATTGATGCCCAGATACAAAATATGAATTAATATTATATCATATTTTTATTTAATGGAAATTTTGCATTAAACAATATTACAACAAATTCCATGTATATTAATTATATATGAACAATTATCAATTTTAATTAACATTATTTACAAATAATATCATTTTAATATAATTTCGAGTATCTTAAAAGTTACAAATGAAATTATTAATAATTAATATTAATAATAAATAAAAAGTGATTAATAATCGCTATTAATATTATTGTTATTAATATTGATATTATTAATAATTATTAATATTATATTAAATAATAATATAATTATTTTATTTCAGCTATTTGCTAAGGCAACATTTCTATTTTTGTCTAAACTGAAGTATTAAAACGAACTAAAACATAATGAAAGGAATGTAGACATATTTTAAAATAAAAAAACTAAATAAAAATTAAATTTCATTTGAAATACATTAAAAAAAACAATTAAAAAAACACACACACATACACACACACACATAAAATTTTTAAAATTAAATGATTTTATGGGAAAAAAATGTTTAATGGAAATGTTCCATTACTCAAAAATACAATGACATCAATGCATATCAATTACAATGTAATAAACAGCCATTTTAATTAATATTATTTAAAAAATAATAAATATCAAATGTTATACATCACAAAAGTTATAAATGTTGTATGGGCTTTCAAAAATTAAATTGAAATAAAATGTAGAAATTAAATAGTAATAAATTTGTACAAACTAAATAAATTTAAATTAGATTTATTTAAACAGATTTAATTTAATGTAAATTAATATATAAATTATTAAACATGATCAACAGCTAAATGTGTACTTTTTCATTTTACTTTCATATAATATAAAAAATATAATATAAAAATATTATTTACAAATTCTGTGAAACTGTCACACCATATGATGGTTTCTAGATTTTAGAAAGCTTCAAAACATTAATACATTATCATACTTCATTATTATTCAGCACATTCAACATCAACCCTATAAATGAATATAAAACTCAATGCACGTTTAAACTTGAATATTTCTATTTTATTTTACATACTTAGTTATACAAAATAACAACTGCGGTACATATGATTGTTTTCCTGAGATCAAAAAAATACAACAATTTACAATAAAAAGACTGGCAAATGTTGAGAGGCCATTTTAAGAGGATACTCAGGTGTGCTCTACATGTTACACAAACGTACAAGATCATCACATCAAACTGTTTAAAGATGCAATACTGCTGATAAATACAACTTTCTTAATGATACCACTATCTTATGCTGAGGTTAGTTAACAGGTCTGTTAATAATCTGTTTCCATATACAATGTAGTCCAAACACAATTTAATCATGTGACCTAAAAAGACCTATAATCCTGCTAAGGCTAAATCAATTTAAGACAAAAAAAACTAATTTTAAGCAAAATCAAGCCAGAACTGAAGTTATTAAGAGGTGATACGTCTTTCCTGAACAAAAACATTAGCATCATTAATAATAATAAACATCAGAAAGTGCATCATCAGGCAGCAGGAAGCTAAACCACCGCCAGGACAGTTTAATTCAACACTAGAGAACCCAATACAGATATGCCAGTGGACACCAGGTCACCTGACATACAAATATACAAACATTTCCTCTATGACGACTCATGTTTCTCAGGACTCTTGGCTGCTGGGTTGGTCTCCTCTCTCTGTGGCCTCACGGAGCTGTTGCTGATGGACAGCAAACCCCTGAGCTCCTTGTTTTCAATCTGCATAAATAAAAAATGTGTTACATGAACATGCAAAAGCATACACTCTAAGATGATGAATTAAAACAAAGTCTTTACTTCAAGCTGTGCCAGTCGTTCTTTCACAGAGCAGTAGCGCTGGTCATCCATCCGCACAGCTTGACGCATTACTTGACCCATTTCACAGATCCGTTCCAACTGGCTTTGAACCTCCTGAAAAAAAAGGCATATTTTAGGTTTCATTCTGACTGAATATTGAACATGCAATCGGAGTAATTTAAAGAAACAGATGCAAACTTTTAAAGGAACAGTTCACCCAAATATGAATTTATAAGAATAGATTTGGAGAAATGTAGCATTGCATGACTTGCCCACCAATAGATCCTCTGCAGTGAATGGGTGCCGTCAGAATGAGAGTCCAAACAGCTGATACAAACATCACAATAATCCACACCACTCCAGTACATCAATTAATATCTTGTGAGAAGAAAAGCTGCGTGTTGTTAGGAAACATTCTGACGGCACCCATTCGTGACAGAGGATCCATTTTAGGGTTCATTCTGACTGAATGTTGAACATGCAATGGGAATAATTTAAAGAAACAGATGCAAACTTTTAAAAGAATAGTTCACCCAAATATGAATTTATAAGAACAGATTTGGAGAAATGTAGCATTGTATCACTTGCCCACCAATAGATCCTCTGCAGTGAATGGGTGCCGTCAGAAAAAAACACAGCTTTTCTTCTCACAAGATGTTAAATTATGTACTGGAGTGGTGTGGATTATTGTGATGTTTTTATCAGCTGTTTAGACTCTCATTCTGACGGCACCCATTCACTGCAGAGGATCCATTGGTGAGCAAGTGATGCAATGCTACATTTCTCCAAATCTGTTCTCATAAATTCATTTTTGGACAAACTATTCCTTTAAAAGTTTGCATCTGCTTCTTTCAATTATTCCGATTGCATGTTCAAAATTCAGTCAGAATGAAACCTAAAATGGATCCTCTGCGGTGAATGGGTGCCGTCAGAATGATAGTCCAGACAGCTGATACAAACATCACAATAATCCACAAGTAATTCACACCACTCCAGTACATCAACTAACATCTTGTGAGAAGAAAAGCTGCGTGTTTAAGAAACATTCTGACGGCACTCATTCACGACAGAGGATCCATTGGATCCATTTTAGGTTTCATTCTGACTGAATTTTGAACATGCAATCAGAATTATTTAAAGAAACAGATGCAAACTTTTAAAGGAATAGTTCGTCCAAAAATGAATTTATGAGAACAGTTTTGGAGAAATGTAGCATTATTTTAAATAATCGCATCACTTGCTCACCAATGAATCCTCTGCAGTGAATGGGTGCCATCAGAATGAGAGTCTAAACAGCTGATAAAAACATCACAATAATCCACACCACTCCAGTACATAATTTAACATCTTGTGAGAAGAAAAGCTGCGTGTTTTTAAGAAACATTCTGACGACACCCACTTACAACAGAGGATCCATTGGTGAGCAACTGATGTAATATGATGCTAAATTTCTCACATGAAGAAATAAAATCTTCTACATCTTGAATAGCCTGAGGGTGAGGACATTTTCAGCAAATTCTCATTTTTGGGTGAACTATTCCTTTAAGAAAGCAAAGGTTTGGCACCTTGGCATGATCCTGGTGAAGGTTGAGCACAGGTTTGGTATCCAGCTCTTTCTTTTCCATCATCAGCTGAAGCATCTGTTTTCGGTATCGGCCCATGATCAGCTCTAAAGCGTACTGGTGCTCCTCCAGAGAGAGGCAGAGCTCTGTGAACAGCACAAAGAGTTGAATCAGGGATTCACTTTAAAAATGCAAGACACTTTGAAGAAGCTTGTGCTTCTTGCCTCTGTTCTCATGCTGGAGGTCTTTGATTTGGGTGTTCTCCTGGGTCAGCAGGACATGAGGTTTGTATCTGGACAGCTCCTGATACTCTGTGCTTTCCTCTGTGTACTAAACACAGGAAAAACAGACAATGGTTATTCTTCATTTTGATGCACCATACACAGAGTTCTAGAGCTGCAACAACTAAATCACAACAAATTTCATTATCAATAAATTCAGGCTGCATGTTATGTGTCTATCTTTATATGTACACTACCAGTCAAAAGTTTTTGAAGAGTAAGATTTTTAATATTTTTTTAAAGTCTCTTCTGCTTACCAAGCCTGCATTTATTTGATCCAAAATACAGCAAAAGCAGTAATATTGTGAAATTCATGTAATTTTTAAAATAACTGCTTTCTATTTGAATATATTTTAAAATATCATTTATTCCTGTGATCAAAGCTAAATTTTCAGCATCATTACTCCAGTCTTCAATGTCACATGATCCTTCAGAAATCATTCTAATATGCTGATTTGCTGTTCTTGAAACATTTTATTATTATTAATAATAATTTTTAAAACAGTTGAGTACATTTTTTTTCAGGATTTTTTGAAATAAAAAGCTTTTGTTACATTATAACACTACACCATTCAAAAGCTTGGAATTAGTACAGTTATTTATTTATTTTTATTTATTTATGGAAAAGAAATTATAGAAATTAATACTTTTAAATTTATCAAAAGTGGTGATAAAAACCTGAAAAATTCTACTCAGCTGTTTTCAACATAATAGCATTAATAATAAATGTTTTCAGAGCAGCAAATCAGAATATTAGAATGATTTCTGAAGGATCATGTGACTGGAGTAATGATTTTAAAAATTCAGCTATGAAATCACAAGAATAAATTACATTTTAAAATATATTCAAACAGAAATCAGTTATTTTAAACAGTAAAAAGATTTTTCAAATATTTTTTTACTGTTTTTTTTGTACTTTGGATCTTGAAAAATCTTCCTGTTCAAAAACTTTTGACTGGCAGTGTATATACATATACACAAGTCAAGAATAATAATTGATGTTTTTAAATTAGATTATTTATGTAAATAAACAACATATTAACCAATTATTAAAATAATTGTCAGTTGCAGGGTTCTCAATTTGAAACTTTTTTTTTTATTTTAAAATTTATTATTATTATAAAATTAATTCAGTCCGAAATGCAACACAATGCAATAACAAACATTTTTCACAAAATTCAACCATCAATATTGTACATTATCGTGTTTGTATTTTTAGATCGATTTATAATATCAGGCACCATATTAGATTTTGGCAATAACACGCAAAAAATAAATAAAAAATAAAATAAAATAGTAATATTTTTAAATATTGCACGGTATTCCAAGCTTTCATCCATAAGCTTTCATCAGACACCTTAGATTTATAGGCAAAAAAAATGTTTTTAACTTATGATTTTTGTCTTGTTTTCCCATTACAAAAAAAAAATCAAGATAGACTTAAATGAGAAAAAAATAACATAAGACTTAAGAAGAACAGAAGTCTTGTTTAAAAAGTCATCAAAATTGTATTAATATTACAAAAAAAAAAAAAATAATAATAAATCAAAAACATTGTAGTCAATGGAGTAAGAAAAATGACCTAATTTTCCCTTTGAATTAAGTTTATTGTTTTTGTTTACAGATAATTTGTATTGTTTTATGCATAACTTGATCTTTTATTTTCCTTTTCAAGTAAATGTATTCTAACTTACATGTATTCAGTACATGTATTCTGTATTCTGAAAACAAGGCAAAAATACTGAGTAAAACGATGTTTTTGCAGTGTAGTGTCTTGATGAAGGGCAAAACAGTGACGTTTATGAAACTACCCATCCCAGAAATAACCACTGGTTCATCAGTTCAGATGTTACCCACTAAAGCACATGCTGTGCAAAAACAAATACACAATGTACATGCTATAACACATGCACACAACTGTATATGTCCCGTGCATGATCTTAGAGGTCATATGTGTGCTCTGTAGGTGGTCAGTAAGAGATTTCATATCATGCCTTGTCAGGAAGAGTGTTTCCGACCTCCTTCATGCTGTGGATCTTCTGGCTGAGGACGCCCGACTGCTCGATGAGACTCTCCGCGGCTGTGTCGTGCTCTTTCAGCCGCTCCAACAACGTCCGCGCGTCGCCCAGCACCTTCTCCAGCGAGCACGACATCTCCACCGGCTTGAGTTAACTTAGTCACCGCCACAAACACACTCAAACTACACCGCTGCCCTTACCGAGCCTGATGCATAACAGTCCAATTAGAACAATGTTGAGATATATTACATATTTACTTTCTAATATCGATGACAAAAAGCAAAACTAGTGAGGTAATCGATTAAGAAAAGCTGTCAACTAAGTAAAACAACTTCCTGTACTAGTCAACGTCAAACACGTCAACTCTGTTGAATTCCTTTTACGTACAGGAAACGTGTTTTCAAAATAAAAGCCCCTTAGGATCGATAAAATATATTTTATTACATTTATTAATAAAAATTAGATGTTATATTTTTGAAACATATTTATTATAATATTATATTTTTTAGTGACTTAAAATTCATATAGAAGAAAGTCTAAAGTCTAGTTAACATTTAACAAACGACACAGTTTACCTTTATTTTTAAAATAAAAGCCCAGTTTGGATAAAAATAAAAGTACTTAAATACATATATACACACCTTATCTTTAATATACATGCTTCTTTACAGTAATAGCACCTGTAAACTTGTAAAATGAACCTTTCAAATATGTTAGTGAAAGAAAACAATATAAAGCATTAGTATGGGAAAATACAAACATGCCATTTATTTATTGATTTGTGTAAGTAACAACAGATTCATAATATATGAAGAGTCCTGCAAAATGTAAAACTGTGTGTAAAAATTATGTAAATTATTACTGTAACATCCCTTTATGGTAAGGTATAATAAAAATAAAGCAGTAAGATGAAAACATTTGGTGTTATATGAATAACACTTCTTTCTATATTCAAAACCGCTCTGTAAATTGGTCATTTTATGGCAATACATTTGTTTTTGGCAGCTGATGATGTCACACAGTCACCATTATTTCATTTAGGTCCTTGCGTTTGAGGTCAGGCACTTTGGCATCAGATGCAGGGTAGCCAACAGGAAGCAGCATTAGAAGCTTCTCATTGGCTGGTCGCTGGAGGAGGGATCTCAGCTGTGGACCGCAGTTCAGTGGAGTGGTCGTCACGGTAACCAGCCCAACATTCTAAAACAAAAAAAGTAACAATGCAGAGAACAACTGGAATATCATGTGTCATTCAAATCACAGATCCACAATTTAAAAAAAAAAAGTTTGATTTGTGTGTTTTTTGTGTCTGACCTGCAGAGCAGCCAGCAGAATGCCACAGGAAATGGACACACTAATTTCATTGTAATAGTGAGTCCTTTTCTTGCCGCTGGGGAGAACTCCATATGTCTGCTTAAACACTAGAATAAGATACGGAGCCACATCCAAATACTCCTTCACCCAGTCTGTCCTGTGAAAGAGACGTTTTTTGTTCGTAGGTCTTTACTGTTATTTAGTGAATTCTAAAGTCATAAATTCATGGAATAGAAAAATAAAATAAAATAAAATAAAATACTAAAATTTCTTAAAATTGTATTATTATTTATTTATGATGTTACAGTTCTATTTTTATTATATTATGATGTTACAGTTCTATTTTTATTATATTATTATTTAATGTTTTATCAGCTTTAAAATTCACAAATTGACGTGTTTACACATTTCTGTTGAATTGTCCTACAAATAGCTTACACAATTTGTCTCTGCAAATTCTAAAGTCTAGTTAACATCTAACAAATGACACGCTTCACCTTTATTTTCAAAATAAAAGCCCTGTTAAAAAAAGTACTCAAAGTCCTGTGAAACAGACGTTTACTTGTAAAGTCTAAAGTCTAATTCTAAAGTCATAGAATTTTTAAAATAGAAAAAAATTAAATAAAACAAAATACTAGAATTTCTCACATAATTTCATTAGTAATTTTTTATTAATAATATATTATTATTATATGTATTATATATTATTATTATATTTTATTATAACATATTGTTATATTTCTAAAATATTTATATTATATTATATTATATAACTTTATTATATTCTAAAGTCATAAATTCTTAAAATAGAAAAAAAAAATAAAATACTAAAGTTTCTCGAATAATTAATAAATAAATCATTTTAATTTAATTTAATTTTTTAAATAATAATTAGTACTGGATATTAGATGTTATATTTCTAAAATGTTCATATTATATTATTATGTAAAAATTTTATTATATTATTACATAACATTTTAGCAGCTAAGTCTTTATTACTAAGTCTAATAATTTTCTTTTTTTACATTTTTCGAATACTTAATTTTTAATTTCATTTTTTATTTTTATTAATAAAAATAAGATGTTATTTCTAAAATATTTATATTATTGTGTTATATTATATTACATTATATTATAATATTTTACCAGCACATATTGATGTGTTTACACTTTTCTGTTGAATTATCCTACAAATAGCCAACACAAGTTGCCTCTGCATATTAACATAGGATAGAAGGAAGTCTATTTAGTGAATTGTAAAGTCATAAAATCTTGAAATAGAATTATGGTAGAAGTAATATGGAAGAAACTGACCACAAGGGGGCTCTAGTAACACAGCTATAGGAATTTATTAAAACTTGTAATAATAATAATAATTATCAAACGTAATGTTTATCTGTAAACCAAAAATACCTAAAATAACTACAATGTAAAATACTACTACTGCTACTACTAATAAGAATATTTTTTATTATATTACAGTGTACTGTATTAGAAATAATATTATTTTTATACATATTATTAAATGATTGTGTGTTCTATTGTACCTATTAATAATTATTTTTATGATAATAGTTATTATTATTATTACTTACCTCTGTTTGAAACAAAGTTATCCATGAAAATAAATAAATAAATTAAATGGAAAAAAAATAACCACAAGGGGGCACTAATATCATAACTAAATGTATTTTAGTCAATACATTATTATTTGTCTGTAATTGTTGTATGTGACCCTGGACCACAAAACCAGTTATAAGTAGCATGTGTATATTTGTAGCAATAGCCAATAATACACTGTATGGGTCAAAATGATCAATTTTTGCCAAAAATCATTAGGATATTAAGTAAAGATCATGTTCCATTAAGATATTTTTGATTAGTAATATGCATTGCTAAGAACTTCATTTGGACGTTTTAAAGGCGATTTTCTCAATATTTAATTGTTTGCACCCTCAGATTCCAGATTATCAAATAGTTGTATCCTAACAATACAATAAATCAATGGAAAGCTTATTTATTCAGCTTTCAGATTATGTATAAGTCTCAATTTCAAAAAATTGACTGGTTTTGTGGTCCAGGGGCACAAACATAATACTAGTACGTAATAATAGTACAGTAATAATAAATACTATGCATACAACCACACATTATATAGTGTCCTGTCTATTTAAACTCACCTCAGTTTCTTCAGGTCATGGACCCACTTGTCTCCCATCCTTTGTTTGTAGTTGATCTCCTCTTCCTCCTCAATGATTTCTCTGATCTTGTGTTTGACATCTACATCAGACACCACCACAAACGTCCAGGGCTCAGTGTGAGCTCCACTAGGTGCAGTGCCTTACACACACAAACACACACAGGTTTGAATTGTTTTGTCTTTTGAGCTGAATAAGGATTTGCCACCTCTGCCAAACCAACAAACTACATGGCATAAAGTCAAATTTAACCCACTGGATCATGGTGATTGCATTACCTGCAGTGCGTATGACATTGTCAATCACTTCTTTTGGTACTGGGTCTGGACTGATGAAGCGGACAGATCGTCTAAGATTCATGAGCGAGTAGAACTTCTTAGAACGCTCCAGCATCTCAGAAGCAGAGTATTGAGTTTGGGTGTATGGGATATGGAGTAAGTTTTCTTCCTCTGTTGTGTCTAGCCAATCAACATTATCATCCTCTGTGAACAGATGATCGAGACACCAACACCAATAAACAGTGACACAAATTAACATCTCAGTCAAGCAATAAATGTTCAGTCAAGCAATAAATGACTTACATTTTAGACATAATATTGCTTGTTTTTGCTCAATTTTGCCAACGAAAATAGTTACAAAGATCGCAACACTGTTTTGCGTCTCTGAGCAATGGACGGTGTATACGTATTGAATGAATCCGCTTTTTGAACGAATCGGTTGATAAAAATGATTCAGTGATTCACTCATTAAATGCTTTGTTCTAGAATGAATCAGCCGTTTGAATGAATCGGTTGAATCTCAATGACTCACTCATTAACAGCCACCTACTGGCGGTTTTAATTGAACATTTTGACCATTTTTTAATGTCTTAAATTATTTCAAATATCAGTATTCAACGTTTTATGTCAAAAACAAAACAAAATATATCTGTAACAGCAGTTTAAATGCATCCATGTCCCCTCTGAGATACATCAAACAGTAAATACATCTAAATGCTATTTCAGATGCAGATTCCAGAAATGTTTTCTTATGTTGGAATGAAAGACACTGAGTGCCGGATGAAGCGCTTCTTATTCATACCCAAAAATACAACATGGAAGAAGTAGTTAAAACCAAACACAATCTTGCTACTCAAGCTGTGTATGAACATTTTATATATATATTTATTTGCTTATTTTCCATTTTGCATTTACTTGTACTTTTACTTTCAATACTTAAGATAAAGTAAGATAAGATAAAAAAATATATACGTTTTGTACTTAAGTACAATAAATATCACATACTTTAAGACTTTTACTCAAGTAATATTCTAAACGGTGACTTCAACTTCTACCAAAGTCATGATATCTGTACTTTTACTTAAGCATGGCTTTCACGTACTTTATACACCACTGTTCACAAGTAATCTACACCACTCAAGTCCATCAGTTAACGTCTTTGAGAAGTGAAAAGCTACATGTTTGTATAAGTAACAAAAACCATCATGAAGATTTTTAGATACCACCTAAAAAATATAAGTCCTCTATCCATAATATTGCTTTCTCCATTAAAAATCAAATATGTTGGTGGAGTTTGACGTGAGAGAACAAGAGGAGATGGAGGAAGTGTTATTATTGATTATGGACTTTTTACAAGATGTAAACTGATGGACTGGAGTGGTGTGGATTACTTGTGCATTATTGTGATGTTTTTATCAGCTGTTTGGAACCTCATTCTGATGGCACCCATTCACTGGAGCCATTGGTGAGCAAGGCATGTGATGCAAAATTTCTCCAAATCCACACATCTATATCTTGGCCTGAGATATTCATTTTCTCTTTTTTGGGTGAACTATTCTTTTAATTCTCTACTGTCTTTTGTTTTTGAATATATTTGAAAATGTCATCTAACAGAAGAAAATCATCATATAAGCAAAGTATGACTGAATATACACAAATTATGACAAATATTGCATATAAACAGGACACCTTGGCTAATTGCTCTGTGGGGCTGTAAGTGGGCTGTAACAGAGAATGTTGCAATATCTTGAGCAAGACTTTTTTGGACTTGAACCTTTTGGTTGAAAACTCTGTCTTAGCACAGAGTTCTTCCCGTCTTAGAGATCTCTTTAAAAGTTCTGCATCGTTACGCTTGACTTGGTTCCCTCTTCAAAGGCATCTTGACATAAATGCTGCTGTGTTGAGGATATGTTTGCTTTCCACTCTTGACTCTAACCATCCGGATCCAGACAATATTTTATATATATACACTACCAAGTTTTTGAACAGTATGATTTTTTAAAATTGTTTTAAAGAAGTCTCTTCTGCTCACCAAGCCTGCATTTCTTTGATCCAACGTACAGCAAAAACTGTAACATTTTGGAATTTAAATAACTGTTTTCTATTTGAATATATTTTAAAATGTCATTTATTTCTGTGATTTCAAAGCTGAATTTTTAGCATCATTACTCCAGTCACATGATCTTTCAGAAACCATTCTAATATTTTGATTTGCTGCTCAAACATTTATTATTATTGTGGTAAAAACAGTAGATTTTTTCAGGTTTCTTTGATGAATAGAAAGTTCAGAAGAACAGCATTTATCTGAAATAGAAATCTTTTATCATCACCTTGCTAAATAAACTATAATTTCTTTCTCAAAAAAAAATAAATAAAATATATATATATATATATATATATACTGACTCTAAGTCTTTGAATGGTATAGTGTAGAATGTTACAAAGCTTTTTATTTTAGATAAATGCTCATTTTTGGATCTTTCTAGCCATCAAGAAATCTTAAAAAAAAAAATGTTTGAAATATAGATAATAATAATTAAAAAAATGTTTCTTGAACAGCTAATCAGCATATTAGAATGATTTCCGAACAATCATATGGCACTGAAGACTGGAATAATGATGCTGAAAATGTAGCTTTAATCACAGGAATAAATTACATTTTAAAATATATTCAAATAGAAAGCAGTTATTTTAAGTAGTAAATATATTTCAAAATTTTACAGTGTTTTCTGCACTTTGCATAAAATAAATACAGACTTGGGGAGCAGAAGAGACGTCTTTAAAAAACATAAAAAATTTTACTGTTCAAAAACTTTTGACTGGTAGTGTGTGTGTGTATATATTATTATTACTATTATTATTAAAGAGGACCCATGATGGGTTTTGCAAATGTCTATATATTTAAATATAATTAGAGCATATGTATTATATGCAATATATGTAACATGCAATATGATTCTGATACACTATCGTAATATAAAAAATCTATTTATTCATTAATTAATAATTTATTTACATAATATTTTACTATTAGTATTATTAATAATACTCTTATAGACTGGACAGTGGATGCAAAAGTAAAATAATACGATCAAAATCTGTCACTTACTCCTTAATATTACTGTAATATATGTGTTTTATAGTGATGATATGAGTATAGTGGTGGACAGTACCGTTGTGTTTACTGCTGATTTCTGTATCATCCTGCAGATCCTCGTCCACCCACGGTCTGGCTGTCTGATCTGAAAGCTTCTGCTTTGATCTGGTCTCTTTCCTCTGGGAGTTTTTGAAGAGAAATCCGATAATCACACACAAAACCGCCACGAACACCGGAGTAAAAGACGAAAACACCGCCATGATGAACGAGTGAAGTCTAAAGGAGTTTCACTCAAGTTCACTCAAAGGGGAGGGACTCACTTTCTTCTGTTAATATTAAACAGCTTCCAGGGAACATATAGGCTACACACTATTGAATGATTTGTTTATCACACAGTAGTCGTTCATATGATATATCCGTAATACCTATACAAATTATAAAAGTAGTTTACTGTTATACAGTATTTAATAGTGTTTTAATAATAATTAATAATAATAAAAAATGTTATTGTTGTTGATATTATTATTCAATAAACTATTCAAATGGATTAGTCCTGAATATTTAAGTCACTCTTTCTGCGTGTTACATATCATTCGTCAGTAGTTAGCTACAAGTGAAAGTCTTTATGAATGACTCATGGAATCATCCGATTCGCTCAGTTGATTCAGTCAGGAACGAACAAGTGAAGTCTTTAGGAATGACTCGGTGAATCATTTACGAAAACGATTCATTCAAAAACGTTGATTCAATCAATTTCGTGTGGAAATATTTTTGTTGGACGAGCAAAGGGGACAAAGTAACACTATCTAAATGTACGTTATTTGACCATAACTTCTTGTTTATTGAACTGTTGTATAAAAGCAATCATGCTCGTCTGATACTGTGACCCTGGACCACAAAACCAGTCGTAAGTCGCACAGGTATATTTGTAGCAACCAACAATACATTTTATGGGTCAAAATGATCGATTTCTCTTTTATGCCGAAAATCATTAGGATATTAAGTAAAGATCATGTTCCATGAAGATATTTTGTAATTTTCCTACCGTCAGTATATCAAAACTTAATTTTTAATCAGTAATATTGAACTTCATTTGGACAACTTTAAAGGCGATTTTCTCAACATTTTTAAACCCTCAGATTCCAGATTTATAAATAATTGTCTCTCAGCCAAATATTGCCCTGTCCTAACAAACAATACATCAATGCAGAGCTTATTTATTCAGCTTTCAGACGATGTATAAATATCAATTTCCAAAAATTGACCATTATGACTGGTTTTGTGGTCCAGGGTCATCTATATTTTCTTATATATTAAACTTATATATCTAGTATACAATTAAACATATATCTTAATAAAATCATTTATTATTAAAATATGCTGTTAATTGATTTATAATGAATCGGATGCCCATTTCTACAAGTTGAAATAATTCTTTAGGGTCTTAATGAAAAGTCTATAACATGCTTTGGTTAAAATTTCTCAAAATTTTCTCATTTGCATCCGATGACCCCTTTAAATCTTCTTAAAAAATACTCAAGATCAACATTAACAAACAAATATGTTTTTATGGAGTTTCCTAAAAACTGCGGGCCTAAACAACATTCTGTAAAGCAAATTATACATTACAGAAAGAATTATTGGTTTAGGTCATATTTTATTTTTCACTGGTGTGTTCAGACTTCAAGAAATCTACCACAATAAAATATCAGAGCTAAAGCTCTGTTGACACGACATTTATTCATTTAATTGAAAATCTCTCTCACTCACCATGATATTATAATGTATTCACATTTGAATGATGAGCTCAAAGTTAATTTAATGATATCAATCATAATAGCAGATAAAAATAACAGTCCTTCCCAGAGGCGCATTTCATATCACAAAATGAAAATGGTCTGTCATTACGGCACTTTTGCCATGATTACAATTTCCCTGTGGAGACTAAAAGAAACCTATGTTCTGATATGCAATTAGTAACATGAAAGCTTATATGTATTCACTTAGGATTTATGTTCTCATACACCACTGACGGCAATTTAAAGGTCATGCAAAGGACATTTTCTGTTGTATTATGGAAATCACCTAATTTGACGTGAAATAATCAAAACAGATGGTTATATGCATTGTCTTGACTCTGTCTGGAATAATATTGTTCCTTTACACACACACATACACACAAAGCCACGTGTTTACATGTTTGTGTGTTTTTAAGAGCTGTTAATCTGCTTTACAGTAGCATCTGTGACCACACTAGCATTTCTGACCTATATAAATCAATCAGATCAGTGTATGCCATTAAATCCACATGGAGTTCTGACATTAGAGGAATGGTCCACCCAAAAATGAAAGGCTTCTTAAAATTCACTCTTCCTAAGGCATCCAAGATGTAAATGAGTTTATATCATCAGAGCAGATTTGGAGAAATGTAGCATTACATCACTTGCTCACTAATGGATCCGCTGCAGTGAATGGGTGCCGGTGATAAAATTCAGCTGTTTTATAATTTAAAAATGTTTCATATAGTTTTACTGTTCAAAATTAATGAAGTAATGCAATTAATCTCTAACATTATGGAAAACAGAATGAAAATCTCACAACATGCTCTTAGTTTTACTGTTTACAGATTCAGCCTTGAACTTGACGCCAAACAAAGTCATGCTGCGATGGTTAGAAGATCTCAGAAACTCATTTGCGATAATTACATTTCAATGTGAGGATAACAAGCATGTCTAATTGCCACTTCTGTTTGAAAAGGGAGACGAATTCCTGCCTAGTCAGATTTCAGCATCACACGTCCATATCACAGCCATTTCATGCCTCACAATCTCAGCATCACTTTAAGAGGGGAATATGCAAACTGAACCTAATATGAAAGAAAGAGAGGTGGTGAAAACTATTTTTATATTATGAATGTCTAAAAATAGTTTAAATGATCAGTAGAAAGCAATAAACTTCATGAATACAGTTAATATTGCTGATAATTTGCCAAGTCTGTTCATATAAAAATAAAACCCATGAAATCTAGTTTTAATAAAAAACCAACCCCTGGGACAATAAAACTGTCAGAATCAAATGAAACACCCACACCCTAAAGCAGCAATGTATACTTAGTAGGTGTAGTAGTGGAACAGAAGAATTTTAGCATCTACAGTGATAGTCTAATAATAGTAGCGGTAGTACAAGTGTAGCAGTGCTGTTGGAACTGAAAACTGCTGTAATGGCTATAAAGTGAATGGAGTCTGATAGCACTAGAGGTATTCCAGTACTTACATGTCTCTAGAGATAGACTGTGTTTACTGGAGTGAAATAAACCAATTACAGTACACTCACACCATACACACGCAGACACTCACGGTCATGTGACGACAGTGTGATTGAATGCGTGTTCCTGAAGAGCTTTCAGGTCCGGCGTTTCTCCACAGATCTGGGTCAGTGCTGGGCAAGTTAAATATTAACCAATAAAAACACAACTCTGCATCCGCTGCTCAAAATCTATTGGCCTCTACAAGTATGATTTTCTTCCAAAATAGCAGTTTGCACTTAACAATCACACGTTATCTACTTAAATTTTTTTTTTTTTTTAAACTAAATTCAATGTAAATGAGAGTCTCTTGCTTAGATCCTGAAACACTAATTTTGTTGTTCTATTTTTCTGTGTATCTTCAGATAAAATGGTGGATGAAAGTTTATTAGACTACTGTTATCCCAGTTTATCAAAAGGAAATTTTTTTCTGAGCAGAACAAGCATCCCACTGGCTCTGCAGTGTGTAGCCTCTCAGTTTTTCAGTGACTCTTTCTGCGGCTTTGCCAGTAGGTGGCGAGAAGTGAGTGAGTCACTGATCATTGAATCACTTACTCAGCCGATTTGTTCAAAAAACCTGATTCATTCATCCTTGCATTCCAGAGGTGCGTAGCGGTCAATTATGTTGCTGCTTTGTTTGGAAGTATTTTATTTTCATTTACTTTGAAGCGAGGTCACTGTCTTTATGAGTGAGTCACTGATTCACTCATTACAACAGTTCCGTTCAAAAAACTGAATCATTCAGAAACAAAACAAGTGATTTTTTTATGAGTGAGTCATTGAATCACTTACTCAGCCGATTTGTTCAAAAAACCTGATTCATTCATCCTTGCGTTCCAGAGGTGCGTAACGGTTAATTATGTTGCTGCTTCATTTGCAACTATTTTATTTTAATTTACTTTGAAGCGAGGTCACTGTCTTTATGAGTGAGTCATTGATTCACTCATTACAACTGTTCTTTTCAAAACACTGAATCATTCAGAAACGAAGCAAGTGACTTTTCTATGAGTGAGTCATTGAATCACTTACTCAACCGATCTGTTCAAAAAACCTGATTCATTCATCCTTGTGTTCCAGAGGCACGTAACAGTTAATTATGTTGTTGCTTTGTTTGGAACTATTTCAATTTTGTTTAGTTTGTGGCAAAGTGACTGTCTTTATGTGTGAGTTATTGATTCAGTCATTATAACAGATCTGTTTAAAACACTAATTCATTCAGAAACAAAAAAATGAATTTTTATGAGTAATTCATTGAATCACTTACTCAACTGATTTGCTTAAAAAAAAACTGATTCATTCATCCTTGCGTTCCAGAAGTGACTGTCTTTAAGTGAGTCATTGATTCACTTATTACAACTGATCCGTTCCAAACAATGATTCATTTAGAAACTAAACAAGTGATTTTTTTCTGAGTCACTGAATCACTTATTCAACCGATTTGGATAACAGCACTCTTATGTGATTGCTGATATGTATATAATTATACCTATATACATACAGTAGGCTATATAATCATACTTATATATCATATATTTCTAATCATTACAGTCATTTTTGCCGAGCATTTAACTGAAACTGGATTTGACTGATGAATGAATAATATTTTTTTCTTTATTACAGTTTTCGGAAAAATGCACAAATGTATAAATGCATTTGATGCTTCTGGGAAATGCAGAGAGGGATGTGTGTTTTAAATTCCTCTGAATGTGGCTTTTTAATCTTCCTTACATGGCAAACCACTGATTGCATTGCTGGATGGCAGATTGTATGCACGCGCATGCTAATATTGGCATGATTGATGTGAGAGGGTTAGAAAAACAAATGCATGAGACAAGAGCCGGGTGAAAGAAAAAGACCTGCAGACAACAGTCCAGGAAAAGAGCAACAGAGAAATCTGTTGGAAAACAAAGGGGGAGGATGAGCATGCTGACCAGTGCTTGATTCAGCCAATACAATAGCTGAAGAGAGTTAAACAGGGCTGCTTCAGTCAGCCCACATCACATCTTAATATGATGCTATAATGGTCGACAACAGCACTGATGCCAATCAAATTAGACCTAATGGCTGGTTTACTTGTAGAGAAACCCTGATACCCTTTCAGTCTAGATTGTTGATTGCGCTAAATGGCATTTGAATGGATTGTGTTGCACATCTGGAGGGCGCAGAGCCAGAGCACGCGCCTGTCATTAGACATTCTCCTCACATGCACCTCCCAGTCTCAATTATTCCCCTCGTGAACGCGCCTGTGGAAAGTGGGTCAGGAAATTTAAAGGGAAAACGTCGCTATAAAGCGATTTCATAGCCTCATGTGTTTAGAACATATTAGTGCTTTTTAAATAAGGCTGATATGTGAATAGCCATCATTATGATTTTACATTATTTAAATAATGAATTAGCAAAATATTTGGTAGCTTTTAAAGGAATAGTTCACTCCAAAATCTAAAAAAAAATCTAAAAAAAATGTACTTACCATCTAAGTTGTAGTTTGTTTCGGAAATTACATCTCTTGTTCACCGGTGGATCCTCTGCAGTGAATGGGTGCCGTCAGAATGAGAATCCAAACAGCTGATAAAAACATCACAATAATCTACAAGTCCATCATCTGACATATTGTGAAGTGAAAAGCTGCATGTTTGTAAGATCAAATTCATTCGGAAAACATTTTTACTTCAAACCTGCTTCCAGGTAAAATGCAACTCCTCCATCCATAATACTGCATAAAACTTGCAGCAGATTGTCATTTTTGGGGAAACTATTTCTGTTAAAGTAAAGTGCAATGCTTGTGTCACACAAATGTGATGGTTTACTTGAACTGAATTTAATTCAGAAACCTCTTGGAGCTTGGAGAAGAGCATGAATATGTATAAGAATTATAGACAAATGACAGATCTGTCTGCATTATGTAGGGAGGATTCGTAAGAATCCTGATATGGACCACAAGACGAACAGTCTTGTAGCAAGAAAGCGGATTAATACATTTTCAGGATTAATGTGACATGTTCAGTAATTAGATGCAAATTTGTGACTAACAGACCCCAGAAAGCATGTATTCCACAATGCATATCTACATAACACCACCCCTACATAGGCTTGCTTGTATGATATGTTTGAAATATTGTGCATTTGTGTGAATAAAATTAAGTGACACTGACGAATGTATATTATAACAGTTCAGACACTTTGCCTTTATTTTAAGTAGAACAGCACAAAAGACCACACTTTACATATATCTAAAAAACAAAACAAAAAAAAACACCTAAAACGTAGATATACAGTCAATAAAAATGAATAAAAAGTTGTGAATTTAATATTTATAAGAGTAATACTTGTAATAATGTATAAAAAGACAAATCATCACTTAAGTAAGCAATCCAAATGTTCCTATCATGCCAATAAAACATGCATAAATAAAGCTTTCGTACACTCAAATACATCTCTAACATTTTAGAAACAAAACAAAGCAAATAAATGTAAAAAAAGAGATCAAGATCAGCCTAAACCCTGAATGTTCTTCTCCGAGAGAAAGTTCAAAACGTACTTGAAAACACGCAAACTCCTTAAAATCTACAATATTCAGGCCGACAGAAATGATCAGGATAGCGATTTTTGCCCCTTTTCTCTCGGCCTGCAAAACACATCGTCCATCCGCTGTAGAGGGTTAAACGTTTAAACAGCACCATAGTTTTTCCCCTGGATTCCTTGTTATACAATTTACACCATCACAAATCTGACCCATGAGTATGACACCGAATGACACGAAGATTAAATGTTATAGCGAAACGTAATGTACCAATTTACACCAATAGCACTTTATAATATGCTAATATTCAGCCGGTTTATATTCTTTGGCAGCCTCCGTGTAAAGAGAAAAAAGCCTAGATTTTAATGATTTACGTGCTTTCAATAATGGCTTGAGTCAAACTAGACACCTCGCTCGTTAGACGAACACTTACCATCATCACAGTTTGTCTGTTAATAAGATCTACTCTCATGCAGCCCTTGTTCACTTGCAGAAGTATTCAAAACTCAGGCTATGTTCGCAATAGCCTACTAGTATATTACGCTCAGCTACTAATTCAGCAGTATGCTACATTACATGAATGCATTTGCATATGCAGTGTATAGAATACTATATTCCACAATGCAATGCACTGAGTTTTCTAGTATTTAAAGGAACAGTTCACCCAAAAATGATCAGCTTATACTTAGGCCACCTAAGATATAGATGAGCTTTTTCCTCATCAGAACAGATTTGGAGAAATTTAGTCTTACATCACTTGCTCACCAATGGATCCTCTGCAGTGAATAGGTGCCGTCAGAGTCCAAACAGCTGGCACAAAGTGTTATTATGGATTAGGGACAAGTATTGGTTTAAAGCAACGTCTTCACAAGACGTTAATTGATGGACTACAGTGGTGTGGATTACTATTGTGATGTTTTTATCAGCTGTTTGGACTCTTGTTCTGATGGCACCCATTCACTGCAGATGATCCATTAGTGAGCAAGTGATGCAATGCTAAATTTCTCTAAACCTGATGAAGAAACAAACCCATCTACATCTTGGATGGCCTGGGGGTGAGAAGAATTTTCTCTTTTTGGGTGAACTATTCCTTTAATTCCAAACATAGCCTTATTTCTTAAATTTCTGTCATCATAGCCCACCCAAAATCTTTGAACTTTTAACATCCCACAATCATATTCACTTTATGAAAGTAGTTATTTTAGCCACAGACCTTTCAAGAACAGTTCAACTTTCTTGAAAGATTATCATAGTTATAAAAAAACTGAATTATGATGGTTATATGACAGACTGATATGTATTCTGGCCAATTATATGAGTTGAAACTGAACATTACCCACAGTTTATGATCCTAAATACGCTTTGCTTAAGTGTAGATTCTAGGAAAGAATAACTCTCGTGCAAAATTATGAAATTTAACTGGGCAGATATTGGCAAACATGACTGCTGATCCAGGATCAGATGATTGGAAAAATACTAAAGGACAGTAACTGAAGGGGGAGGGAGGGGAACTGTTCTGAGATCAGCAGAAAAAGCAAACAGCTATTAAAAAGGGTCTGTTACTTAAAAAAAAAAAAAAAACTTGATGTGACTTAATCAAAAAAAAAAAAAAAGTAATTTTAATAGGCTATAAAAAATAGCTGTAATACTGCACCAAACAGTGTAATAATGTGTTGGTCGTCTAAGACCCTTAGGTTGAGGACAGGAACATCAGACCATCCCGAGCAGCTGCTGAAATTGTTTGATTATGTTCCGGATGAACTTCGCACTCTTGGATTTATTGTGTGATCTATGGGAAATGGATGACTCAGTTTAGGTATACTAAACAAAGTCAGGGTCATTTGAAAATGAACTCTGCTATATTGATTCTGGGCCAGAAATGAATCCTGGGATATGAAGTCCTTGAGGGCTGTATGAGGTCAACTTCAGGCTGAGTGATGGATTGTGGGACCTGTAGTCCAGGTAGCTGGATTGTCGTTGGCATCTTTGAGCACTTAAAAGCTTTTCTTCTGCGGAGCGCTGAGTTTTCTCATTCCTCTTATCCTGCCGAGGAGCTCGCGTACGAAGTCCTGGTGTAGAGAGAAAGACAGAGAGGGTGAGACAGATTGTATGTTGTAAAATTCTTTCATTCTCTTCTGCTCATTCACTGTTTGTGTGAGTGTAAAGCCTGTGGCTGTAGGTCAGCAGCAATGCTGCAAGGTCAGTGGTTTGCAGACTGTGTGGTTGGTTTTGGCAGAGGCGAGCACACATACTCAAACAAGAGCACATGTTAGTGTTTAAGGGTCTGTGATTAGATTAGAGAGGATTGTAGAGAGGATTGTAAGAGTGCGTATTTGCTTTTCATTTAACACAAGATAATTATGAACACACTAAGTGTGTTTGTATGTGTGGGATTGGATGTCTAAAGATAAAAATTACACTTAAAATATAATTTTTAAATAAAAAAGTACAATATTGAAACATTTCTTTTGAAAGAAATTCATATTTTTTATATTTTTATATAATATTATCATTAATACTGTTTTAAATTGATTGACAATATGGGTATTTATAATATTGTGTGTTCTTATTAAACATTGATACATTGTTTTCAACGTTGATAATAAATAGAAATGCACATCATAGTAGAATAATTTGTGAAGGCTCATGTGACACTGAAGACTGGAGTAATGATAATGAAAATTCAGCTTTGCATCACAGTAATAAATTACATTTTAAAATATATTCAAATACAAATTTGTTATTTTAAATTATAATAATATTTCACAAATTTACCATTTTTACTTTTTGATCAAATAAATGCAGCCTCAGTGAACATAAAAGACTAATGTTACAGACACCAAACTTTTGAACCACAGTGTATACATAATAAAATAAAATATTAGAAGACTTTTGTTATAAATAAATAAATTCTTTTTGAATATATTTTAAAATGTAATTTATTTCTGTGATCAAAGTTACATTTTCAGCAACATTACTCCAGTCTTCAGTGGTCCTTCAAAAATCATTCTAATATGCTCATTTGCTGTTCAAGAAACATTTTTTATTATTATCAATATTAAAACAGTTGAGTACTTGATTTAGGATTCTTTAATGAATAGAAAGATCCAAAGATCAGTATTTATCTGAAATGAAACGCTTTTAAAACATTATAGAAATTATAGAAATGAATACTTTTATTTAGCACGGATGCTTTAAATTGATCAAAAGTGATGATGCAGACATTTATAATGTTACAAAAGATTTCTATTTCAGATAAATGTTGATCTTCTGAACTTTCTATTCATCAAAGAAACCTGAAAATATTCTAGCTGTTTTCAAGATAATAATAAATGTCTTTGAGCAGCAAATCAAAATATTAGAATGATTTCTGGTGATCATGTGACTGGAGTAATGACGCTAAAAAATCAGCTTTGAAATTACAGGAATAGATTGAATTTTTATTTCAAAACTTTACTGATTTTGCTGTACTTTGGATCAAATAAATGCAGGCTTGGTGAGCAGTAGAGACTTCTTTAAAGAACATTAAAAATCAAAAACACTTGACTGGTAGTGTGTTAAAAAAAACTAAATTAAATTAAAAATAAAAACAACTAATGCAGAATGCAAAACGCTGCAATTATTATTGCATTCTGTTATGTTTCATAACAATGACATGTGAAACTAGGCAAATCTAAATCTAAAATTAAACTAAAAATAAAAACAACAGAACTACTTCCAAATTTCAGTAATCAAGTAAACATGTTTAAATTGGGGTAAATGCAATTGTATATATGTGTGTGTGGGTCAGTGGGATATTGTGTCTGCTGTAGCTCTTATGCACTATGATTTTGATAGTATTGGATGGATTCTTTGAGCACACACATGTTTTCAGGTCAATGCACTTGTATGAAATCCACTAGCATGTCCTGAAGCAGTGCATGTGTGTGTGGAGTAATCAAAATGCAACCTCATACGTTACTGATATGAAGCACTCATGCAGTCAGTCATGCAAGCCACATACACTCCTTATGAACAGCATACAACATTTGACTAATTATATGCATTTATTTTATATACGAAACTAATATTGTTGCATATACATGTATGCAACTACAAGGCAGTGAATATGGCTATAAAGCTTTTGCTTTGTGAATGCATCTGTGATGCCTTAAAATACTGTCTATGTATGCAGTTCACTAGGTTTCAGAACAGAGCTGTGTGTTAGTGGCCTATATTTTACATTATGACTTACGTCAGTAGGCTTGTAGCAGTCTGACAGTGATTCCTAAGGGGCAAAACCAGAGAGATATCAACCGAATGAAACACATATCAACAACTTTAGAAACTTGAACCTTTACAGATTTAAAATAGACTAATATGTACACAACATGAAGTTTTGGCTATAGGGCATTGCAAGTGTGCAGTCCTGGTTTTCCTGCTTAACGTGTTTTTGCATTACTGTTTTGGTAGAAAAAAAACTCAAGGGGGCGCTAGAGTTGCTTTTAAATGTCTACAATAATAAACCAGATGTGGTTACAGCTAGCTAGCTGTAAACATATAGCCGTAACTAATTACTCAACAAGACTTACTTAGTGCCCCTTTTTAATAGCACTGAGAATGCAAAATGCTGCAATTATTATTGCATTCTGTTATGTTTCATAACAATGACATGTGAAACTAGGCATAGCTAGAATCGTTTGCATTTTAACGTTTGCACTAATTTCAATACTTTGTCTTTAAATGGAATAGTTCACCCAAAAATGAAAATTAGTTGTGAATATACTCACCCATTTTTCATCAAAACAGATTAAAGAAATGTAGCACTGCATCACTTGCTCACCAGTGGATCCTCTGCAGTGAATGGGTGCCGTCAGAATGAGAGTCCAAACAGCTGATAAAAGATGTTACTTTACAAGTCACTTTACAAGATGTTAAATGATGGACTGGAGTGGTGTGGATTTATTGTGGATTATTGTGATGTTTTTATCAGCTGTTTGGAATCTCATTCTGACGGCACCCATTCACTGCAGAGGATCCACTGGTGAGCAAGTGATGTAATGCTACATTTCTCTAAACCTGATGAAGAAACAAACTAATCTACATCTTGGATGGCCTGTGTGTGAGTACATTTTTTAGCATATTTTTATTTTTGGATGAAATAATAAGAAAATGCATTCTCTTAAACACACGCTCACACAGAAATTCACCTGTAGTTTTACGGCTCTTTCATCTTCACTGTTCACCTCCAGGAGATCATCAATGTCTATCTCCACCTCCGGCATTTCCTCTTCCTGTAGAAGCAGAGATCAGGCGACATTAGTGGAAGTAAATACATCACACAGTGAGAAATCACAAATGAGATTAAAAAAAAAATACAGAAACATCTAAAACCACCAAGAATTAAAAAGAAACCCCCAAGCAATTAATTTCTCCACTGGGTCTTGTTCTTCATTAGTGCAGAAATGCTAACAGATTGTATGGATGTGGTCTAGATCAAATCAGCAGCCGAGAAATTCTGAATTATATGTTCATCAGGGACGTTTATAGGAAGCTTTCTACAGAACATCAGGAAGCACTCTGAAGGGTCATTAACCAGAACGCCGTGCCACTGTGATGACAGACAGAGCCACACAGACAGGATGAGATGAGCTCTATAAATACACTCGCCTCTTTAAAGGTGAAAGAAGAAGAGGGAAGTATTTTCCATGTAGCAATGGCTTTGGCTCGTTTGGCAAAGGAGAGATGGAATAATACACATCAGCCATATACACAAACATTATGAAACAACATTTGTCATTTCTGTCTGTGTAAATGCCAGGGATTGTGAGTGTTTCAGTTAATTCTGTATTTGCATGGCAGATCCAAGGACAAATCCATGATTCGCTTTTTCAAGATTTACTCCACTTCATCAAATGTGCATGACATTACATTACATCACATTATGTCTGATTTTTTTTTTTTTTTTTTATTTATAGTTTGAAGTGTTTTCTACGGAAGCCTGTTTCTGCCACTGAATAAAAAATAAAGGGCAAATTTGTGACTTTTTATCTCACAACCTTATTTCTTGCAGTTGCGAGTTTACGTCTTGCAATTCTGACTTTTTTCCTCAGAATTGCATAAAATAAATGTACAATTCTGACTTTTTTCTCAGAACTGTAAGATCGCAATTGCAAGTTTTAAAGTCCAGTTCTGAGTAGAATCTTAGAATAGTTTATATTTCACAGTTCTGTCTTCATAAGACACAATTGTGTTTTATAAAGATATAATCTTGCAATTCTGATTTTTTTTCTGAGGATTTCATGTTTATATCTCGCAATTCTGAGTTTATAAGTCCCAACTGGGAGTTTACATCTCACAATTCTGCGAAAAAAGAATTGCAAGATGTAAAATTGCAGTTAAAAAGTTGCAATTATTATTATTTTTTTTTCATTTTGTATTCAGTGCCGGAAACGGGCTTACATAGTTTTCACTCATACAGTTTGGTACTGATATAGTTTTAAATGCACATGCATACATATATACATACATTCTTTTTCACACTAAAACATTACAAAGCATTATTTTTAAATTATTTACTATTATTTATTCATATTTTGTAGATCATTTTTATAATTAAGAATTTATTATTTATTTATGTATTGAATTATACAATTAATTATTTGTATTTGTTTATTTTATATATCTACAAATTATTTTAATTAACATTATTATCTACATTTTTACATACACACACACACACACACACACCACATACACCTTACACACATCATTTAATAAATAAGTAATAATAATTAATTACACATAATTATTAATTATATAGATTGAATTATTTAATATATATATATATATATATATATATATATATATATATATATATACACACACACACACACACACACACAATTTTATACATTTTATAATTTAAAAAAATCAATTTTATAATTTAAATCTTTTTCACACTAAAACATTACAATGCATTTTTTTACATTACTTATATTGCTACATTGCATACATATTTTATATATAAAACACACACACACACACACACACACGTGTATGTACATATAAAATATTGTCTATATTTATTAATTAATACATAACATTTGTGCTCCTGGACCACAAAAGGGTCAGTTTTTATCATCTGAGAGCTGAAAAAGAAAGATTTCCATTGATGTATGATTTGTTATGATAGGACAATATTTGGCTGAGATACAACTATTTGAAAATCTGGAATCTGCAGGTGCACAAAATAAAAAAAATAGAAAAATAAAAATATTGAAAAAAAAAAAAAAATGCCTTTAAAGTTGTCCAAATGAAGTTCTTGGCAATACATATTACTAATCAGAAATTAAGTTTTGATATATTTATGGTAGGAAATTTACAAAATATCTTAATGGGACATGATCTTTACTTAATATCCTAATGATTTTTGGCATAAAAGGAAAATCGATAATTTTGGCTGTTGCTTCAAATATACCCATGCTACTTATGACTGGTTTTGTTGTCCAGGGTCACATTTATTCTTACAATTTAATACAATTTAATATATATTTTTTTTTCGAAAATTTCCTGAAAAGGCAGACTCAGCTCTAACTGTCTTAAATATCTATATGAACAACTGCACAAGCCGTATCAGTTTCACATGCTCCACAGTTAACAGTTCAGCTGAAAAAAGCAGCAAGATTTCTAGTCCTGCTCCCCAGATCTAACAAGTTACCAATTTCTCTGTCTCAGGCTGCACTGATGTTGTATCTACTAGCAAGTCAAATGAGCATCAGTTTAATAAACACTGCTTCCTTTTAGAGAGAATACTGAAAGAAGAAGAGCGAAAGAGAAGAAGAGATTTAGCGAGAAGCAGGTCAAAATGATTAGTGCTGGTCTGCAGAGTTAATAAGGATGAGTCTGTGTGTGTGTGTGGGTTAAGAAAGCGTGGGTGGTTGAAAAGAAAATTCACACTACGGTTCATACGGTGAGGGAAAACTGACAATGATGGATCTCTACCTGTTTGTATGCCTTCAAAAGAGAGATTTCATAAAAAATAGAGTAATTTCACATCAAGTGTTTCCTCAGGAGATCTCAGGAATGTCTTAATTCTTATCAACTTTGCATAGTGTATTATCTGAGCTGTGCAATCCAGACAAAGGTGGATACTGTGAATTCATGTACATTTATTCAGAATGATTCTGACACACTTTTAACACAAATGGATACACATCAGTGTATATTAACACTATAAATCTGCAAAAACAGACACATTCACATATGCATTTTTAATGAAGTCTTTTGACAAATCAGCCTTTTAGTACACCAGCATGGTTTCTTTAACCTTGTTAGAGCTGTTTGTTAAAATAATGATCCAATCAGTCGCCTGCCTGCTGTCAGATTGGCTCATTCATCATGCGTTTACACATTCACCATTAGAAGAACTAACATTTTAGACTATTTGTCTGTGTGTTCTCTCTTGGAAAGGGAAAATGGCAAGGAAGACAATACCAGCCACAAAGACTCCAGCAGATAAAGCTGAACCATCAGCAGATCAGTCAAGCCAACCGCCAAGATGGAACCAATCAATCACAGGCTGATCCAACATCAGTCAAGATAAGCTGACACACAGGCCATCAGCCTCAAATAATCATTTCATTAGTTACATTCACAATGATGTACCAAGCAGATAGTCTGTAGGAAATTACGTAGCAACCGCCCAGACCACAATAGCAGCCACATGGGAACATGCTAACAAAATGCTCAGGGCAACTTTGCAACCATATTATCAACACCTTGGTATTGTTGTGGCTAGTATTATGAAGGAAACATTATATATTATATTATAAATAAGTAAGACACACACAAACAAACACCCACCCACTCACCCACCCACACCTTTTTATATATATAAAATATATATGAAATATACACACACCTTTTTACATATATAAAATATATATGAAATACACACACCTTTTTATATATATAAATGACATGTATATTTTTCATATGTTGTATTTTTATAAATGTATTAATATGTAATATCTGTAAAAAAGTATATATGCTTTTTATAAGTAATTATGCATTGAATTATATATTGAATTATTATGTTTTTGTTTATATATATATATATATATATATATGTAATAAAAAAGGAATAAAAAATTAAGTTATTCAACATAAATATTATGAATGCAATTAAATATATTAATACATTTAGAAAAATTATATATATATATATATATATATATATAAAATTTTTCTAAATGTATTAATATATTTAATTGCATTTAACTGCATTGCATAATTGCAGCATAAATATTATGAATGCAATTAAATATATTAATACATTTAGAAAAAATTATATATATATATATATATATGTACAAAAAAGTGTGATGTGTGTGTGTATAATTTAGATGAATAAACATAATATTAATAAAGAATAAATAATAATTTAATAAAATCTATAATAAAAAATAAATAATATTCAAGTAAATAATTCAATAATTGAACACAGGTATCATCTGTATCAAGTAATTAATTAAATTCTATTAAATATTAAGTTGTTATTTAAATATCACAAATATGTATCGATCTTTATCTTTATCTAATATTTATCTATCTATAATTGTTCTATATAATATTATTCTTAAAACCTTTTTTGATTAATTATTAATTATTTATGTGGTGAATTATATATTGAATTATGTATTTGTTTATTTTATACAAATTATTTTATTATTTATATTCATTAAAATGTATACATGTATAAATACACATATAATAAGCAATAATTATTATTTAAATCTAGTTATTAATTATATATATGCTGAAATACTGCTATTATTAAATAATAATTATTATAAATTATTTGTATATTATGAGATGTGTACATATATACACATACACACAAACAATAATATTTATTTACAACTTAGTATTTAATAGTAATTAATTTATTACTTATTACAAATGATACCTTATTTATTGACTCGAATATTATTTTTTTTTCCCCAAAACTTTTTATAGTTATATTATAAATGTTTAGAGTTATATATTGAATAATTATGTATTTGTTTATTTTATATATCTACAAACTATTTTATTACAATTATTCAATAATTATTTATTGAATATTATTATATGAACATTATGCATACATACATACATACATACATACATGTATCAAATCACCTTTAAAGTGGTCCAAATGAAGTTCATAGCAATGCATATTACTAATCAAAAATTAAATTTTGACATATTTACGGTAGAAAATTCACAAAATATTTTCATGGAACATGATCTTTACTTAATATCCTAATGATTTTTGGCATAAAAGAAAAATTTATCATTTTGACCCATACAATGTATTTTTGGCTATTACTACAAATATACCGGTGTTACTTAAGACTGGTTTTGTGGTCCATATAGCTATTGCGGTTGTTTTATAAAGGCATCTTTCCATTTTAATAAATCATTCATTTGCACAATCATTAATGGCTACTACAGTATCATAAATCATTAATTACTTTTACTAAATCATTTTTCATTCCAGCTGCTTGCATGTAATGTCTCTCCATTGTGAATGAAAAGCCCTGCAGGAGGATTGTGGGTAGTGAAAGTGTGTGCCGTCAAGCCCAAGTGTTGAATGGGCTCTTCCAGTCCGCAGAAGCAGCACACACACCTTCACTTGACCTATTTGTGCATTGTGCCTCATCGTGCAGTCGACTGGTGTCTCAACTGCAAACACGGAGCAGAGGGAAACCGTCTCTCCCCCACACGGAGCAGACAGGTCAGATCACAAAGGATTTGTATCAGAAAAGCAAACAGACGTTGGTGTGAGGAGAGGTCTTAGAGAAATATGTGAAATGTACACAGAAATGCCCACAGCAATGCTGAGAAATCACACACGCTCCCACACACATAACACCATTTGCATACCAACATAAACAAGCAGGTTGTACTGTACTGCACACATATGTGCTCGTGAAATACTATACACATGCATATTCTGTGTGTCATGGATGATTTATGATCAGGGTCCTCCGGTCGACAGAATAAAGATGATACATTTGTTCTCTACAAGGCAAAGGTGACATGAAACCATTTTTTTAGTGGGCATCAGTTGCATTGGTTGCTTTATTAATATGACTGAAGACAAAAAAAGCATAAATGCATTACATACACAAATAAAATATGTTAAATGTAGTTGTACAGTTTTTAATAGCAAGCAAAGAGGCATGATTTAAAATTCAAAATTTTAAATAATTTTAAAATTTAATCAGCATATTAGAATGATTTTTGAAAAATCATGCAACACTGAAGACTGGAGTAATGATGCTGAAAATTTAGCTTTGCATTACATAAATAAATTACATTTTAAAATATACTCAAACAGAAAACAGTTATTTTCATTTCTAATAATATGTTATCAAATTTTAAAATTAATTATTCTTTTTTATTTATTACATTTGCTGCCAAATTTAAATTTTATTTTATTTTATTTTATTTATTTATTTATTTATTTTTACATACAGTAATTGTTTTCTTAATAATCAATTTAATTTGCATTTCAAATGAGCTTGGTTTAAAAAGACGCAATTTCTAATATTTCTAATATTTAATTTCTAATAACATTTCACAATATTACTGTTTTTACTGTATTTTAATTAAATAAATTTAGCCATGAAGAGCAAAAAATAAAAATAAATTAATTAATTAATTAATTAATATATCAATTAAAAAAATATTAAATTTTGAAATTAATTAAAAAAATATTTATTTATTAATTTAAAAAATATAATTAATAAATTGGTTTTTAATTTATTACAGTTGGTGCCAAATGCAATATTAAATTATTATAATTTTTCTTACGTACAGTAATTGTTTTCTTAATAATCAATTGAATTTGCATTTCAAATGAGCTTGGTTTAAAAAGCCGTAATTTGTAATATTTCTAATAATTTCTAATAATATTTCACAATATTACTGTTTTTACTGTATTTTAATTAAATAAATTTAGCCATGGAGAGCAAAAAATAAAAAATGGATTAATTAATTAATTAATTAATATATTAAAAACATAATTTAATTATTAAAATTAATTTAAAAAATATTAATTACACACACATATATATATATATATATATATATGCTTATGCTGTGCTGTGTGTCACACTGCATAAATATATATTTTAATTTATTGCAATTGGTGCCAAATTTAAATTTAAATTTAAATTTAAATTAATTTTTTTTTTTTTAACATACAGTAATTGTTTTCTTAATAATCAATTGAATTTGCATTTCAAATGAGCTTGGTTTAAAAAGCCGTGACGCTTCTGCTACAAGGTCACACGGAGATTAAACTCCACGATAAACACAAACAAATGCCAGCAGGATTGTCTCTGATACAAAACACAAATACGCTGCATCAGTACAAACAGTCAAAGAGGAATGAAAAGCAGCGCCCCTGATATCAGACAGACAGACAGACAGAACCCTGAAGCGCTCGACATCAAAGTCAAACCCCTTCCCCCCTCGCTGAAGAGGAAGATGACAGCGGAGAGGGGGGTTGAGGGTATCTTTTGCAGACAGGGGCATATTAGCAGAACCCCACTGAGCTGAATGTACAGGACACATCTCACTGCTTCTTATGCTGTGCTGTGTGTCAGAATGCAGAGTGTGTGCCAATTTGTGTGCTGTGTGTCACTCAGTACTGATATAATTAACAGGATGCTGAATTTAGCTACTTTATTTGATAGATTACAGTATTTAAAACAATGCAAAATTAATTTATTAATATATTAGTTATTTAATAATGTCCATCATCACCACTACATTTAAATAAGTTGTATATGTGGGAAAAAAAATTCTACTACTATTAGCTTTTATTAATATTTTGAATTAGTTTTAATCTTTATATTTTTGTGTTCATTTTAATTTTAGTTTTAGTCATTTTGTGTCGTCATTATTCGTTTTTGTTTTTTTTAAATGTCAGAAGAATTAATTCTTCTGTTTTTGTCATTTTAATTTTAAAGTTTCAGTATATTTGTTGTTGTTTTTTTGTCTTTTTTTATTAGCTTTTGCTTTTCCCAAATTGTTTGTATAGTACTTATTAATATTTTGAGTTAGTTTTTATTTTTATATTTTATATTTTGTGTTGCAATTTTTATTAGTTTTTTTTTTAAGTCTATGTAGTTTTTATTTATATTTTAAATATCTTAATTTTTCTTTTTTTTTTGTTTTAATTTTAAAGATTTAGTAATTTTGTAGTTGTTGTTTTTTTGTCTTTTTTAGTTTTATTTTTTTCAAAACATGTCTGTATAGATTTTTTTTATATATTTTGAATTGATTTTCCTTATATTTTCTGTTTGCATTTTAATTTAAGTTAAAGTTTTAATCATTGTGTTGTTGTGTTCCTGTCATTTTTGTTAGTTTTTATTTATATTGTGAATGTCTTAATTTTTCTATTTTTGTCATATTTATTTTAAAGTTTTAGTAATTGTGTGATTTTTTTTCCCCTAATTGTCATCATTTCTATTAGTTTTTGTTATGCCTGTATAATACTTTTTAATATTGTGAATTGGTTTTCCTTCTAATTTTCTGTTTGCATTTTAATTTTAGTGAAAGTTTTAGTAATGTTGTCATGTTCTTGTCATTTTTAGTAGTTTTTTTAAATATATATGTATAATAAATATAGTTTTTATTATTTTTTTTAATTAGTTTTCATTTTCATATTTTTATGTTTTAGCAATTGTGTTGTGTTCTTGCCATTTTTATTGAAAAAAAACCCCCATTTATTTCAGTTTTAATTTGAGTTATTTTAGTTTATCCATTTAAACTAATTAGCTGTTTTTTGTTTTTTATTTCAGTTAAGCTGTTTGTTTTATGGTTCTAGTTTTAGTTCACTATATTATCCCTGATTACAATTAAAATATAATGTTTTATCTGCTTTTTCTTTTCTAAAAATGCTTTCACTTCAAACTCGAAACCAAATGTAACAGGCTTTGCAAAAACAAACATGTCATGCGTTTTTATTTTTTTTCTCCATTATAGTGTGATTTATTTAGAAGGACACTAAAACCAAGTCATAATGCCAAAATATTTATTTAAATCTTAAGTATATATAATTTAATTCTAAATATAAATGAAGTCTGAGTTGAAATACTTTCTAAATTGACATACTTTGCAAGTTTGGAACCACATAAAAAAGCCATAAAAATGGAAAATGCATGTTTATTGCCTGCTAATCTGAATATTTAGGATTAGTGTTTAGCACAGCAGTGTTACTGAATTAGCTTTCACATCCTATCACAGCACTATTCATCCTTCATCACACAGTGAGAATCTGCACGCTTGCAAACTGCTGCACGTTGCCCAAAATAGACAGAATCCTCAGCAGAAAACAGCTTAGGCAGCAGTTTGTGACCGTCATTGATTTGAGGACATCATTAGCTTGCACGTAACCACCTCATCTGCACGTTCAATACGCTAATGAACTCCAGACGGACCTGTTTTACTAAGACAAAGCCCATCAGAGCTCTGACACACATATACATGCAAATCGCAATAAGAAACAGCCTACATTTGTTCTTGGTAAGCCTTGTAAGCGCAGACGAGGCTGCTGAGAAAGCAGAGATCATGCTGTGAAAATGGACACAAACACACAAACACACATCTTTAGTGTTTCTCAGAGGATTGTTAGTGTGTGCATGAGATAACATGCTGTTTTACTCAAGGCAGAAATTGATTCAATTCCCAGTCTAGAAATCTCTGTACTTCTCTACCGTAAAATGACCTGTTTTTCCTTTGTTTTATCGTCCACGAAACATATTTTATTCTAATTCTATTATATTCATCCATCCTCTGCCTTTCCATTACTTTCCTCTCATCTTCCGTTCTAATTTCTGCTCTAATTCCTTTCTCCCAATCCTCTTCTCCCAGAAGTCATGGAAATTAACCTCTGAAAATCCTGATAACGTTACACCATTTTTACTGCCGGATACACTCTTTCGCTATATGGCGGGCAAATTCATCTAATTCACGCTGTGCTGTCACTCATTCTGATTGGCTGAGGTCGGAGTTCAGCTCTATGATGTCATAGCCATAAGATGTTATAAAGCGAGCCAGTTTAAGCTCATCACAGACTTAAATTGGCCAATCACAATGTCAAATTGGCTGTGAGTACTTAATACATGTACTCAAAGGGGCGACAGAACAACTTTCAAATGGTTGCATCATTAAACCAAATGTTATTTTTCAGGTTTTCATTTTTATATTTTAATTTTAATTAAGGTTTTAGTCATTTTGTTGTATGTTCTTGTTATTTTTATTATATTCTAAAAATGCTGGGTTGTTTCAACTCAACTTTGGGTCAAATATGGACTAACCCAACTGTTGGGTTAAATTTTTTAATTTTTAATAAAGTTTTTAACACAAAAATTGAGTTAGTCAATATCTGACCCAAAGTTTGGTTAAAGCAACCCAGAAATATTTAGAATGTATTTTTTTTATAAATGTCTACAGAGATTTATTAATACTTTGAATTAGTTTCATATTTTTATATTTTGTGTTTTAATTTCAGTTAAAGTTTCAGTAATTTTGCTGTCTTTTGTATAATTTTTTATTGATATAAATATGTCTATATTATTAAATGTGCATATTAATTATTTTTATATTTTCTTTTTCATTTTAATTTTAGTTGACTTTTTTTAATGTCTCTATTATTAAATATGTCTATATACATAATTTCATTATTTCAGTTTTATTTTAATTTTAGTTAAAGTTTTAATAATTTTGTTGTATGTTCATATCATTTTTATTGGTATTTGTTTTTTTATATGTCTATATAATTAAATGTCTATATTATTTAATTTTAATTTAATTTATTTTTTGTTTAATTTTTATATTTTATGCTTTCATTTTAATTTTAGTTAAAGTTTTGTTATTTGTTTTTTTAATAAGTCTATATTATTAAATATATCTATATAAATTATATTTATTTCAGTTTTATTTTAATATTTTCTGTTTTGATTGTAATTTTAGGTAAAGTTTTAGTAATTTTGTTGTATGTTCTTATTTGTAATGGTATTTGTTTTTAAATATGTCTATATTATTAAATATATCTATATAAATTATTTTTTTATTGTAGTTTTAGTTTAATTTTATATTTTCTGTTTTCATTTTCATCGTGCTTATCATTTTTATTAGAATTTGTTGTTTTTTAAAAATATGTTTAGATTAAATATATCAATATAAATTACTTTTTATTTTAGTTTTAGTTTCATTTTTTTGTTTTAATTTTAAAGTTTTAATAATTTTATTGTATGTTCTTATAATCTTTATTGTTTTTTGTTTTTTTTTATTTTTATTGGTATTTTATTGTTTTTTTAAAGTATGTCTTTTTAATGTTTTTAAATGTTTTTGTTATTTTAGGTCATCCATTAAATATTAAAGTGCCCCTATTATGCCATTTTAAAGGTTGCTAATATTGTTTTAATAGACTCCCAAAACAGGTTTACATGTATGCAAGGTCAAAAAACACTTCAGTTTTCTCCAAAAATAGATTTAATTTTACCCCATTTCTAAATGATTCGTAAACGACTCGTGTGAAGCAGTTCGAAGAATCAGTCTCTCTAAACCCCTCCTTTCCGTGAGCCCTCACTGCTGTGATTGGTCAGATGGCGCAGTCCTTTATGATTGGTCTACCGCGTACAGCGTGTCGGAAAACGAAACGCCCATTGCCATAACTGAGTGACAGCCCTGGATAATTCTCAATACATAGAAAAGATGGCATCGATTTTACCATAACAATTCCAGCCAGAGTCTGACGATGAAACGGCTGAAGTGGATGATCGACAAGTTAGCACGGTCTACCGTGGAAAGTGCTCGCAATTTGCTTTTATAACCGAACCGGGCACATGTTGTAAACTTCAGCAATGTATAATGCATTAGGCGGCTTTCACACCGAACGCGGAAAGCGCTGCGCTGGCCGCTGGGTTCAGTGCAGCCCTTCAGAGCGCAGCGGCAAAAGCTCATTTGAACAACTCATTTACACTTTGCTCCGCTGCGCGTGCGCTTTAGTCGAGACAGAAACAAGCCATCCTCGCAGGGCGGAAGCAATTAAAACGAATGGGTTTCATAGCACAGCGCTTTCCGCATTCGGTGTGAAAGCCGCTTCGTGCGCCATCCTTTATCATTACTCCAACTAATGAGACAGACAGACAGTCAAGCTGCATCAATCACAAATTGTCAGACTACAGTGAGTTCACAGCTGAACAACAGAACTACAGAAGCGTGATTTAGCTGGTTAGCATGACATGTGCAGGGCTGTTACACAACATAACATACACAACTACGTATTTTGAACGATCGCTAGAAAATACAATCTTTGTAGATTCATCATCTTTTGGAAGTGAATATAAAACAGTTTTACTCACAGCGTAGGATACAGCATCTTCTGTATAATGTACCTGTAAATTTCCATGTGACCTAAACCACATGGAACGTTGTGGGCGGGCAAGTTGTTCGCGACGTAGAACGTGGGTGGACATTATGCAAATCTGTTACTTCGTGACGTGTGGCCGTAACAGAAAAAGATTTGAAATCCTGACGACTCGTTTAGGCAAATGTGAGTCGACTCTTTTTTTTGATAGACAATAACTTTATGTATTGTGCACTGTCGGCTTCACAACTTTGCAGATAGTTTATGTTCACATACAGCTACATGACACACTGCATGAAAGATCATATTTGAAAACGCATAATAGGGGCACTTTAAGTTAAAGAAGTTTCCTTTTTTTAAACATTGGATTTTATTTCAGTTAAAGCTTATTTTAAAAAAAAATCCAAGAAACTTTTTATGGTTTTAGTTAACTATAATAACTCTAATTACGATTAAAATATCATGCTTTAATTGTCTGATTTTTTTCTATTCTTGTCTAAAAATAACATTCAAAACCAAATGTTATTATAGATAACTAAAACTAAAACCAAAAAGTTACTTGAAATAAACATTAAATTACATAAAATTATTTTATTTTAGCTAGTTGCAACTCACATTTGTTTAGTTAAACTTTGAAGCACTAAAACTAAAAATCAATACAAAAAAACAAAAAAAAAAAACTATACAGACATTAAAAAAAATAACAAAAATGTCAAAAACATAAAATTACTAAAACTTTAGCTAAAAATACAGTGAAAACAGAAAATCTAAAAATAAAATCTAATTCAGAACATTAACTGCATACTTGAGTTATGAATTGTCTTTTGACATTTGGGAATGCAACAATGCATACAAACAAGCCTATTTACACAGCTAGTGTGTGCATTCATGCTAGAGACAGAGAGTAAGTTTCAGGCCTTGGAGTTTAGTTAGAAAAAGTTCAATTCTGTCAGTCTTCTCCAGAGGCATAAAACCTTCACTGTCAGCAAGTAATCCCATACTGACCTACTCTTCCTTAAGTAGGTCTGTCTAAGGCGTCAACACCTTACACTAACCCTAAAGGCCATATTGCACAATGGGGATGTTGCTAGTGAGCGGCACGCAAATCACGTCAGCAACTGTCTGTTTACATGCTAACCTGATAAACACTTTACCTGAACAAACGTGACAAATTAGCATATTAGAATGATTTCTCATCATGTGACACTGAAGAGTGGAGTAATGATGCTGAAAATTCAGCTTTGCATCACAGGAATAAATTTCATCTTAATATATATTTAAATTAAAAACAGTTATTTAAAATAGTAATAATAATTTACATTTTTATGATTTTTACTGTATTTTTGATCAAATAAATGTAGACTTGGTGAGCATAAAACACTCAACACTGCATTAGACAAATGCAACAATACCTGTCTTTTAAAAAATAGCTCTGTTTAGTAGTAAAGCTATTCCAATTCAAAATCCTGTTTACATAAAGTCTATTGCCTTTGATTGTAACCTGCTGTTAATGGGCACCCAGACATTGAGCTGTGAACGGTTATTGGCTACGTGTGACTTCCTCCTCTTGTTTCTAATGTAAATGTGACGGGTCGTTAAAATGCACCTGAGTAAACACCTCTTTATGAGCTCACTTGTTTAATCTGATTAGATGCTTAAGCTTGTAAACGGCATGCTATTTGATGTTTTTATTAATGGCACGTATAAAATGCATTTTATTTGCGCAACGGCTATGTTCTAGATCAAAACAGGCTTATGATTATAATAGAGACAAATACCAAAAAAGAAAAAGTGAATATAACTCACAAAGATGTACACAGTAGTGCATAATACACTGAGGATGCAACTGCAGACCAACAACATCCTCCTGTTTTCAACATGATTGCCAGTGAACTACTGCCATCAGAGATCCGGCTCTAAACACCCATAAGATGCTGCTGGGATTGTGTGTAAAGTCCAGAGAGACCATGTTAAAGGTTAATTTACCATATGTTCATGTCTGCTTAGATTGAAGAAGGTTAAATTACATTAAACCTTACAGCCTAAAAACACCTATCCTCAGACTCATTGTGTTTTAAGAAACATATCAAACCCAGAAGTGTAGCCATTTATTTCTAAATGGAAAATAATTTCTCTTTAATATTAAAAACAAACAAACAAAAAAACACAGAGACAGAAAAACGGAAGACAGACAGATGAGTATTTCTGAACATATAATAATTATTTAATTAGAATTATTAATACTGAATTATTACATAATATAATATTTTTATAAAGAATATACATAAATCAATACTGTTGTGTTTCTAACAGATAACATTCACACAAAAGGTATATATAATTTTAATAAATAATAAATATATAATAAATAAATAAAAATTAATAAATATATAATTTTATAATAAATGTATAATATATTACATTTTTATAAATGACTATTTAGTAAATAACAAATTTATATAAGAATATATCATTAATAATATAATTTTATTTATTATTATGAAATACCGTTAAAAAGATAGCATTTACCTGTATATGATGCTTTAAATACAATTAAATTAAAAATTAAAAATATATATATAATTTATTATATTTGTTATTTACTAATTAAGAATTTATATATAAAGTAAATAAAAATTAGTAAATAACACAATTATATTCTATTAAATGTATATATAATTTTAATAATAAAATAATAAAAATATAATAAATAATAAGTAATAAATATATAATTTTAATAATACATTTGCAATGTTAAATTTATATATATTACTATTTAGTAAATAACTAATTTATAACTAATATATATAAATAATAATAAATAATAATAAATTTATAATATATTACACACACACACACACACACACATATATATATATAATTTAGTAAATAGCACATTTATCACTAATTTATATAAGAATATATAATTAATAATATACTTTTATTCATTATATATTTTATATATCATACATATATAATATTTATTAATAATATTATAATAATAGAAGTATAATAATAGTTAATATTTACTTACCTCAATAACCTAAAATAAAAGATAATAAAAGATAATTCAATAAAATTATATTGATTAATAATTAACTAAATGAAATCACAGAGCTCTTTTATGTTTTTCCGCTTTGGGTTTAGTCTTACACAACCTTATTTTTTCTAAAGATATTTATATATTAGACAGGTTTTACATATAAATATAGGTTTTATATATAAAGACAGGTTTGTGACATTTTTAGCTCCAAGACTTGCTCACTTAAATATCAATTTCCTGTTTTTTCTCAAACCTTGAAAAACCCTTAGAATCCTTTTAACCCAGTCAACATGATTTCAAACTAGCCATTTCTCTCTTTCTTGTCTCTCTCTGGAGCCAACACAGCATCAGCAGAAAAAAAGCAAGCTGCTGCAGAACAGAAATACTGAGAGAGACAGATAGAGAAAGAACAAAAGAGACCAGCACACTGTACAGAGCAATAAGACACCTCACAGGGGTCAGCAGAATGACGTTTTGTCATCTTCAAATGAGCACTCATGCCAAAGGATGCCACACTTTGAAGATGCCTATTGCTGTAGCGTCATACATTACATCGCAGCCAAATGTAGGTCATACAAAGAAGATCAATTTATCAACCTATAAACCTGAGGAGATGGTGGAGCTTTGAGGTTAAAAATCTTGCTTTGTGACCTTTTAGGTCAGAACCCCACAAGGGATGACTAATACAGGCTACTACTATCACCACTGTGCCCTTGATCAAAACACTTAATCTCAAGTTACTTAAAACAGTAATAAATGAACTGTAAATAAGGCTCAAAATAACCAATTATTTTGCCTGGCTGATAAGTGACATGTTGGAAGATATTATTAATATTGTTGTATTTCTAAGATAGATGCATACAAAAGGTCCAAAATTATTTTTTTTATAAAATGCAGTAGAAAAGATAGCATTTGTCTGTACTGTATGATAATTAAATGAATATAAATTTGTGTATTTTTATAAAAAAAATTGTTTATTTTACTACTACTACAATAATAATAATTTAAAAAATGTAATTGTCAATAATTAGCTAAATTAAAGCAAGGCTTCCGGTTCGGGTCCGGTCTTACCTCGCAGTCGTAAAGTTCGCTCAGCTGTTCAATGATCCATTCCTCCAGTATGAGTCTCTTCCGCAGCTCTTTTCTGTCGTACTTCACCGTCACTTTTCCCTGTTTTTTCTGCACCGGGTCATCCCGCTGCATCGGTCCGGAACCGGCGCATCCGACGCCGGGCTGAAAGAACACCCTGCCCGCGGCCGGGGGCAGCTGTGCGGTCGTCTCGGCGCTGGCGGTGGACATTGCGGCGGTGATGGCGATGATGATGATGGTGGTGTCTGAGGGGTGTATGCACTGACACAGTTTCTCTTACCTGCTATTTAAAGCGCAGCGCGAGCATTTAAAGGACGCCCGGCGCGTGGGAGGGGAATGTCAAGCCAATGTGCGCGCTCGCGTTAACGCTGTGAGTGCCAGAACGCGCACAGCATTGGTGAAACGGGAAATCCCTCGGTGTTCATTGGACACAACAGAGAACCTGAACAAGCTGTGCCAGTACAATGGTACAGTAAGAGATGATAATACCGTGACATTTTGACATGTACCATGGTATTACACTTCTCTATCTTATTATCTCCGTCCGTCTATCTATCTATCTATCTATCTATCTATCTGTCTGTCTGTCTGTCTGTCTGTCTGTCTATCTATCCATCCGTCTGTCCGTCTGTCTGTTTGTGTGTCCATCCGTCCTGCTATCTATCTATCTATCTATCTATCTATCTATCTATCTGTGTCTATCTATCTATCTATCTATCTGTCTATCTATCTGTCTGTCTATCTATCTGTCTGTCTTCTTCTGTGTCTGTCTCTATCTATCTATATCTATCTCATCTGTCTGTCTGTTGTGTGTCTATCTATCTATCTATCTATTCATTCATCTATCTATCTATCTGTTGTCTGTCTCTATCTATCTATCTATCTATCTATCTTATCTGTCTGTCTATCTATCTATCTATCTATCTATCTATCCATCTGCCGTCTGTCTGTCTGTTTTGTGTGTCCATCCCCCTGCTATCTATCTATCTATCTGTCTGTCTGTCTTTCTATCTATCTATCCGTCTGTCCATCCGTCCTTTTATCTATCTCTGTCTGTCTATCTATCTATCTATCTATCTATCTATCTATCTATCTGTCTGTCTGTCTGTCTGTCTGTCCGTACAATACAATGTTCAGTACACATAGGTTAATGTTTTGTGTAAAACTGAATATATTATCATTCTATATAGTACATTTGATTTGATTTTTTTATTTTTTTTATATTTTGCTTTATAATGATATATAATTGATATATGGAGACAACTGTGCTCCTATACAATACAGTCTAATATAATATGCAATACAAAATATGATAAAGCACAATCACAGAATACAATAAACATGCAGGTGGAGTATAAATAACTAAAACAAAGGAAACAGGTAATTGGTGTGACACGCACATGATCTTCCAGATAAACTTGTCCTGGTTTACAAATCAAATACATATTGTTACCAAACTGAGAGAAGGAGTTGCCTGTGTTATGTATATTATATCGATGCAGATGTGTATGTAAGAGGGAAGCTGAGGTCAGAGATTCAGTGGGATAGAGGACAGTGAGGAGAGAAAGTGTTCAGGGCTTATGTAACGTAATGAAACTCCCACTAATGAGATGGCCCAGTCCCAAAACACCAGTGCTGCTCTAGAAAGAGAACAAGAGAGACTGACGGAGAGAGATTTAGTACCTTCATGTTCTCAGTTATCTACTTTATAATGCTTCTTAATAACCATGTGGGATGCATGATGTATGTGAGCAGCCAGGATGATGGATTGGTAGACAAAAAGCATGGGGTGCCTGTATGTGGATTAGAGGTTATCCGGGGATATTCAATATTAAACCATCCAATCTAAAAATACACGGCTTATTGTTCTGTTTTTGTACATTCTGTGTTAAGCTGAACCAAACAATTCTCAGAAGTATTTTTTTCCTGATGTTTTATCCATTTGTTTTTATGTAAAAGAGAGATGTCAAATGATATCACTCCTATAAATAACAACTGGCTTAGCACACTGTCAAACACACTCATGCAGACACACACGTACCACATCGTGGTGCATGGGGACAGTCTATATTGTAGTCTTATTGTACTTATATAATAAATATGATACATTCTTATAATTTTCATGTTCAGATCATGAAGGTCCAGATAGTACATTCATTTAATATTTTGAAGATATGAAAGAGTACTGTGAATTGCTGCCACCTTCTGGACATGTCATAGTATTACAAGTAAAACATAAACAAGTATACCATAAAAAAAAAAAAAAAAGTAAATAATGTATAGGTCAAGGTACTTAAAAGGTCAGCTTTACAGGGAGGGGGCAGGAATAGAATGTTAAAATGTGTCCCGTAGTGGGTGAGCATTGAAAAGCTTCCTGTTGGTGTCTAATAAGAATTTGATTAACATGAAAATACATTACCACTAGATGGCAACACAATTATGTAAGTGCATACTAACACACAAAATAAACTTGTCTTAATTAAAAATATTAAATGCATTATTAATTATTAAAATATTTAAATAAACAATCAACATATTTATAACAACTGGTATGTTATAAAATAAAATAATTAAAATATAATAAATTAAAACGATTGAATGATTATAGAAAATATTTGAATACTGTACTGAAAATAATAAAACAAGTATTTTTTTTAAATATAAAATTATATAAATAATCTAAAATTAAATTCAATTAACATTTAAAAACAAAAACAAACAAACAAACAAAAAGATTTTTACCAATTAAAAGTAAGATTTTAAATGTTTTTTTAAAGAAGTCTATACTGCTCAGCAAGCCATTTATTTGCATTTATTCGATCCAAAGTACAGCAAAAAACAGTAAAATTCTGAAATATTTGTTTGTTTTCTATTTGAATGTATTTTAAAATGTAATTTATTTCTGTGATCAAAATTTTCAGCGTCATTTCTCCAGTCTTCAGTGTCACATGATCCTTCAGAAATAATATGCTGATTTGCCGTTCAAGAAACATTTAATTATTAATATTATTATAATCAATATTTAAAACACATAGAATACATTTTTTTCAGGATTCTTTGATGAATAGAAAGATCCAAAGATCAGCATTTATCTGAAATAAAAAGTAACATTATACACTATACCATTCAAAAGCTTGGAGTCAGTATCATTTGTTTTTGGAAATTTTGGAAAGAAATGATATAAATTAATATTTATCAGCAAATCAGAATATTCGTGACTGGATTAATAATGATAAGAATTCAGCTTTGAAATCACAGGAATAAATTACAATTTAAAATATATTTAAATAGAAAACAATTATTTAAATAGTAAAAATATTTCTAAATGTTACTTTGGATCAAATAAATTCAGGCTTGGTGAGCAGAAGAGACTTCTTTAAAAAACATTAAAAAAACGTTTGACTGGCAGTGTACAGTTAAATAGAGTCAGGTATATTAAATAATTCAAACTAAAAAACTAATTTACAATATTTATCAAAAACTGGAAATTATTAGAAAGGAGCTCTTGCAGTCAGACAAGTCCAAATCTGTTATTCTGCACCTGTCCGCTAGAGGCGCGACCGCCGCTTTTGTACTAAGCGCGCTCCCTAACCCTCTCATGTGACGTCGGTGAAATGGCGGAGCGGGATGGAAGCGACGTCTGTCAGAGTTCCAGCCAAGGTGAGAGTTTATTTATTTACCGTAAAGTTTGTCCAAAAGTACTATCCCACTTCCATTCGGGTGTACCAAACGCTTATCTGTTTTTAAAGCTGGTTAGTTAAAGTTGTCACTAAATAAAACACTTTTACCTCAGAAGCAGCGCAAGCCGGTCAGACGAAAGGGATTAAATCAGTAAATCAGCCTAAACGCTGAGCCAAAGCACCGCCAGCGGGTGTTTACATCAGCTGTCATGAAGAAAAACACTCGTTTATGTTTCGATATGGTTTTGGTGGTGTTTAATTAGTTTAAACTTGTTTAAATGCCGTTGAAGCAGTTTTGCGCAGAGCACCTGTTACGTGCTCGTCCTCGTTCTGCGCGTGATTAGAACTAATGTTGACAAGTTGACAAGTTTGATATCTGTTGTATGCTGTTTTACTTGTGTTGTTGTGTTATCTCTACAGTCAAGTAAATATCGCGAAACCAGCTCTTTAAAGAGTCTAATGCAATCGTCCTTTCTTCATTTGTTTTATTACATAAATATTCCGGTTTGTGAATCACATTGTCTTTAAGTGTAGATTACTCCACCCACGTCGTCTTAATAACTAACTATTATCTATTAACTATTATAACTAACCTTCTATTATCCACTATCAAATTGTTTTGTTTCTCCTAATTCTGATGGTTAATATGTCTAGTCCAACCCTTGTCATTTTTGAAAATAGAATTTTTTCAAACAGAATTGTGCAATTTGAGAAATAAAAACCTGGTAGAAAAGGAAGGAAAACTCAGATAAAATATTACAACATAAAGAATATTTCTGACTAGTTTTGTCAGTCTGATATTTATACGTTTCTAGATTAACTTTACCAATTTTGCAGATTGACAGATATATTATTTAGACTTTGTGGTTACATAATGTACCTATAGCTTTGTCGGTGGATTCTACATACAGACAGCAACAGTGTTACTAGTTAAAGTGTAAGGTTACTGCCTTTCTTGGGGCTGGAGGGGCAAAGATCAGATTCCTGTGCTTCCTCTGTTATGAACTGAGAAAAATAGAACCATGATTATGATGGTGTGTGTTTTTGTGATGGATATTGATCACTGTTGTAAATATGAAGAGATTAGGTTTTTTATTATTATTATATTTGATTACTTTAATTATATTTGATTATTATGAGCATCAGCTACATAACTTATTTTTTTGCTGATCAGTGTAAGCATTAAGAAGTTGAAAATCTGATGAAACTTTACCCACACTCGGGCAACCCAAAGCCTTACTCAGATGGTAATTGTTTGTCATGGACGTCTATAAAAAATAAATTTACATGGCTCCTCACTAATACAATCTTGGGCTCAAGATGAAATTTGTTTCTTTATTGGAAGAGATCACTTGCTCACCATCCTCTGCAGTGAATGGGTGCCGTCAGAATAAGAGTCCAAACAGCTAATTAAAAACTTTTGACTGATAGTGTACAGTTGCAATTAAATAAAGACAGGTATATTATTATTATTATTATTATTATTATTATATTTTTGCTATAGATAGATAGATAGATATTGATCACTGTTATAAATATGAAGAGATTTGATTATTTTGATTATATTTGATTATTCTGAGTATCAGCTCATAATTTAATTTCTTTGCTGATCAGTATGAGCATTAAAGAATAGTTCACGCAAAATATGACAATTTGATGAAACTTTACCCACACTCAGGCAGTCTAAAGCTCAAGATGAAGTTTGTTTCTTCGTTGGAATAGATCATTTGCTCACCAGTGGATTCTCTGCAGTGATTGGGTGCCGTCAGAATGAGAGTCCAAACAGCTGATAAAAAAGCCACAATAATCCACAAATGACTTCAGTCTATCATTTAACATCTTGTGAAGTAAAAAGCTTTAGTTTTAACTTCAAAACAATTCCTTCCGACTAAAATACGAGTCCTCTCTCTGTAATATTGCTTATGATGGCACCCATTCACAACAGATGATCCATTGGATCCATGCATTTCTCCAAATTTGTTTCAATGAAGAAACAAACTGTTGTACACCTTGAAAGACCTCAAGGTGAATAATTGTTTTAGCAAAGTTTTGTTAGGTAAATTAATTCTTAACATCTCTTGTGTCAGTTTCACTATATAATGCACCATTCATACAATGGTGTATTTTTCATATGTTTTTAGTAGATGTCTAGTAGAGCATAATGGAATGGAACAAAACAATTGTTTTTGTATATGACTGAAGCTTGTCTATGAGAAGCCCTAATGACGGCTTTATTGTATGGTAATTGTATCCGTGCTTCCTGAATATTTGAATGGTTTAGCATCTAAATGAATCCGACCTTTTCATTTATGAGTGCTAAATGCAAATTTTTGTGTTCATTTGCAATAAGCAATGTAAATAAACTGCACATGTATATAAATGCATTTTTAGTGTTACAAGATGTCACATGCACTAAAATGCATGCAATTCATATGTGACCCTGGACCACAAAACCAGTCCTATATTTGTATAGCAATAGCCAACAATACATTGTATGGGTGAAAATGACTGATTTTTCTTTTATGGCAAAAATTTTTAGGATATTAAGTAAAAATCATATTCCATGAAGATATTTTGTAAATTTCATGCTGTAAATATCAAAATTAAAATTTTGATTAGTAATATGCATTGCTAAGAACTTTTTTGGACAATTTTAATGGTGTTTTTTTTAAATTTATTTTTCCTTTGCACACTCAGATTCTAGATTTTCAAATAGTTGTTTCTCAGCAAAATATTGTCCTATCCTAACAAACCATACATAAATGGAAATCTTATTTATTCAACTCTGAGTTAAAAAAAAAAGATCCTTATGACTGCTTTTGTGGTCCAGGGTCACATTTAGACATTTTTAAGTTGTTAACCTGACTTTTAGCATTTAAATAGTCTGTTTAATGTTTATCAATAGACAGATGGTTATCATTACAAGAAACTGTTTGCTTATAGAGTTTTATGGATTTATTACACATACAATTATCAGGTTTGGATTATTCATTCATGTTAATTGTCTCTTATACAGGTTAAAGAGTGTTTATTAGATTTAGTCTCACACAGTGAGTTTTTACCAGAATATGTGGGAATAAATATGTGTTGGATTTACTGTATAACAATAGCCTTATTTATATTGGTGGTATAGTGGATTAAAGTAGCAGGAGGATTTGCAATCATTTGGTGGTTATTAGTGGTTTTAGTCAACTGTGCACTGCATAAAAGGGAATCAAATTACAGTACTTCATTACTACATCAGTTTTGTATTCATGAACTAGAGTCGTAAGTGATGCTTTTCAGTTTGCAGTAGGTCATAGGTTGAGCTTTACGTGTCATTCACCCGTTGGCTGTAAACTGACTATCAGCTGTTTCTCTTTCATAAACACACACACACACTCTTATCCACTGACAGTAAAGGGTGGGACACAGCACACAGGCAATAACTGCTATGATGGATTCAGTATTTTACTAGACTGACAATCCATAAACTCCAAAACACAAGCTACTTTTACAGTTAATTACCTGAACTGGTTCATTAGTCATTTGTTTTTTAATCAGGCTGTTTGTTTTTGCACGCCGCCAGCAAATACAACACAATGGAAATACCCAATCCTTTTGACTCATCACATTCAGTTTGAGCTCTTTTGATGTTCAAACACTGTTGTAGGATGACTAGGCAATCATCCCGACCCATCCCTAGCCTGTGTATTTGTTTTTGAGCATATTTGAGCCACAGTGGGACGATGTGCAATCACATTTACCATTGCTTGATAAATTTTCATGAGTGAAATCTGGTCATTTTAATAGAGGAATCTGCACGATGTGGAATTTCAAAAGATTTCCCCATGCACATCTCGCAGCGGATTCATTGCACATTGGTCAGTTTTATGAGATCCTGCCAAAATGCTGCTAATGTGACTGGACCTTCAGCAGTGAAAATAAGTGCTCATTATGTTGTAGGATGGGCAATAATTAATCTTTTTCGGGTCCATTTTTATCCTACCATTCTGTGTGCCGTAATTGTCATGGTGTCTGTTAATCCGCTGGCTCACCTTGCTGATCTTCATACTGAATATTTCAGTAGGAAACAGAGGACTGTGTGCGTGTGAGGCAGTGTTTCAGTGCATTTGTCAGTCTGTGATACTTTCTCTATAAGGGCCTGTGCGAGAGAGAGAGAGAGAGAGAGAGAGAGTAAGACAGACCTGGAGAGAGACAGTGGCAGCATCAGCAACTAGAGCAGCCGTGTCTCTCAGGCTTAAGGAAGAAGGGAGCTGGCTGCTTCTGTGGATTACAGGAACGTCAGTAAGCCGGGCTGGGCTGGAAGGAGTTTTGACTCATCTCGTTTTCCCTTCAATCTGTCTTGCCGCGTCTTCCAGCTCTTACTGTGTCTGTTGCTCTTCCTACTGTGTGCTGTATCATCTGAGATCATTCAGAAGAGATGTGTGGGGTGCTAGCTGTTAGCAGCGCTGGGTACTGAGAGAGAAAGGCACAGGAGAAGAGGGGAGGATGCCGGCCCCCCTCAGGATGAGGAGGGGGGCCTGCAGGTCGGCTATCCCGTCTCTCTCAACCATCGCTGAGGAAGAGGAGGGACAGCGGAGCCGAAAGAGAAGGAGGAAAGGAGGAGGTACGTGGGAGGTCAGGATAGGAAAGATTAAAAAGGCTGATATTAATCTCTCTGGGGTTTTGGTCTCAGGGGTGCTAAGCTAATACTTGGCCTATTAAGTGTTCAGAGTGTCTGCCTGTGTGTTTTATTGTTGGTACAAGTTAAAAAGTTGTTTTTTTTTGTTTTCATACTGGTTTGTATCATTAGATGATGGCATAACTGTGCAGGGTTAACGATGTGTAAACATTATTTTTTTTTTATAAGTAATGTAGAATATTATATATTTATGTATATATGAATTTTCTTAACATATGGTACCAGTCAAAAGTTTAATGTTTTTTAAAAGAAGTCTCTTCTGCTCACTGAGCCTGCATTTATTTGATCCAAAGTACAGTAAAACAGTAATATTTTTATTGTTTAAAATAAGTTTTCTTTTTGAATATATCTTAAAATATAATTTATTCCTGTGATCAAAGCTAAATTTTCAGCATCATTACTTCAGTCTTTAGTGTAACATGGTCCTTCAGAAATCATTCTAATATGCTGATTTGCAGAAACATTTATTATTATTGTTATTATTATCAATATTTAAAATCAATATTTAAAACAGTTAAATAGATTTTTTTAGTGTATTATATAGCATTCCAAAGCTTGAAGACAGTATATTTTGTTTCATTTATTTATTTTTTGGAAAAGAAATGATAGAAATTAATACTTTTATTTAGCAAGGATGCTTTAAATTCATGATAAAAACAAGTTATAAAAAATTCTATTTCAGATAGTTCTTCTGAACTTTCTATTCGTCAGAGAAACCTGAAAAAATTCTACCCAGCTATTTTCAACATAATATAATACATAATAATAACATAATAATAACAACAACAACATAATAATAATAATAATAATAATAATAATAATAATAATAAATGTTTTTTGAGCAGCAAATGAAAATATTAGAATGATTTCTGAAGGATCATGTGACTGGAGTAATGATGCTAAATATTCAGGTTTATAATCACAGGAATAAGTTACATTTTAAAATGTATTCAAATAGAAAACAGTTAATATAGTAAAAATATTTCTAAATTTTACAGTTTTTGCTGTACTGTGGATCAAATAAATGCAGGCCTCGTGAGCAGAAGAGACTTCTTTAAAAAAAATATAAAAAATCTTAAAAATCTCTTAACTGGTAGTGTATATATTACATTCATTTTTCACTATAAGTAAAACTGCAAAAAAGAAAAAAAAAGGTTAAACTGAAGAAACTAGTTACAACATAATAAATAAATAAATATTACCTCATTCAATCTCTTAAATTGTAGTCTTCATGAAAACCAAAGCACATGCAATCCAAAATCACTCAGTGAGAATTCAGGACAACCTATTTTAGAGCCCTGATTCAGTAACTAAATGTGCGTAAGGAAAGTGTGGCCTTAATACTTGAGATGCCTTCAGATGGATTTTCTTTAGGTTTGTGTCTGTATGTACTGGCATTTTTTTAGTTTATGGCTGGGTCTTAAAACTTAAGAATACAGCAGTTTTGAGCACCATGGGTGTGATGCTTGAAAGCATATTCTAGTTAGTCAGCTTATAAGGTTTAAGACGCTGTGTGTTAGCTTGAATTCTGAACCACGCATGACTATGACCTAAAATACAAAAATGTTTTTATTTAGATAATTGTAAGTAATTAGTTCAATTTACTTGCTGATCAAGTTGTTTCAGTTTTTTATATATATATTTATTTATATTGTCCTGAGTATCCAATTTCCTCTTGTTTTTTTTTTTTTTTGCATAAATGAGTGTCAATGTCATGTTTGTGAATACAGACTGAGAATGATGTCATTCTGGAGTGAGCGTCAGCATCGTATCTATTTCACTGAAGTGGAGGAAAACACATTTATCAGTCTTGAGTGTCTGTTTTATCACCGTGTCTGAGCAGGAAAAGATTTTTGCTCTTTTTTTGTTGGGAGTGGCTGTTTTGCCCCACCCATTGTCACTACAGCAATGGCAGATGACTGACAAGTTGGACAGGATGGCCTGGGCTGTGGGTGGGTCACATGACCACTGGGAGGTGGAATGTAAACAGCAGCACAGCTCTGTTAGCTGACTGGAAGGATCCACATAGAGGTGGATGGGACTGTTTAGATTGAGACTAAAGGCTTTACATATGAAATAGGGATGTAGGTTACTTATTTCTCGATCTGAAATGATAGATCTTTTTTTTTTTTTTTTTAAGAGGAATCACTTATATGTATTGATAATTAGCCTAAAACACCTAACATTAAAATGTAAAGTAAACATGTTTTAACCTTTGAGGTCTGACTCCAGCTTTGACTTTTCACATGCTCGGATTTGGGTCACAAGAATGTACTCAGCTGGGTCAAAAAATCCCTCTGAACTCAAAACACTGCTGCCTCACTTGAGCTAAATCTGTAGGCAGTACACACATATGCTCTTAGGCTACGTTCAGATTTTTTTTAGGCTTCTGGTAACTCTGAGATGGAGGAATTGGCTGCATGCCATTTTGAGGTTTTAGACCCAGTTGCCGTTTTTCCATTTAAGTGGCTTCTGTTAGTTTTGTGTTTTGGGTGCGCCACAAAAGCTGTGCTCTGCACAAAAGAATATAAAGCATTCAAGGCAGGGTTGTGTAAGAATAGTCAACTAATAATTCAGTAGTCAGTTAGTGAGTAGTCTTGTTTGTCTAAACTTCTCAGAGAGGATTTTAGTGTACTGTTAAACTGTCAGCACAACTAGATTTGTTTTTTTTAAAGAAGACCTAGTATGCCCCTTTTACAATATGTTATATAATTCTCAGGTGTCCCCAGAATGTGTCTGTAAAGTTTCAGCTCAAAATACCCCACAGATCCTTTATTATATAATTTTGAAAATGCCATTTTGAATAAAAACAGAAACCTGCTGTTTTCATGCATGTTTCTATAAATGTAAATGTGCTGCTGCTCCCCACCTCCTTTTCCAGAACAAGGCTGTAACTCTACGACTCATGTCTCAGATACCTGCTAAAAACATCTGTGTGTTTTTGATTATCATTTCTATTGTGTTGAAATCATGCGTTTAAGTTTAAACTTCTGATATATGGTTTTCTGAGCGAAGACGTCCGAAGCACGCATACAGAAAGCGGCAGTCACACATCCTGTGAATACTAAACTAAGCTCTCTTTCATGTCTTATTGCGCTTAAAGTGCCCTTATTATGCCATTTTAAAGGTTGATAATATTGTTTTAATAGACTCCCAAAACAGGTTTACATGTATGCAAGGTCAAAAAACACTTCAGTTTTCTCCAAAAATAGGTTTAATTTTACCCCATTTCTAAATGATTCCTAAACGACTCGTGCGAAGCAGTTCGAAGAATCAGTCTCTCTAAACCCCTCCTTTCCGTGAGCCCTCACTTCTGTGATTGGTCAGATGGCGCAGTCCTTTATGATTGGTCTACCGCGTACAGCGTGTCGGAAAACGAAACGCCCATTGCCATAACTGAGTGACAGCCCTGGATAATTCTCAATACATAGAAAAGATGGCATCGATTTTGCCATAACAATTCCAGCCAGAGTCTGATGATGAAACAGCTGAAGTGGCTGATCGACAAGTTAGCGCGGTCTACCGTGGAAAGTGCTCGCAATTTGCTTATGTAAGCGAACTGGGCACACCTCTATGTTGTAAACTTCAACATTGTATAATGCATTAAGGCGGCTTTCACACCGAACGCGGAAGTCGCTGGGTTCAGTGCAGCCCTTCAGAGCGCAGCGACAAAAGTTTATTTGAACAACTTGTTTGAACTTTGTCTGCGGTGTGCGCGCTCCGCTGCGCGTCCGCTTTGGTCGAGGCAGAAACAAGCCGTCCACGCAGGGCGGAAGGCAGTGAAATGAATGGGTTTCATAGCACAGCGCTTTCCGCATTCGGTGTGAAAGCCGCTTCGTGCGCCATCCTTTATCATTACTCCAACTAATGAGACAGACAGACAGTCAAGCTGCATCACAAATTGTCAGACTACAGTGAGTTCACAGCTGAACAACAGAACTACAGAAGCGTGATTTAGCCGGTTAGCATGACATGTGCAGGGTTGTTACACAACATAACATACACAACTACGTATTTTGAAAGATCGCCAGAAAATACAATCTTTGTAGATTCATCATCTTTTGGAAGTGAATATAAAACAGTATGATACAGCGTCTTTCGTATAATGTACGTGTAAATTTCCATGTGATGTAAACCACATGGAAATTTGACTGTTTGTGGGCGGACGCGAGAGTGTGAGTTGTTCGCGATGTAGAATGTGGGTGGACATTATGCAAATGTGTTACTTCATGACGTGTGGCCGTAACAGAAAAAGATTCGAAATCCTGACGACTCGTTTAGGCAAATGTAAGCCGACTCTTTTTTTTGATAGACAATAACTTTATTTATCATGCACTGCAGATAGTTTATGTTCACATACAGCTACATGACACACTGCATGAAAGGACATATTTGAAAAGGCATAGTAGGGGCACTTTAAACTGTCAAATACATACAAGTTTATGTTAAAAACACACAGGAGTTACAAAAAGAGTAGGTTATGTCTGTACAGGAAAACAGCTGGGAAAGAAATCACATGTTCACAAAATTTTTTTCTTTTTCACGTTTTTTGGGTTGGTAGATGCACCGGGACCCGATTATAGCACTTAAACATGGGAAAAAGTCATGATTTTCATGATATGTCACCTTTAAATAACATTTTGTATTGTTTTAATAACTCTTTAAGAACTTTTTTTTTGGTTATACTGTGGTTACAGACATTTCTGGTTTTTGCTAGCACTGCACGATAAATCAAAATTATGATATGGGTCGGTGCTGGTAGCCTTGTGGTTAGTGCGCCGACATACACAGTGCAACTGCGCTCACGGCGACCCATGTTCGATTCCCATCTCGAGGTCTTATGCTGCCCCCCCCTCTCTCTACCCATACTTTCCTGTCATCTTTTACACGTGAGGGGCTCATGATCCAGTGTTTTCAGTGTCTCGGAGTGTCTCAGTTCGCAGTAAATTCTGCTCCATCTGCTCTGAGTTTGGATTCCTTTACTGTGCATTTAGGAACATAACTTGTACCAAACATTTTCCCAAATTTATAATAAAAAGTGCATATAAACTGTCTGTTGTCAATAAAAGAGAAGCTTCAAGGGCTCTCTGCAGTTTTCCACCAAAATAAAAGCTTGACTGTTTAATGTTTGAAATTTAAGAAATTACGACGGCTATAAGTATTTGTATGGTTTTCTAATTGTACAGTTGTAATAGAAATAACTAAAAAATATTATTATATTTGGAAAAATTTAACTTTACTTGCCTTTTTTTGACCATGGTATTTTTGAGGATCATGTGAAGTACGAATCATTTGATCTCCATGCCTTGACTTAAGGCACTGAAGAAGGTCATGTTATGAATGAAAATTGCAGTTCCTCAGAAAAGCTGTCTTGCATTTGTTTGGTTTTTAGCTCGTCTTTTTTCACCCTAATAGTGCACAGGCCTTTTTGCAACTTTTTAGTTGCAGACTGAATTACTTGCAATCAAAATTTTAAGAGAAACAAACTAAAAATGTACAAAATCTTGTAGCCCTAGTTTTTACAAAAATTTAAAATATCCTAGAGTATTTAAGCAGTTCCTTTGTAGCCAAATGTTGAATGTTAATGTAGCCTTATTCTAGCTGTTTGTGTGTTAGTGTGCTGCGGTTTCTTTGTTGTACGTTTCCCAAAGTGCTCACTGGATAAACTAGCACCCTGTTGTTTAGTAAGGGAGGAAGGGCAGTAAATCTACACAGTGCACTAAATGTGTCTGAGCTGCTCATTGGATCACTTACTGAGAGAAAAAAACTGAATTGAAGGGAAAAGGTGTTAAGTTAAAGAAACAGTTGGTCTACTTATTGTTTTGAATGTAAAAATTCAGACTCAAATAGACTTGCACATATGTTTGTCATTTCACATTGTTTTGATGAGTCATTATCCTGAATATTAGGTCGCGTAAAATCCTGTGGATGTTGTCAAACACACCCTGAAATAATATAATGGGTTAAATTGGGTATGGTTTGATTTGTCTTGTACTGGTTGGTGAGGGTAAGGCTCCTCTGCTCTCTCTTCCTCTCTCTGTAAGCTTAGCATTAGCTGCCGCTAAGCTGCTCAGATCTCTGAGCCTTCCCGCCCCAATACACAAACACACACACACATCCTAGTGCCATGTGGAGAATTGCACACTAATCGCTGATCTCTCTCTCTCTCTCTCTCTCTCTCTCTCTCTCTGTCTCTCTCTCTCTATAATCTTGTATTTGTTCTGAACTGCACACACAGCAGTCGCACACACAATTGTGATTTATAATCTCACATTTACATGCTCAAAAAAGGGGGATCTACTGTCTCCTCTCAGTCAGTCTCAGATTGAAGGGGTTGGGTGAAAGTCCAGTTTTTCTCATCCATGTCTCCATACTCCTCTCTTTATTTGACCATGAATGAGCGCACACATTATCATCAGCCTTTGATGGATGTTGCATCCTTTGGACTTTGTATATGCATGAGGTTGTGTCTGATGTATTGGATTAGGATGGCTTCTTGGGTGATGTAGACAAGAGGTTTGCCTGAAGTTTTTCAGAATTCTCCCGAACTATGAGTGAGATTCAAGGTAAGAGCTGGCAGAAATATGCAGTTCACAGTTTCCTAGACCAGATGTTTTTTAAGCTTTTTAATGCCAAGCTACCACAAATATAATGATCCTCTTTGCAAGAAAACATCTCCTAAAATGTAAAGGCAATGCAGTATTTATGCTGTGTATGAACAATTGTACATTGTGCATTTTTTGTGAACATGTTTCTGATATGTTTTTATATCTGTATCTATATATATCTATATCTATATCTATCTGTCTATCTATCTATCTATCTATCTATCTATATATATATATATATATATATATATATATATATATATATATACTTTTTAGTATATCTTTTTTATGGAATCTTGTTTCTGCCACGGGATAAAAAATAAAAAAGGTAATTATGACTTTATCTCAAAATTCAATTTTTTTTTTTCTCAGAATTCTGAGTTTACGTTTCAAAATTCAAAAAAGGTGAATTCTAAATTGTGAAATAAAGAGTCAAAATTATCTTTTTCTTTTTTCTTTTTTTTTTCTTAAATCCTTAGCAGAAACTACATATTAGAATTTTTGAAAAAACATTTCTATAGTGTTTTTCACTTTTTTCACACAAACTTTTTTCCAGTAATTAAAGTATTTGCATATTTGGTTATTGTTTGCCACAAGATCAGTTTCGTAAAACTCTTGTCCTGAAGAAGTACACTTATTTAGTCTTGTGGAGGTTAACAAAGGTCAACAGAAGTCATTCAGGTTTAACTTTCTGGCTACAAATGAATCCATGAGTGTAGTTTAACTGTTTAGTTGCATTATGTTAGTTGCTCAGATTAATCAAACAGCAAGGTGTTCTGTTCTGTTGGAATCTGGATTGTGTTTGTAGATGTGATTGTGCCATGTGAAGACATTTGCCATTTACCCGGATTAATGACGCGCTGGAGGGGGTGGGGATATGTTATTGGTCGCATTTGATTTCAGACGCTAGTCTGCTCACAAACAGGTGAACTCCAGGTCAGCGACTCAAAGCTCAACTCTGACCTTTGCCCTTAAAGTTGGATCATCTGACACCTGGGAAACAGGAAGGCACTCCTGGACACTGTGCTTCTTTGAGCATACTGTTATTTGTGACACATTAATGGATGGTGTGCAAACTGGGATTTCGCAGCACATACAAAACTGGCTAGGAAAGCATTTGGTTTTAACAGGTATCTTTTTCTCCGCCCTTCTTCCATATATTATCTTGTGTAACAAAAGCAGGCTCCTGATTTACATAGCATTTATCCGATGTTTTCTCTCGGACCTCTGCAGTTCTGCTTTGCTGCACACACTGGCATGGAAACCGTTCACAGCAGAGCCAAGATGGACAACATCGACAGCAGAAGAAAATACGAAAGTGTCACTCCGCTTGTGTGCCTGTGTTTGTATTTTAGTTTGCCTATCTATCTGTTTGTGCTTATTTGAATATCTGATAGACGAATGGAGGATATTTCCTTAAATCCTCCTTAACCCACATAGTCTATGGTACATGCTCACTGTGGCATACTCTGAATTTATTGTGGATAATTTGACTGTATTTACTTTGATATAAAGTCTATGGAAACTTGTTTCTGTCACAGAATAAAAAAATAAGTAAAAAAAGTATATGTGACTCCTTTTTTTTGTACATCTCACAATTCTGACTTTTTTCTTGCAATTCTGAGATATAAATTGTGAGATGAGATGTGAACTCTGAATTGCTTTTTAACTTGCAATTCTGAGAAGTTAAAAGTTCTTGAACAGTAAGATTTTTAATGTTGTTTTTTTTGTTTATATTTGAATATATTTTAAAATGTAATTTATTCCTGTGATTTCAAAGCTGAATTTTTAGGGTCATTACTCCAATCACATGATCCTTCAGAAATCATTCTAATATTCTGATTTGCTGCTCAAAAATACTTACTATTGTTATTGTTATGTTGAAAACAACAGTATAATTTTTTTTAAGTTTCTTTAATAAATAGAAAGTTCAGAAGAACAGCTTTTATCTGAAATAGAATTGTAACATTATTAATTTCTCTATCATCACTTTTATTCATCAATTTAAAGCATCCTTGCTAAATAAAAGTAATTTCTATAAATTAATTTCTATAATTTCTCCCCCCCACCAAAAAAATTCTGACAGCTTTTAAATAGTATAGTGTATGTTACATTTTTTTTTTTTCAGGTAAATGCTGAGCTTTGGATCTTTCTGTTCATCAAAAAATCCTAAAAAAATGTACTCAACTGTTTTAAATATTGAAAATAAAAATAATAAAAATGTTTCTTGAACAGCAAATCAGCATATTAGGATGATTGGATCATGTGACACTGAAGACTGGAGTAATGATGCTTAAAGTGTAGCTTTGATAACAGGAATAAATTACATATTAAAATATATTCAAATAGCATTTATTTTAAGTAGTAAAATTATATATATATATATATATATATATATATATATATATTTTTTTTGCTGTATTTTGGATCAAATAAATGCAGGCTTGGTAAGCTGAAGAGAATTCTTTAAAAAACATTTTACAAATTTCAGAATTCTGAGATGTAAATTGAAAATTGAGAGGAAAAAAAAATCCAAATTGTGAGAAAAGTCTCAAGTCCCTTTTTATTGTTTTTATTCCATGGCAGAAGCAGGCTTCTATAAGAGTCAGTGTACACTAACAACATTTCTTGGATTTTTGACTTACTAACTAGCTTTGGCTGCTTTCAAACAAAGCCTGTATGCCATCATATCTTGAATCCTGTTCATCAATAGTTTATTTGTTGGCTAAACAATTGTTTTAAAGTTTGTGTAACTACCTTAATGTAATTTCATTAACGCTGTTGTAGGTGGTTGGTGTCTGTGTACTCTTCCTGTTTATTCTGTTCTGCCGTCACTACATACTTAACCAGCCTGTGCAGCCTGGCATTCAGGACACAGATTAGTAAGCTAATCAGGCTCAGCCTGGGAGCAAAGGTTCATGAGCTGGTAGCATTTTATGTCCTGTGCTGAAATGGAGAGAAAATGCAAAGAGAAAGTGTTGAAAACCTGCTAGAACAGGCTCAGTTCATGCATTTGTCAAATCTCGAGAGGAAAGATTTCATGGTACTGTAAATATGCAAACAGGTCTATCTTTTGTTCGAAGAATGTATTGACTTGCCGATGTTGACTTGGTTCAGAACTTTGATTGTTTTTGCATCCCTTGGGCATATATGGGTCAAATGAAAAGCCTTTATTAGCGAGCTACATGAAGGCAAAATCAGGTTCACACAAATACGCCCCACAGGTGTCAAGTTAAAGTCACAATAGCCTGAGGCTTGTTTAGATGGTGCATATATCGGATGATTTTAGTCACACTTGGTTGCCATTAGTGATAAATGCGGTGCAGTGATGTAGCAGATGTTTTGGATTGACCTTTGCAGTTTTATAAGCTGCATAAAGCTTACAATTTGTGTTTGAGCTTGAAGTGTCTAACACTTGAGCTTGTGATTTCAGATTTTGCTCTCAGGTAATTTCTGGGTTAAACACCACTGGGTCTCCCTTACCATCAAATAATGAGCTAAAGCCTTCACACACACACATACAGACTCATTTTTAGGCTTTGCATTCTCTTAGGGATTGATAAACATGTATGCTGTGTTTTAATAAGCCTCAGCGGAGAACTGATAACTCCAGGTTAGATTGTATTACTGTAGTAATGAGGTCTGTATGAGCTGGTAGAAACTGAGTTGATCCTCTGAATGAAATGTAAAACAATGATGCCTTTTATTAAGATTTGTCCCTGTTTCTTGAATATTATAATTTAAGAAATTGCCCTCGGTAATAATTTGAGACTTTGCCCATTGTTTGTCTCAGAAAGGTGATATCTTGCGTCTTTGGAAAGCGGGTAAAATGGGTCAGACAGAGTTTGGCCTGGGATAAATCAGGAGCTGCATTGTCCTGGAATCTAGAGCGAGTGACGGCCGTTTCGGTTCTATCTCCTTAGGGATTGCATGCAGAAATAGATTGAATAATATCACAATAGCTCTGTTCCAACACATAATGAACTGCCAGTGTGGACAGCATCGTTACAGTAATGGAACCTCATTAGGGTGCATGTTTTCCAAATGTGACTTTTTAGCATTTTGTCAAAGGAACTTGGATTTTATGTGGTATTCAAAATCTCAGCCTTATGAAATCAGTTTATTTCTTTATTTAAAAAATTCTGTTTTGTTTTTATTTTTCTGGGTTCCATTTTAATGGTTTAATGAAACCATCAAAAAGCATGTCTAATTAATTGAATTCACAAAATGTGAACCATTTTAATGGTTTGTTAATTTTAACAATTTTGATTTTTGTTTTTAGAGATTCTTTTTCATTTTTCTGAATTCTGAAATCATAAACATTTTTCTGAATATTTTATCATTTAATGCAGTATAAGTGCATAGATGCTATAGCTTAATCACAAATACATACTATAATTAAATACCATTATATACCACAAGTGTTTCACACTGGATCTCACAGCGCTGTTTAGTGCTCGCGTGACGGAGCCGTTCACATATTGCGTCTTTTGTGCGCTCAGTTTGGTTATTTCAAATGTAGGTGCACGGCAGCTGCGCTCATAATAACGGAAGTGACGCGCATGTGTTGTGCGACACGCTCGGGTTTTCCAGGCGCGTCCGTGCCACATCAAGATAATAAATGCATCTTCTGTAGTGGGCTCGCGCAGCGCAGCAGGGTGAACGTTGGTCCGAGTGGATAAATGGTCCGTGTGGCGCGTGTTTTTTCTGTACCAATGTTGTTACAGTACATGCTCACTCTCACTGTCGCCACCAGGATTTTCCACACTGGGGATAATTTTTTTTCCCCTCTTACCGTTACAAATCCACGAAGCAAACTGACTCCGTTTAGGTCTGCTGCCTTGTCACACACGCCAATTTGGGAGAAGGAGAGACGTGATCGAGATTTATGATTGATTGGTGAATTAACAGTGTTTTGTTATTGTGTGAGTGTGACCAATAATGTGTGAATGCAGCATGATCTGAATGCAGGGAAATACATGAAAGTGAATCGTCGTCATGTAGAAATGAGATCGCATTTATGTATGAATCGAGATCGCGTTTTTTTTTTTTTTGTTTTTTTTTGATTAATCGTGCAGCCCTATTCCAAGTGCACAACAACATTATGTAAATGTTAAACAAATCACTTGTTACATTGTCAGAAAAGATGCATGAACTACAAATACATCTTATACAAATTTGTCTTATACATACACTACCGTTCAAAAGTTTGGGGTCAGTAAGACTTGTAATAGTCTTTAAAGAAGTCTCTTATGCTCATCAAGGCTGCATTTATTTGATTAAAAATATAGAAAAAAACAGTAATATTGCAAAATGTTTTTACAATATAAAATAATGTTTTTTATTTTAACATACTTTAAAATAGAATTTATTCCTGTGATGAAAAGCTGAATTTTTATCAGCTGTTACTCCAGTCTTAAGTGTCACATGATCCTTCAGAAATCATTCTAATATGCGGATTTATTATTAGAATGATCAATGTTGGATAATATCAACAGTTGTGCTGCCAAATATTTTTTGGAACCTGTGATTTTTTTTTTTTCAGGATTCTTTCATGAATAACAAGTTTAAAAAGTACAGTGTTTATTCAAAATATAAATATTTTATAACAATGTAAATTATTTATTATTAACTTTTAATAAACTTTTAATTATTAACTTAATACATCCTTGGTGAATAAAAGTATTAATTTTAATTTAAAAAAAAAAAAAAAGAAACAATAAAAATGTACTGACCCCAAACTTTTGAACGGTAGTGTATATGTTCAGAAATAATATGAAGAAAATGCTTTAAAAAAACCCCTCAAAAGTCAAGGTACTTCAAATTTAAAATGACTGAAGGTATAACACCAGTAGACTATTATTAACTATAAATTTCTATAAAAACAATAAACAGCAGCTTTCAGCCTGTCATCATGATGCAAACATGAAATATCAGACATACAGTAGTAGTTCTTAGTTCTTATTCGATTATGCTGATTTTCCATTGTATTTATTCTGTGTAAACATGGATGCGTTTGACTATTGCACTCGTGTCTCTTGCAGCATCTCATGCATGTAACGGCATAATAACAATGCAACGCTCAAGTTAAAAGAAGTTCACAGATCTCGCTCTTTTCTGTTTACTGTTATCATTGGCATATTGTCAAAGTGTCTAATTCTAACATTTGGTAATATTTCTGTTCTAAATCATGATTCCTTGATATCTAAAAAGTTAAAATCATGGCAAAACATTTAAATTAAATTAGAATGAATTGATAAAATCTGATAAATCACCCGGCCCTAGTTGTAGTGAAGAGCCTTTGAGTGCCTGTGTGTATTTGAAAATATTTCTTATCAGATGAAATGGTGAAACACTGGTGAAGTGATTCTCGGAGTAGCTCTGGAGATGAAGTTTACATGTTCATATCCTCATATAATAAGGCAGATGCTGAAAACATCATTATCATGCAAATTTCTTTCACTGAGACATGCAGAACATGAAGGTTTTTGTATTTCAGCAGCAGTCTTTTAATATTTACGGACACCAGTACATATTGCAGTTTATGCTGTATTTATTCATCTATTTGATTTATTCACCATAGTTCTAGGTCTATGACTGGATTCCCGGATTCCCTGATTCCTTGTGCGTTGAAATCAAATGCCCCTGGTTTATTATGTAGAAAAGGATGTTTTGTTTTTGGCATGAGTCGTCAGTGATTTTTGCTAAAATGTTTATTGCTAGTTTGATTGTTTTTGTCCTTTATCCATTCCCTCCTCGTCTAGACACACCATCTGCCCATGGCTTGTTCATCCTCCCCACTGTGGTATTATGGATAGCACTCTTTAAAGATCAAAGTTTGTGAGAGCTATAATACACACTACACACTTCCTTCCTTTCCCTGATAACTTTTGTATTTTGAATGTCACCATTGCTAGAGAAATGGCTTTGTATTGGGATAATATTCCTGAAACAAGATGCCTAACCTCAAGTTAATTAAGGGATGTTGTTGTGTTCTGTATTGTAAGTTTGTATGAAAAAGCATGATGCATAACAAGGAATCATATAACTATTATTGATTGATGTGTGGGGATGACGCACACAGCAGGAGCTTGATTGGTTTTATAGAGGGGGAATCAATAACACAATTCATCCAGTTGCTGATTCTGACATGTGCTGTTTGCTTTAGTATCTGTGACTGATCACAGGAAGCTTGCAGATGCAGAGACCTGATTGCAGTAACACTACAAATGCACTTTCTGTCTGTAGATGGTTAAACCTTCTCAAGCCATATCTTTAATATGTTTACCCATGGATTCAAAAGCCTATTTGGCATCTGTTTTCAAGGAAATGTTTATCACCCAGGCTGAGGTCTGTCAGGTCATAAACTGTCTTACAGTCACTTTCTAAAAGAGTGTATGAGGGGAAAGATCTCAAGACTTTAATTAAATAAACATAATGTAGATATTATATTTGTATATTTTATATATATATATAGTATTTAATGTTTCTTTTAATATTTTGTAGTATTTCTGTAATATGTTGTATTTTATGTTAAAGGAGAAGTCCACTACCAAACAAAGATTCACATATAATGTATTCAGCTCCTTGTCATCCAAGATGTTCATTCTTTCTTCAGTTGTAAAGAAATTGTTTTTTAAAGAGAAACATTTTTTCTTCATATAATGGACTGCTATGGTGCCCCGATTTTGAACTTCCAAAATGCAGTATAAATGCGTCTTCAAACGATCCCAAATGCGGTTGTAAACGATCCCAGCTGAGAAAGAAGAATCTTATCTAGCGAAACGATCGTTTATTTGAATAAAAATAATACAATTTTTATACTTTGTCTTGTCTTATTCTGCCTGGACTGTTTTTGTTCTGGTTCATGACAGTTAGGGTATGTCGAAAAACTCCCATCTCATGTTCTCCCTCAACTTCAAAATCGCCCAGTATCGCCGTTTTACCTTTTTTGTTAAGAGTGTTCGATCTTCTTTGCATGTACACTTTGCAAAGACTGGGCCAGTACTTCTGCAGTGATGTAGGATGATTTTGAAATGATTTTTGAAGTTGAGAGAGAAAATACGATTGGAGTTTTTAGAAATACCCTAATTGTCTTGAGTCAGAATACACAGAGCTCAGGGAGAGCAAGACAAGACGAGCGTTTGAGATTAAAAAGTATTTAAATTGTATTTTTTTTTAGTGAAAATAGCTGATCGTTTCGTTAGATAAGACCCTTCTTCCTCAGGTGGGATCATTTACAACCACATTTGGGATCGTTTGAAGCCGCATTTAAAATGTATTTTGGAAGTTCAAAATCGGGGCACCATAGCAGTCCATTATATGGAGAAAAATGCTGAAATGTTTTCCTCAAAAAACATAATTTCTTAATGACTGAAGAAAGAAAAACATGAACATCTTGGATGACAAGGACATTATATGTGAATCTTTGTTTTGGAAGTGGACTTCTCCTTTAATAAATACTTTATATTCCTATTATATTCCCTGTGATAATATGTTAGTCTAAGATCACAAACACAACTGATAGCTGGATATTTCAAGATGAAAAGACTCACTTTGTATTTTCACTTTTTCTTCATACTCGATCTCGATATAGTAATGAATAAACACTTTGGGTTTTCCCCCTTCCCTCTCCTCTGTCTTTGTCATTCAGGCTCTGACTACCTTCTCAGAACAGATGAGAAGTCGTCATGGAGTCGACCGGACTCATCTGCCTCTGGACAGTACACCTACACCGTTCCCAGCCCTACAGAGATTCACATAGTTACAAGACCAGGTACTGATCACTGTACATCCACGCAGAGATCTCCCAGCTTTACTGCCAGAGCTCATCCGGCGCTTGTGTGCTTGTGATTGCAGAGCCTCTCATGCTGAAGAACGATGAAAGGCAGAGACTCGCCCGTGAACGGAGGGAGGTGCTGGAGAAGCAGAGTGGTATGACAAACATACACATATTCTCATTAAAGACAACATGAAAGTGTGTTTACAGTGGATTTAATATTCTAATAGTGACATATTCCGGAACGCAGCAGTATAAAGAGGTAAAGACGTACAATAACGTGATTTTGGGTTTGACTGTCACATCGTTCCTATGTAGGAGATCATGAATTGTAGTGCATTTATATACACCAATTTGTAGTAGACGTCATAGTTATGTCCCTTGCAGCTGCTGTGCATAGTGGTTGGAGAAAAACACTGGTAACAAGTGGATGTAATTGGGTAAAATCAATGGAATAAGAGAAAAAAAAATATTTTTGTGCCTTTTGATGTCAAAATCAGAATGCAAATAATTTTTATAGAATACTGTCATCAAAGACACCATTTGAAGCTAAATGTAGACGTATAAACAGACATACTATGGATGAAAACTGCTATGATTGCTGTACTTTTAAAGCATAAATTTGATTTAAACAATAGGTCTACATAATATTCACATATGCTGTTCATAGGGGACGTATTATATTAGTAGGGCCCTATGAAATCCGTTTTATTTTATTTTCCAAATTCCGTTTTTTTCGTTTTAATTTTTCTGGATTCTGTTTTTTTCCATTTGTGATTTTTCTCACTTATACAATTTCACATCAGTTTAATAAAGGTTTAACAAAAATGACATGTTTAAGCCCCTATGAAATGTTTTATTTGTTCTCACCATGTTTTATTGTTATCAAATTCTGTGTTTTAGCATGTCTGATTATTTGAATGCATACTTAATTTATTCAAATTTATTCTTAAAATAACCTTATGAAAGGTTTTTTTTTTACCCTCAGAAATTCTGTTTTTTGTATTTAAAATGTTCTGGTTATCAAATGAAGGCATAAAACATTAATTTCACTTATCTTTTAATTATTGAAAATTAAGCAAATTTTTTTTTTTCAGCGAACAAAGGGGAATTTACTATTAAAATTAAAACGTGGAAGAAATGTTGTGTGATTATACCCTAAAAAATAATGTTTGTTATTTCTGGCACAATGTCTTCAAGTTAAACCGGACTTTTGTTTTGACAGGTTGCCGTGTCTACCTTTACATTTCTGTGTGTATATATGACGCTAGTTTTCCTAAAATGGAACGGTCAAATGCCACGCACGCTTTAGTGTGTGTAGTAAACAAAACCGCTCGTCTGCTCCGTTCATTAAAACAGAGACATGCAGAACATGCATGTACTATCTAACGTCAATTGCGTTGAATAACGGTGCTTATCGCTGGGTGACAAACTCTTGTAATATGCATAGAACATTTTGAAAATGACATCTAATCAATATAATCTATAATCTTTTTAAATCAAACTATTTTGTACCGTATCCGTGTAATTCTCTAGGCCTAAAGGCTATCTCTTCCTGGTTTCTGCGACCACAATGTGCGCGCATCTCGAATGTTTACAAACCTATAATTGGTCTATAAGTTTGTTCAGGAAAAATTTGACACATTGGACAATTTTATATTTCTCTTTTTAACCTCTCAACTGATTTTTATTAGTGATACCACAAAAAAAAAAAAAAACGAATAAAGGATGTACGTGTGATGTGTTATTCATGCTTTACCTGTTTTTCATCACTTTTGCATAGGGCTAACAATTATTTTAGTGATTGGGTAATCTGTCGATTATTCTGATGACTAATAGAGTAATCGGATAATTATAATTATTTTTTTTGTGGTAATTAAAATAGACCCAAGTGAACAATAGTCTGAAAAATTACTTAAAATACAAATATAATTGCAATGAGGCAATAATAATTTGTTCAAATAAAGTATCAAAAGCAAGTAATTATATGGTTTTATTGAACAAAACTGTTTAAATACATAATGTATTATAAACAATAGAGCTAATGTACATTACACATTATAACAAATGACAGAGGACACCAACGGCCTGACGATTGTTTTTACATTTTACTGCGTGATCTAATCCTTGTTTAATATTGACTAAACAACATTTAACATTCAAGTGTCCACTTAAGCTTTAATTTTTAGCCATTTCTTTATCACAGAAATGCTACACCCACTGCAATTTCTTGAATATGTGGGCATCAAAACGTGCAAACTCAGAGTGAGGATTTAAGCTTTTATTTTGAAATCGGGATGAACACGTAGCATATTGAGAAAGATACTGATATATCCTCCTGTGTTTGTGTAGGTTTATAAATGATTTTGATTTTGATAAATGATTTTACCAAAAATGTTGAAATGGTGCACGTGCGCTCCCAGATTAAGAATATCACAATATGCAGAGATGGAGTTCGAGACGCTCCACACAAATAAATGTTGACTGTTTGTACGGAGCAGCATTTAACGTTACTCTGAACGGAGGCGGTCGGAGAAGCAGGTACACAACCTACACGCATGTAAATAGTTAAAGTGCATATGTTAAACCTACATCGCATATATTTATTTAATCGAATTGTAACGTTTGTGAATTCACGATAGCTTAATGCTTTATGATTTTAAGTGGGTTTAATTTAAGTTGTAGCTTTGGAAAACGGTCAAATAATGCATTTCATGGATTCTCGACCACAGAATGCACCATTTCCAGTATTATGCCGGTTACTCAACACTTGAGATCGCATGATGGGTCAAAACGAGTAGTTATGGCAAGCTTCATAGCTATTCTTCACCCACAAAATGTTAAAAACTAAACAATCACAGCTAAAACTTCACATTGACATCTTGACATTTAGTTCTTATAAATAACAATAATTAACTCATGTTACATATTTAATTAGCACAATTTCAGGCACGGCTGAAATGCCATTTATGTACGTCATACTTTTGGTGGGACTAAAAGGCAATTATTAAGAAAGTGCTTAATGTCATATGCTTGCTCATGTTTTCATATTGCCTTGAAGAGACAGTGGCTTTTTATAAAAACACAGATACTGTAGAAATGACCTTTGTCCAGAGACTCAGTCCTAATGAGAGTCTAAAAGCAGTTTAGTAAAAGTTAGATGTTCACATATTGTTCTTGTATTTCAGTAAATCATGAATTTGTCAAAACAAACCTACTTTGCCCTAGGTTCGCCTAGGTTATACTTGTTGCCTTTTTACCCATTTTGCACTTTCTTGTTTCTGTCTGTTCATGACTGCATGACTAACTGGATGGGGCAGGTTGCTGTGGCGAGGTGCAGTTGTTATGTAAACTCTTGGCAAGGTGGTTACCAGGACACCCAGTTTTATGTAAGGGGTTAGAGACCAAGACAGAGAGGCCAGAGAGATTGGCGGATTAATTTTGCTCACTTTACTGAAGTGCTTGGATGCTAATGAAATTCATAATCCACAATGTTGATTATTAACATCTGCCTTGCTTTATATTTGATCATATTCCACTGATGTTCACTTTTGACCATTTTCCACCGTTTCCCTAAACTATAGCATTAAACTGTTGATTAAAAAAAACAGTTTTTAAAAGATAAGTTAAAAAGCCTTGAACTTATGTTTATTGACCTTACAAACAAATTAGATGCAACAAAGGATGGGTGGGTCGATGGTTAGGTAGACTGATTTCCAGAACTCCTTAAACCAGAAAAGTTGTTAGAAAGAGTTGGAATTATAAACAAATGACAATGTATGAACATTTCCCAGGAGGTCTTTCTAAATTTATAGTTGCCATATATAGGGCTAGCAGAAAAATCCTTCTCATGATTAAAGAAGTCCACTTCCAGAACAAAAATGTACAGATAATCTACTCACCCCCTTGTCATCCAAGATGTTCATCGTTCGTCTTTTTTTCTTCAGCCGTAAAAATGTTTTGAGTTAAACATTTCAGGTCTTTTCTTCATATAATGGACTGCTATGGTGCCCCAATTTTGAACTAAAATGCAGTTTAAATGCAACTTCAAACGATCCCAAATGCGGTTGTAAACGATCCCAGCCGAGAAAGAAGGAATCTAGCGAAACGATCAGTTATTTCCATTAAAAAAAATACAATATAAATGCTTTTTCATCTCAAACACTCGTCTTGCCTTTCTCTCCCTGAACTCTGTGTATTCTGGCTCAAAACAGTTAGGGTATGTCGAAAAACTCAAATCGTATTTTTTCTGTCAACTTCAAAAGTCATTTCAAAATCATCCTGCGTCACTGCAGAAGTACTGGCCCAGTCTTTGCAAAGTGAACATGCAAAGATGATCAAACACCCTTACCAAAAAAGGTAAAACAGCGATATAGGACGATTTTGAAGTTGAGGAAGAACATGAGATGGGAGTTTTTCGACATACCCTAACTGTCATGAACCGGAAAAAAACAGTTCAGGCAGAGTAAGACAAGACGAGCATTTGACATTAAAAAGTATATAAATTGTATTATTTTTATGAAAATAACCGATCGTTTCGCTAGATAAGACTCTTCTTCCTCGGCTGGGATCGTTTACAGCCGCATTTGGGATTGTTTGAAACTTCATTTAAACTGCATTTTGGAAGTTCAAAATCGGGGCACCATATCAGTCTATTATATGGAGAAAAATCCTGTAATGTTTCCCTCAAAAAACATTATTTCTTTATGGCTGAAGAAAGAAAGACATGAACATCTTGGACGACAAGGGGTGAGTACATTACTTTTCAGTTTTTGCTATGGAAGTGGAATTCTCCTTTAAAAGAGAATTAATTTGTGAAGATTTCAGCCGATGCCAAAACTTGCTACAACTTTGGATTGACACAAAACTGTCAAATATTGTGCTTATAATGTAATCATTACAAGCACAAGCTGTTTCCCAGGCGAACTCCACCAAAAGCATGTATTTTATCCCCACGGAATGCGATTTTTACCAGGTGATTCCCCCTTAAAATACGATTGGGCTACTAGAACTGAATTGTGTGTGTGTGCAGCTGCACGGGGTTCCAAGTGGTTGGAGAGAGAGGAGAAGGCCCGACAGTTTCATGAGAGACAGCTGGAGGAGCGCAGGAAAAAGCTGGAGGAGCAGCGGGTGAAAGAGGAAAGGAGACGCGCTGCTGTGGAGGAGAAACGACGACAGAAACTAGAGGAGGAGAAGGTGGTTGAAAACCCCTGCATTACATTGTCATCACTTTGAACATGTACAGAGACTGTTTCATTATAATTGTAAAGGAAATACTAAAGGCAAACAATACATTTTGTAAAGGGCCCATTACTATAGACTTGCACTTTTGGACTGTGTGTGTGTGTGTGTTTGTGTTAGAGGGTGGACATACAGGATAAGCTCTTGAAAAACAAAATAAAAAGGACATTTTTGTCCAATTAAATGCTTTCTGGATTGAGAATGTCTTTGTGTGCATTTCAGGCTCGATATGAGGCTGTTATCAGGAGAACTATGGAGAGGAGTCAGAGAGCCAGGCCGAAGTCGAACCGCTGGAGCTGGGGTGGAACCTTCTCCGCTAGCACCTCACACAACAGCGGTAAACAAACACACACACTCACTAGTATTCATATCATTATGAGGCATAATAGTTTTTATACTGTACATTGTATTACATTGTATTTCCATTCCCTATCCCTAAACCTACCAGTTACACAAAACTTTCTGCACAAAACACTGCATTCTGTATGATTAAACAACACGTTCTCACTCCCAACTCATCACAAATTGACACTTGGACAGAACCCTTGGTGTCGCTTTTTGATGCTCAAAGTACCCCTTTAGTGTCAATTCAAACGCACAGGGTCCTCCATTGTTTTCAGTTGTTTGTCTTAATGGTTTGCATGCATTTGTAAAAAATAGGAACAATTTTATATAAATTTATACTTTCATTGGAACACCTAAACCTACCCACTTCTGAACCATATAAAACACGTAACAGGCAAATATAAGTACAGTCACAAGTATTTATTGCAAAACCTGACCATAAACAAGCAGTATAAAAGCATTGCAAACAAGTTCTGTTGCATTCCGAGTCTTCTGGAGCCATACAATATCTTTATGCGAAGAAGAGAGTAAAGCATAAGGTTTTAATAGCTGAAAATGATCCCGCTACGTTAAAGAAGAAGTCCACTTCCAGAACTAACATTTATAGATAATGTACTCACCCCCCTTGTCATCCAAGATGTTCATGTCTTTCTTTCTTCAGTCATAAAGAAATTGTTTTTTGAGGAAAACATTTCAGGAATTTTCTGCTTATAATGGACTGATATGGTGCCCCGAGTTTGAACTTCCAAAATGCAGTTTAAATGTGGCTTCCAACGATCCCAAATGCGGTTGTAAACAATCCCAGCCGAGGAAGAAGGGTCTTATCTAGCGAAATGAGCGGTTATTTTCATTTAAAAAAATTTAAATACCTTTTAATCTCAAACGCTCGTCTTGCCTTTCTCTCCCTGAACTCTGTGCATTCTGACTCAAGACGGGGTATGTCGCAAAACTCCAATCGTATTTTCTCCCTCAACTTCAAAAATCATTTCAAAATCATCCTACATCACTGCAGAAGTACTGACACAGTCTTTGCAAAATGAACATGCAAAGACGATCAAACACCCTTAACAAAAAAGGTAAAACAGTGACATAGGACGATTTTGAAGTTGAGGGAGAACATACCCTAACTGTCATGAACCGGAAAAAAAGTTCAGGCAGAGCAAGACAAGACGAGCGTTTGACATTAAAAAGTATATAAATTGTATTATATTATGTGAAAATAACCGATTGTTTCGCTAGATAAGACCCTTCTTCCTCGGCTGGAATCATTTACAGCTGCATTTTGGAAGTTCAAACTCCACTATATCGAGAAAAATCCTGAAATGTTTTCTTTAAAAAACAATTTCTTTACGACTGAAGAAAGAAAGACATGAACATGAATCTTGGATGACAAGGGGGTGAGTACATTGTGTAATTTCTGTTCTGGAAGTGGACTTCTCCTTTAATGTGCTCACATCTCATTCAAAAAGATAGCATGATGCAATTGGTGATGAGACCAATAGCATTTCACAACCAAGGCTGACGTATGGCGTCTTCTGGTGGTATATTTTGAATTAGCACACAGACTGCAGCACACAGGATGAGCTTTACGGCGATCACATTTATTCCTCTCACAAATCAATCGTTTCATCTTGGAAGACTTGGAATATTAATACTTTTTGAATGAATGAGTTGTATCTGCCTGTTATATCTTATGTTTTATTGATAAATAGTAGGTTTAGGGGCAGGAATTGGGTTAAGTGCTCATAATGTATAAATAGTGTAATGTAAATAAAAATCACACCCGATATGTATGCAATAATGGCAGTATTATTACCCAATATATAAATTAATCATGACGATGCCTTTCATCATGGTTACGCCAAGGGTTTCCTATTTAAAGCAATGGAAGACCCTGAACGTCGAAAAATTATGCTAAAGGGATACCTTGAGTGTCAAAAAAGTGATGCCAAGGGGTCCTGAGTGAAAATGTTTATTTATTCATTCAAAATTTACTGGTATTACTGTTAGTTGTGGGGACATTTGTTTCCCATAACATGTGCACAGAATGATCAGTGTGAAAATTCTGGAAAACAAAATACTCAGGACACCTCAAATGATGTTGACTGGTGTGCAGAGGTGATCTATAAAATCTTCAAGTGTTTGTACTTTTGTCAATGAAAAATGAAATAATGGGAATGTTTTGAAACCAGTTCAGTTGCTTACAGGTGCTTTAAAGCTTCTCTTTTTAGTATTTTGATTTCAGTTGCTTTTCGATTAAACATGCAGCCTAAATGCAAGCTTACTTCAGCCTGGTTTTCAGGATTTAAAGTCCTAATATTAGTGCTTTTGTTTAAATATAAATTCATATTGTTTTGCAGTACAGCATTTTTCTGCACTCTCCCTTTGTTTCCGTTATTTTACTGTTCCATCGTTATCTCTCTTTCCTTTTTGTATTGTTCTAAATCCTTCCTTCTCTCTTTCTTTCAATGCTTCTCTCTATCTTTCTTTCTCAGGTTTTGATGATTCTGCTCTCTTTTCATTGGATCTTGCTGGGCTGGAGCACTATCATGGTGTTCTCAGCTTGGCGCGTCAGCAGCAATTTCACTCTAAATGTGAATATATTCATCAGAGTAGAGCAGCAGACTAGCAGTGCTAGCTAGAGCTTGTAGCATCACCCATAAATGATTAGTTTTCTTTTAATTTCCTGTGAGCGGTTAGCATAGAGACAGAAACAAACTGCTTAACCAGTAGTATCATAGATGTGATGTGTAGATATTTTGTAGTTTCTGTTTTTCTTGGTAGTGCATCAACTTTATTCTGTCATTTAGGTGTCTCTCTTTTATGTAGTTACACCTTCAAGATTAATACTTTATATGTATTGACCCACAATGTTTGATGGTTAATATATAGATAATATATTTGTCTACTAAACTAATTTCAAGCATTAAAGCTTAAGCCTTTAGATCATTTTTTTTTTTTTAATTGTGAGAATGTAATCATGTATTATAATATATTGTTTCTACATATTTGACTAGTTTTGTACATCAGTTATTATTTTATTTTACATCTTATTTTCCATTATTTGACCCATTTAAAGTCTGAAAATGTCGATACTGGTGATGTTAGATCCTTTTAAAGATGTTTAAAGACATCACAGATGTCCTGTTAGTTTTAAAGCTGTCAATGTGTCTGTCCATACTGGGACACACAGATGGAAGGCAGATTGTGAGCATTAGGCAGATGAATGTGCCGTCATCCTCTGTAGTCTTTAGTACATGTAGCTAAGCAGTTTTTCTCAGAACTAACCTTAAAAATTAGCATCTGTTAACTGCAGGTAAACACACAGTACGAAAAGTAAAACCTCTCATGCCCTCTTCTCTATTTTCTACTTCTCTAGTCCTTTTTTCAGTGCATGTTTATATTATGCATTTAAGTTTTGGGTCTGATGTTGTATTTTGTCTGTGTTTGTAGATACTGACAGAAGGTCAGTCTCCACTATGAATCTGTCCAAACCCACAGATCCAGTCATTTCTAAACGCCTGTCATCTTCCTCAGCCACCTTGCTGAATTCACCAGATAGAGGTAAACACACTGTCTCTTTAAATGTTACACAATCAATCACATAGCCAAATGAGTCTTTTTAGATCACCTTGTTAAATTGATATTGTTTTTGTGTGTGTGTATTTGATTGTGCTGTACCGTCCAAGCCTTACAGAAGCAGACATCTCTCTCGTCGTCTTGCTTGATTAAAAAAACGCAATCTAAATCCCAAATCTCCAAAGAGAAGATCCCTCAGGACAAACCAGCAGGTGGATTTTAGAAATCCAGGAATCTTTTCTTGATGCTCTCCTACTGGGTTTAAATCTGTGCTATCCAGGGCTTCAGACTGCCAAAAAAAAAAAAAAATCACAAATGCAAAAAAGCCTGAATGAGCAGTTCATAAAACAATCAATTATGGAACTTTTGGGCCGATATTAGGGGTGGGAATCTTCAGGCACTTCACGATCCGATCCGATTCCGATTCTGGGAGTCATGATCCGATTTCAAAATGATTCTTGATCTACATTTTTGTCTACATTATTCCCGTTTGATTATTACTGATTAGATCATTGGCAGCTTTAACAGACTGTATTCACACTAATGCATAGATCTGTTTTGATATATCAGAAGTTTTGTCCTGCTCTGAAAACATAGCTGACTGTGTGAACATCAGTTTCATATAAAAGTATTTGAAAATGGAAGTGCATTTAACCGCAGCCGCAATCAATCTTTAAGACAACAAACAAAGCGCACGTGAAAGTCCGTCAGTGTGCGAGTTTCGTGCATCTAATAGTACTGCGACTGTGACTTTTAATTACATATAAATTAAATTTCTTTAAAATGCATGTCTTTTTCTCCTTCAAAGTACAGAGTAACTGTTGGATGAGAAATGACGTTCAAGTAATGAGCTTTGCACTTAATGAAGTGCATATTCTGTTTGAGTGAAAGAGCTACCATTGCATTCACTCAATGTGAGCATGAACAAGTGCTTCTAAAAAATAAAAAAGTTTATAATTAAACAATTTAATGTAATTTGTCATTTTCAGTCTTGAGCCCTGGCTACACACGCAATTTCTTCCAGTATTTACAAATATTGCATGTTAGTTTATGAAAGTCTTAAATGGTTTATGCATTTGCAAATAATGATTTAGCTATAACAATAATGGGAAACGTTTCTACTGTGTCTGCATGCAGCATGCCTTATTTGACTGTACTGTTAACATGTTTTTGATATTTAGTTCTTGCATGCTTTTTTTCCTACAGTTGGCAACTTTTTTTTAAAGACAACATGAAATCAAAATGGATTAATTAATTTTTCAAATGTCTCAATGCGCACGGTTCATCAGTGCATGTTATTTTAAAATAATCAAATAATGTAGTTACTGAAATTACTTTCCTGCTGCATGACTGGTTATGTGGGTTGGACCAAATAATATTCATTTTATAAATCACTTTTCACAATTCCATCAAATCCTGATTGATAACATTAGGTTCTGCCCAAAAATATTCTTTCAATTGAAAATATGCCACTTTACATACATTAAATGGGTTGTGATTGCAGTTTCATGTTGTCTTTCACCAAGTGGTTATGTTACAGATCTTTTTTTTTCCTTAAATTGATTGGTCTAACTTGAAGGAATAGTTCACCCAAAAATTTTCGTTTGCTGAAAATGTACTCACCCTCAGGCTGTCCAAGACGTAAATGAGTTTGTTTTTTCATCAGAACAGAGTTGGAAAAATTTACAGTACTTACTGAGTACTGTTCCGATTAAAACTCTTTCATTTTTGTGTGAACTATTCCTTTAAATGGGTTGCAAATGCAGTTTCATGTCTTCTTTCCGATAGTGGATGCATTTAGGGTACAAGGAAATCCTGTATTTCCTTTATTGGTTGGTCTCGCTTAACACACAGCTTCATATAAAACATGCATGATTCACTGTCACCAGCAGATGATGCAAATGGGTAACCTATTCTGTGCAAATGGTGTCATGAATACATGTGATGCATCTGTGTCAGCTGCACTACTGTTGCATTTGCAAGCTACTTTTTTTTTTTTTCTTTTTAGCATTTTGTCCCTGGACGACCAAATATTTTCATTCAGTGACATTGACAGTATATAAGAGCAAATATGCTTGTGTGTGCTCATCCAGGTATGCGTCGCATGCCTCTTACCCCATGGGAGAATTCAGTGATCAATCGACTACAGACACCAACACACTCCTACCTGGCCAGGAGTCGCAGCGCCATGTCTTTGTCTGGAGAAGCAGGTAATTGCTTACATAAAAAGGTATTTGGAACTTTACATCTTACAATTCTGAAAAAATTAGATAAAGTTAAAACAGTAAACTGAACTGTGAGATAAAGTTAAAAAAAAAAAAAAAAGAATTGCGAGATGTAAAGTTAGGATTCTAAGGAAAAAGTCCAAATTGCGAGATATAAACTTGTGATTAAAGTCTAATAACTTATAATTGCAAAATCATTTCTTTTTATTCTGTGGTGGAAATAAATGTTGATACAGCCATTTTAATTATTTCGGTTCGGATAAAATGACATCCTCCAAAACTGAAGTTGCAGGGCTCTACGCTTACTTTTCTTTTTAGGAGCACTTAAAAAACTTAGCACAGTCAAAATTTTAGGAGCACCTTCTAATCAATAATTTAAAAATCTGATAAAAAATTAGCCATCCCATTATGAGGTGACTCCTTAAAGTGTTTAAAAATGCATGTTCATTCATAAAAACACTGCTGTTTGAATGAAGATGCACAGCGGCTCCGTTGTGACTTGTTTCAGACGATTTTTAACGATGAAATAGAGCTAAATAAAGCAATAGTGTTATAGTCAGACGATGTAAGTCACTTAATATTAACTTGTTTATTTAACTGTTGTATTAAATCAATATCTCGTTTACATACTCCCTTAAAAATCATTAAAAGCTGTCACTCATCTTAGTTCATCATGTTCTCACAAAGTTCCATTATAATCAACGAAGCTCTGTACACTGCACAATGGATCTTTTATTTACACTCTCTACACTTTTTATACTTGTACAATAGCTTAACTTCAGGATGTTTTCATATTAAATTCACATGTATAAAGAAACAGAGCAGAGAAAGAAGGGAATGAGAGTATTGTAGAATGGTGAGAGCTGTTTCTGGCAAGGCCCTTGTCCTAAAACAAAACACCCTTTTCAGACAGACTTTTCTCTCAGCTACAGTTTTGCCCAGTTACTGCCAACTTCATCTTAAACTGACGTGTGAGTGCACAAATGGAGCTGATGCTAATCTCTAAATGGCTTGTGTGTATCAGCTGATTAAATTATAAAGCCAAGCTTTTAACATGGGCAACAGCATCATCACTGACTCATGAGGAATTGAAGTGTCTGTGTTGTTCAGAGTGAAATACTATCCTATTGTTGATTGCATACTGTGCCGTACTATTTACTGCCTGCTGTTATTGTGTAAAACACTTAGCAGTTGTTCTTCACATTGTTGTTTACCTCATTACTTTGCATTTTTAACATAGTAAGAAATGTCCAGTTTTTGTCTTCAAGTTTTATTTTGCATTTTTATTCCAATTTAAGTCTAATCAAATAATGCGTTTAATGCATAGTAAATGTATATTTTATATTATTTCTGGTTCTTTTGTCACCCTAAAAAAGTGTTTAGTTAATTGCATTATAGGATATAATGTGTTCATATGTTGGCAATTTCAGTTCGTTGCATGCAGTATATTTACCCAGTGAGCATAGTATACATCAAAAATAGTATGGTAGTATGCCATTCTGAACATGTGGAGCCCTGCATTTCAGCCTGAGCCCAACGGGCCCCGACTTTTTTACGCCCCTAGGGCCGGCTTCGGGTCAGTTTTCAAGTCATAGTTCAGACGCAGGCCGGGCTTCGGGCCTGTTTTAGGCTTGTCCTTATTTTTATATTTTAGACATCTACCAATTATGATGATGAAAAAAAATTCTGCACTGGTGGAAACAACACAAGACTTTACTTTACTTTAGTGTCTCCGTCAGCAGCAGTAGCAGTGAACGCGCCTTCAGCGCAGCTGAAACAGTTCCGCGTTCAAGCGCATGCAATAGGCTAAAGCTTGCCGCAAAGCACCGGTGCAAGTTATTACCATGTATGTGTTGGGGGGAATAGCAAAGAGATTTTTGAATGATTTATTAATAAACTAGTGTTTTCTGAGTCAATGTCGCAAGGATGAAGTTGCCGATCCTGACTCGCTATCTCCTCTTTGGACGTGCCTTTAGAGAGAAATGCATCTTTTACAGATTACATAATGAATGAGCTTTTGTTTTTGATTTGTTTTATTTCGTTAAGTAATAATTTAAAACTTTCTATAGATATACCTCACAGACATTGAACCTCACTTTTCATTTTTGTGAAGTGCTCCTGTTGAGACGACCGAAAGTGCATCATGTTTGTTTTCTTTATTTTATAAAAGCACCATTTGCAACGTTTTGTTGATATTGTGAGTGCACACAAATAAAAGTAGACCCTTTACAGTTCCGAATGATGTTTTACTCTTACCTTTATGGGCAAAAATGACGGAACATTTTAAATTGTTTCCAGTGAAATAATGAAAGTGATCGCGCTGATGTATTGGAGATGCGCCTAGCAGCGCACATTTATCTAGGTTTAACGTTTAAAAATTAAAAATTGATCTAACAGATTTTTATCAGTCTTCCGCTGGCCGCTTGGTCGTTATTTTAAAAAACAAAAACTTACATTTAACAGAAAAAAAAAAGCTTCAAACGTTTTTTCTAAATTAACTTAATAAAAAAACCTAAACTAAATAATATATCACTTTGCCATTACATACAAAACTGAACTAATTTAATAGCTGAAACGGAAGTATAAGCTGTTTTGGGAGAAGGGGGAAAAAAGACTGGCTCGGGTAGGACTCAAGCTGAGAATTCTGATAAGCTGTCGGACAAGGGCCGGGCTAGAGCCTGAGCATCTCGGCCGAGGACGGGGCTAGGGCCTATATTTAAGGCCCGTGCAGGGCTCTATGATCATGCTTTTCAAACTGTCCCTCCCTACAGTGATGGTTGATGTTGCCTAATTTCTTTCTATAGCTTTGTAGATACTAACGCACACTTTCTTTTTCTTTCCCTTCCACTGTTTCATCACTCCTTCACCCCTTATTAACCCTTTTCATCTGCACACCTCCCTCCCTCCTTGTCGCTTCTTTTGTCCATATCGAATCGATTTATGTATTCCATAATACTCCCTGGTCGGTTGGTTTAACTTGCCTGTGGTACAGTGACCCCCGTTTGTCCTCGCTCAGCCTCCTGTCACCCAATGAGCTCCATGTCCTTCAAGTCCATCCAGTCTCGCAGCGCTGAACGACCAATCAAAGCAGGCCTTAATCTTGAGCGACCAATCAAAGCAGGGTTCATTCCTCCTGACAGCAGCACTCGCAGAAAGACCATCCAGAATCTCCCGGTAAGCAAGCGCACACGATTAGGTATTGATGTATAGTAATTGTGTCTGTGCAAGTGCTGTTATGCTTTAAAAAGATTACTTATGAGTCTGTGTAGGCCAGTTGCAGTGTGTTAATCTTTGTGTAATGTAGTATGGAAGTACAGTACATGTCTCTGAAATTATGTATTTTGTGTGTTTCATTGGGCAGATTGACAGGAAGGATAAGGACAATGTGAGAAAGTCATGGAGTAACCTGGCATATCCCACTCCCAGTCTGAGCCTGTTTACGCCCAAGAGATCTCCTTCGCCTGTCGGTAATCGCAGCAGGGTTACCAATCCATCCCCCAACAGGTATAAACACCGTTTTTGTATACATTTATCTGTTTGTATACATATTTTTAAAAACCTGGGTTAGTACATTTAAAACCTAAAAATAATGAAAGTAAGTCTGCATTTACATAGTCATTTCATAGCTATAATTACCAAATTATATATATAAAAAACTACTAAAATAACTAAACGAAACTAAATTATATAAAATTTAAATAGATATGTTCATGGAAAACAAAAAAAAAACAACAACCAAAAAACCAAAGCAAAATTACAGTTTGAAACTGGTATTAAAACAAAAGTACATACATTTTCAAATATTTCAAATATGAAAATTGTTAATGTTATAATATTTTATTCAAATTATAATCTAATATACACACTACCAGTCAAAAGTTTTTAATGCTTTTAAAAGAAGTCTATATTTTTTTATAGTCTATATTTTTTCATTATATTTTCACAATTTTAAGAAACTGTTTCTATTTGAATATATTTTAAAATGTAATTTATTCCTGTGATTTCAAGGGTGAATTTTTAGCATCATTACTCCAGTGACATGATCCTTCAGAAATCATTCTGATTTCTAAATATCTGATTTTTAGGTTTCTTTAATGAATAGAAAGTTCAGAGGAACAGCATTTATCTGAAATAGAAATCTTTTGTAAAAATTATAAATGTCTCTATCCTTACCTTTTTTTTTCATTGGAGAAATATATGCATTACAAAATCTTGGCAAAATCAAACAATCCTCCATATTTTCTTTATGCATAAGAGGTAACAAAAAAAAAAAATCCAAAAGAGTTGAACAAAAAAAATCTTCCTTTTGCGATAAGTATATACAAATACCTATAAAACACATGAGTACAGTCTTCTTACTCTTACTATACAAGCACATACCACCTAATATACATACAAGCATGTAAACATGTGCCTGTATTCCAACAATCACTGCATGGGGAAGACTGCTAAAAACAGTCAATAGGTAATTGCACTGTCCTACTCAGATTGAGTCAACATCTCCTTCCTCTGTGCCTCTTTTGTCTCCCCCCTCTAAATACCTTATGAATGGTTCCCATGTTTTAATGAATTGATGTCTCTTATTCCGTATATAGAACCGTATACGTTCTAGGTGAGGTGTCATTGTGAGTTCGTTGAGCCAAAGCTGAAAAGGAGGAGGCAATTTATTTTTCCAAAAAGTTAAAATAAGTTTTTTGGCCGTTAAACTTTATCATCACTTTTGATCAATTTAAAGCATCCTTGCTAAATTAAAGTATTGATTTCTGTAATTTCTTTCCAAAAATAAAAAAAAATAAAAATTATACTGACTCCAAGGTTTTGAATGGTATAGTGTATAATGTTACAAAAGCTTTTCATTTAAGATAAATGCTGATCTTTGGATCTTTTTATTCATCAAAGAATCCTGAAAAAATGTACTCAACTGTTTTAAATATTGATAATAATAATAATAATAATTAATTAAATAATTAATTAAATAGGCATATTCCAATGAATTCTGAAGGTCATATGACACTGAAGACTCGAGCAATGATGCTAAAAATGTATCTTGGATCACAGGAATAAATTACATTTTAAAATATATTCAAATAGAAAGCAGTTTATTTTAAATATTAAAAATGTTTCCCAAAATTACTGCTTTTGCTGTATTTTGAATCAAATTAATGCAGGCTTGGTGAGCAGAAATGAAAAACTTTATATATTTAAAAAACATGAAAAATCTTAATGTCCAAAAACTTTTGACTGATAGTATATATTTACTAAAACCTGAACTAAAATATATAAAGATAAAATAGAAAAACTTTACTAAAACAGAACTAAGTTTAAATTATAAACTGGTATTCAAATAAATGTTCACTATTTTTATAAAGTACTTTTTACTCACTGATTAATTTTTGTTGTTGTCTGTTCATCAGGGACTCTACTACCAAACCTCCTCAGAAGACACCTAACCCCAAAATCTCCAAGTCTCCACCTCCTCCAGCATCAATTCCTTTGTCTCCTAGTAACCCGTCCTTATCGCCAGGCAATCTCAGGCCCAACAGAGTGACAGAGAGCCCAAGAGCTACCCCAGAAGCAGAGGGGGCCAAAAAGGAGGATGCTGAACCTCCTAAAATTGAACCAGAGGCTCCTGCATCTAAACCAGAACCGTCTCCTGGTCTGTAATTCTGCACAGCCATTCATGAACCATTGAATTCAATTAAACTTGTATCATTTATTCTACTCCTGTGATGCTTTTTGTCTTCATAGAAGGTTTGGGAAGTCCTCCAACAACACGGCCCTCTGCAGGCACAACGGATCCTGAAGAGGCATCACGTCTGCTGGCTGAGAAACGACGGCAGGCCAGAGAACAGAGAGAAAGAGAAGAGGAGGAGAAGAGACAGCAGGAAGAGGCTGAAAGGTGTGTGTGAGAGAGTTTCATTAGCTAAACCAAGCACTAAACACATATTTACTTTGAAATAATTTTTGAAATCATTATGTGCCTGTGTGCATGCAGGCGCAGCAGGGAGGAGATGGCCCGCAGGAAGGCAGAGGAGCGAGCAAAGAGAGAGGAGGAGGCGCAGCGGCAGGCAGAAGAGAAGAAGAGACAAGAGGAGGAGGCCAAGCGTTTAGAGGAGGAGAAAGCACAGAGAGAGAGAGAGGAAGCTGAACGCCTGCAGAAACAGGTACACACACAAACACACACACAATTGACTTATTCATTAATCATACCAGACAGATCAATAAACACTCAGTACTCACTATGTGCTTCAGTAAGATAAGATGTAAACATTAGGGCTGTAAATAGCTAATTAAATGCTAGTAAATAGCTAGTAAATGGCTGTAAAATTGTGATTAATCTCATGAAATTTTGGTAGATAATTCAACATTGACAAAAAATAATTTTTTATGTGCACCACCATTCAAAAGTTTGGGTTTTTTAAAAGTAAAAATGTTTCTTAAGCAGCAAGTCAGCATGTTAGAATGATTTCTGAAGGATCATGTGACACTGAAGACAGGAGTGATGATGCTGAAAATTCAGCTCTGCATCACAGGAATAAATTATATTTTACGATATATTTAAATAGAAAACAGTTTTGAATTTGTAATAATATTTCATAATATTACTTTTGGTCAAATCAGTGCAGCCATGATGAGCAGAAGCGACTTAAAAATCATTGAACAATCTTTCCAACCCCAAACATTTCAGTGGCAGTGTGTATATAATTTGGGATAAGGAGGATAAAGGAGAAGTCCACTTCCAGAACAACAATTCACAAATAATTTACTCACCCCTTTGTCATCCAAGATGTTCATGTCTTTCTGTCTTCAGTCGTAAAGAAATTATGGTTTTTGAGGAAAGCATTTCAGGATTTTTCTTCATATAATTGACTCCATTGGTGCCCCGATTTTGAACTTCCAAAATGTAGTTTAAATGCAGCTTCAAAGGGCTCAAAATCAAAACTACAGACCCAGTGTTTACAAAGCTAACGCGCAAAGACAGATCAATAAACACTCAGACACTTATTTGCACTAAGAAAGTGCAAATAAGTCAAATGCTGTTTACAAACAAAAAGGTACAACAATGTCAGAAGATTCTGAAGTTGTAGGAGAAAATAAGATGGAGTTTTTCGCCATACTCTACCTTTTTGAGCCGGAGTACACAGATGATAAACTAAGACGTGATTCGTAGTAGTGATGGGAAGTTCGGATCATTTTACCGACTCAGACCTTTGAGTCTCGTTCAGCAAAATGAACGAATCTTTTTTCGAGTCATTTCGTTCATTTTAGCAAAATATAATTAAAATGTTACGTGCTATTCCCTAACACATCTACTGCTTACACAAACATTGATCGCATTACAAACAAGACAAAACTATAATGCTATAAGAAACAGAAAAGGTTAATTCATTGTTTACCTGGGTCTTTAGTCTATGATTAGCTTACCTCACCACTTATCCGACAAGTTTTCGGGTTTGAGTCATTCGTTCATCACGTGACAGCCCCATAAGATGAACGAATGACTTGAAACAGGTGAACTAATTCGAGTACAGAACCTACTAGGATGCTGCGTATGCGCGACTGAACGAATCACTCCCCGAGATGACTTGTTCTTCCCGAGTCACATTAAAGATTCGTTCAAAATTAACGAATCGTTCAAGAACGACCCATCACTAGTTCGTAGCATCGTGCATGCGCATCCCAGAGCCTGTGCTACACAAGTTTTTGTGCTTAAAATGAGAAGTCCACTTCCAAAACAAAGATTCACATATAATGTACTCACCCCCTTGTCATCCAAGATTGAGGAAAACATTTCTCCATGTAAAGGACTGGTATGGTGCCCCGATTTTGAACTTCCGTAATGCAGTTTAAATGCGGCTTCAAACGATCCCAAATGCGGTTGTAAACAATCCCAACCGAGAAAGAAGGGTCTTATCTAGCAAAACAATCAGTTATTTTTATTTAAAAAAATACAATTTAAATACTTTTTAATCTCAAACACTCATCTTGCCTTTCTCTCCCTGAACTCTGTGTATTCTGCCTCAAGACTGTTGGGGTATGTCGGAAAACTATGTTGTATTTTCCCTCTACTTCAAAAATCATTTCAAAATCATCCTATATCACTGCAGAAGTACCGACACAGTCTTTGCAAAGTGAACATGCAAATGCTGAAATGTTTTCCTCAAAAAAGAATTTCTTTTCGACTGAAGAAAGAAAGACATGAACATCTGGATGTGGATGACAAGGGGGTAAGTAAATTATTTGTAAATTGTTGTTCTGGAAGTGGAGTTCTCCTTTAAATTTGGCAGCCTTAAAGTAAATGCATGCTAATTTCATACATTTTATGTATAACATTTGTCCAAATGTATTTTTTGTGGTTCTGTATATTCAGAAAGAGGAAGAGGAGGCTCGCCAGAAAGAAGAGGCAGAGCGGTTGCGTCTGGAGAGAGAGAAACACTTCCAGAAAGAGGAGGCTGAGAGAATGGAGAGAAAGAAGGTAAGCTGATTTCATTTTATTGAGTGCTTTGTAAGGTAATGACATCAGGTTTTAATGTTATCTGAGCATATTCTTGTTTGTCACAGCGCCTTGAGGAAATTATGAAACGCACACGCCGATCTGATCAGGTAAGATGTAATATCTGCACAATTACCATCTTCTTTTCAGCGTTGTTGTCTTTAATTTGAAGAGTGCTGGCTTTTTACTAACACACGCACACATTTTTTGTCTCTTTACTTTCTGTTTTTAAGAAAACAACCCCACAGAGAAATGGTCAGCAGAGTGAACCGAATTCAGGTGATTTGTGATTTTTAAATTTACATGTACACCAGTGTTTTCTCGCTCTAACATGACATGACTAACTTTCCATTCTCGTCTTTCTTAGCGAGTTCAGTATCCAGCATCCCTTCAGTGACCGTGTCGGCCCCTCAGGCTCCGGAGACTTCTGTGACAGAGCGTAGTGATAGTAACGGACACACGGGGCCCAGCTTCATTACACCTATACTGCCCACATCAGGTCACAGGTAAGACCAGAGTTCATTATGTCTTTTTTCTATTGACAAGAAGTGCCTTTATAAAGTCGCAGAACGTCTTTACAACCACATCAAACAGGAGAGTTTTCAGACACGCTCTCCAACTGCACATATTGAAGCACAAATGAAACGACGAGCATGCATGTCCATATTATCGTGGTCACATGACAGTATGAAACAATTTAGGTCTACTGGTCAAAAAGTGTTATTTTTAAAATAAAAGTTGTGTTTTGGGCCATTATGCTTTGGCACGTTATCTGTCAAACAAACTAAAACCGAAATCACAACATGGCTTAATCCCTTCATCAAGTGTTTTCTCTGCATGTTTCAAAGTGAAGCGCACACATTATTGAGGCGATCAGCTCGTGATCCGGTGTTTTCCGTGCTTCAGAACAGCTCTGTTCACTGTGAATGAATGCAGCTAACTCATTTATCGCATGTTTGGGAATGCAACGGGCAAGAGTTTTTTTTGTTTTGTTTTTTTTTTTTTGTGGCAAATGATTACAGCATTTCACTAGATTTGTAGTGATATGCGTTTTTGTAAGCCTGTGTTCACTGAAGCTGGAGTTTTCAGTCAAAATAAAAGCTTAAAAGTGCAGTATGATTTGCTGACAGCTAGCGGTTTAAATGGGTAACATTACTGCAGTCCAAATTCAAAATATCTCTGTAAAGTGTAGAAATTAGGAAATAAGTATTGTAGTTTCCCTACTGTAGTGTAAAGCAAAAAATAATATACCTGTGAAATATTCATTTTCATTTATTTTACAGTCAAATTGTTTCACAACATATGGCTATTACTGCCATAGGAATATCAGTAATATAAAATTATTATTATATTCTAATTTGTTTGGCTTCCTGAAACACCAGTGTGAATGTAAATTAGACAGTATATTACACATAAAACAAAGGTTGAGTCCCCTTTAAATTCCAGGTACAAGTCAGTTCACTAAATTTTCTGACTGAAGTTTTAATTTTGAAGGTTTTTTTTCCCTAAATCTTCATCTTTTTTTTTGTTGTTTGTTTTTAATTTTTTAATTTTATTGCAATAAATATCGTATCATGTCAGGATATAATCATATTGTGAGATTTTGATATTGTTTACAGCTAAACAGTGTTTAACTGTCAATTTCTGCATATTTCCTACTTTCTGAAGGGCACAGGTAAATAATGGGTTTATGTAAAGATCATTTTAAGTTCATAATAGCTCTTAGTTCTAGTCTAATGTTGAGTGACTATAGTCAGTGGTTATATATGAGGGGAAAAAAAGAACAATTTTTTTTAGAGACATCAATAATATCGGTATCAGTGAAACTCTCCTTCAGTTAAAAAAAAATATTTAACACATTATGTTAAAAATATATTACCTTTATGTTGTTTCTACATTCATTTGATGAATTAATGTAAAATTATTGCAATATAAAGGTCTATTTAAAAAAAATATTATGTGGGATGAATTGTGATGAATTGCACTTAATTGAAGAAAAAAAGTTAATTATTTAATTTTGTAATCAATATATAATTGATATATATATATATATATAATCGGGATATATATGTATGTGTGTGTGTGTGTGTGTGTATATATATATATATATATATATATATATATGTGTGTGTGTATATATGTATATTTATGTATGTATTTATTAATGGTAATGACAGTAATTTTTGTTTGATATTTTTGTGATATTGAGATGCTTACTGCACAGTTGTCCCTATTTTTTTATTTATTTATTTTGCATTTATTTGTCCTCAGTCACTTTGAATAATTGTCTGCTATATGGATTAGTATAATACAGTAAATGATTCTCTCCTACCATCTACTGGTGACAGGATGAACTCCAACTTATTTTTTAATTTCCAACCTTTAGATAATTTATATATATAAATATGCTTAATCAGAGAAACGCAAACTTATTTCTAATTTCTGACACCTTTCTTCACTCAAAGTGTGGCTCTCCAGCTCAAAGAAAACGGCGCTGTCACAGAGGCCTTTGAAGAGGTCATAGAGGTTCCCATGGGGACCAAACTGTCCCGTCAAGATGGAGACGGAGAGGAGGTGGAAAATGAAGAGGAGGAGAAGAGAAAGGTTCCCTTATTGGCTTTCAAAGAGAACGGCAGCATGCATAATGTGAGTGGACTGGAGGAAAACCCGGCTCAGTAGAGTTCAGGTCAGTCTGGACACAACATGGACTGGGGGTGACATTCGATACCCTTTTTTACCTTATTTAGATATTTTTGTTTTCCCATTATAGATGTATAAACATTTATAATGTTGGAAATGCAACATGCAACACAGGAAAGAAAGAAAACTGAGTCAGAGGGAGACCCCTAACTGTACGTCCCTTCATATGACACTTAGACACCTAAAATGGAAATTACAAAATTCTCTTGGCTTCTACTTTCTGTAATCAGCTCCTGTCTCCTCTAACTGAAGTGGTGCGCGTTAGGAACCACATCTTCCGTCTTTTGGGGGGACCACCATCGTGGTGACTAAAGTCACATCTAATACTTGAAGAAAAGTGTTGTTGCTGTTCTTGAATCTCCTGTGAAGTGCTAACCATAAGGAATGTGTGACAAGAGAATGATGTTTGTTGTGTTTGCATAGATTTATGGCAAAACCTTGTAGTTTTGCTCTCGTTATGCCAGCAATTGAGTGGCTGAACTCTCTGCTTAGTTTTATAATTACTGTTTAAATGAAGAGAACATATTTTCTTCCCTCTTTGTAAAGCTTGAACAGTTTTTTGCCTCTTGAATTATGAATTTTGCTATGTTTGCAAAGACCTCGTCTCATTCCACCCCAAGGTACGGCTCTCTGCGCAGTCCGAGTGAAGCAAAACTGTCGTCCTAAATTTTTTTTTTCCTGATATGACTGGGTGAATCGAACTTACTTAGGAACATATCCATGATATATTTAACTCAAAATACATGGAAAAAAAAGTATTTATACAGTAATTGTGAGAAAAATGATTATATATTATGTAGAATGTGAAGGAAGTACATTATGTAAATAGTTGTTCTACTGCCTATAATTAATGCTGATTCAAAAAAAAAAAACAAAAAAAATTTTTTATGACTTTTTCCATTAGATTTTGGGTTAGAATGTGACCTGGATGTGTTTTGTGAGATTCACCCAGCTGTTGTTTTGAGCAGCATTAATCACAGACATCCGAAAGCAACTTGTGCTATAGAAACTTATGCATATATGAAATATAACGTCTATTTCATCAGTAGAACCCATACAAGCTAATCGTTAAAAATTGTATAAACGTTAATAAAAGATGAACCGAATCTCTTTAATTAAAATGCTGCTACCTATGTGTTTCCTCTGCCTTATCAGATGAAGTGAAGTTTTGAGGATTTGTTTGTAGAGCTGTTGTTAAAGGGCTGATTTTCTTTGTTTTGTTTTTGAAAGATCCTCTTTATCAATAAGCTTTTAACACATGCTGTCAGCCCTGTGAGTCCTGCTGCATCATATAGCTGTTTCCATCCAAGCCCTGTGAGACACCGCCATCAATATTTAATAGGGCTTATGGAAAACCAAGTATCCTATATACTGTAGGACATATTATAAAGCCATTTATCTTACAAACAGTGTACACTGTAAAAAACAAAAAAACTATTTGTTGAGTCAACTTAAAATCATTTGTTACCCTTAAGTTCAGTCAACTCAAAGTTTAGTCAACTTGAAATGTTAAGTTGTACTAAGTGACAACTTAGATATTTGAGTGTACTATACTAAAAAATTGGCTTTTTAACTTTAAAGCTGTGCTTGTTACCCGGCTGCCTTAAAGTTGAATCAACTCAAATATCCAAGTTGTCACTTACATTTCAAGTTGACTAAACTCTTTTTGAGTTGACTGAACTTACAATTTTAAGGCAGCGTGGTAACACATTACTTTAAGTTGTCTCAACAAATTGTTTTTTAGAGTGTAAGACTATCTTTTTTTTGTTGTAATCAGTATCAGTGGATGGTCAAAGGACACCATGCAAAAAAGAACCAGGGATCAATTACATATCTCAAAATCAAGAAATTGTAAATCTTGATATGCAAACACTAAAAAACTATATAAAAACTAAATATTGCACAACATCTGTTCATAAAAGGGTGGGTGAAGGTTTAAAACGAGCACAACTGGTTTACTGAGACGTCAGGGACAGATTTCTCAGTTAAGACTTATTAAAAGAGCACTTCTGATAAAGCACCCATGTGCCCTTGACCTAAGCAACAGCACTGAGCACTACAAACTAAAAACTGAAGCGTTTTCTCCCAGCCAAGTCGATCTATATGCATGTACAAATGATAAATCAATAAACTTTTTATCTGGAAATGACTAAGGCTGCTTTGTCCATGTGTCTGTGTCAAATGAAGTTGTCACAGTAAATTACATTTGACATTTTGCTGGCCTAGATTAAACTTTTGCATGTGGGATGATGTGATGTTTAGATTCAGCAGTGGTTTGTATGGTGTCGATGTGAAGCTGGCATCCTTTTTTCCCCATGAGGTTTAGATGTTTAAGAAAACCATGTAAACATGCATTTTTTTTTTTCCAAAGAGGGATGTCGAAATTTTCAGTGGTTTTCAACAGCATGCCACAGAGGTGGTCAGTTAAGCTTATATTTAATGTGGACTATTTCTTTGAGATCATATAGGGGTCTATCATTTAAAGGTCATTTAAGAGGTTTGTATGTTTTTAATAGAAGTCTCACCAAGGCTGAATTTATTTGATCAAAAAATTCTGTAAAAGACAGCAATATTGTGAAATACTACAATTTCAAATAATTTTCTATTGTAATATATTTTAAAATGTAAATTTTTCCTTTAATGCGAAGTTGAATTTTCACCATCATTACTCAGTCTTCAGTGTCACATGATGCTCCAAAAATCATTCTAATATGCTGATTTGCTGCACATTTCTTATTATAATCAATGTTAAAAACAGTTATGCTGTTAATATTTTTGGAGACAAAATGTTATCACAGTTTAAAAAACAGCATTTATTAGAAATAGAAATCTTTTGTGACATTATAAATGTTTTTACTGACACTTTTCATCAGTTTAATGCATTCTTGCTGAATAAAATATTAAAGGAGAAGATTTCTTTACGACTGAAGAAAGAAAGACATGAACATCTTGGAAGCCAGGGGGGTGAGTACGTTATCTGTAAAATGTTGTTCTGGAAGTGGATTCTCCTTCAATTTCTTAAAAAAAAAAAGACCCCAAACTTTTAAGGGGTTTGTGGAATCTTTTCTGAATACTGGTTTAGTGATGTGGAAATTCAGATTTGCATCACAGGAATAAATTATATTTTATATTTATATACAGTTGAAGTCAAGAGTTTATATACCTTGCAGAATCTGACAAATGTTAATTATTTTACCAAAATAAGAGGGATCATACAAAATGCATGTTATTGTTTTTATGTGGAAGATATTCCACATAAAAGACATTTACATATAATCCACAAGAGAAAATAATAGTTGAATTTATAAAAAAGTTCAAAAGTTTACATACACTTGACTCTTAATATCGTGTTGTTACTTGAATGATCCACAGTGGGGTTTTTTTTGTTGTTGTTTTTGTTTTTTTTAGTGATGAGTTGTTCATGAGTTTCTTGTTTGTCCTTGTTTGCCAGTTAAACTGCCTGATGTTCTTCAGAAAAATCCTTCAGGTCCCACAAATTCTTTGGTTTTTCAGCATTTTTGTGTGTTTAAACCCTTTCCGGCAGTGACCGAATGATTTTGAGATTCATCTTTTCACACCGAGGACAACTGAGGAACTCATGTGCAACTATTACAGAAGGTTCAAACCCTCACTGATGCTCCAAAAGGAAAACAATGCATAAATTCAACTATTATTTTGTCTTGTGGGCTATATGTAAACGTCTTTTATGTGAAATATCTTATTCAGGTCAGTACTATATAAAAAATAACAATTGTTTTGTATGATCCTTCTCATTTTGGTAAAATAATGAACATTTTGCAGATTCTTCAAGGTGTATGTAAACTTTTGACCTCAACTGTATTCAATATATTTAAATAGAACATTTTTAATAATAATATTTCACAATATTGCTGTTTTTACTGAATTTTTAATCTCATAAATTCAGCCTTGGTGAGAATTTGTTCAAAAACAAAAAAAAGCACCACATTTTTTTAATAATAGTTTAGCATAACGTTATATCATACATCTTAACCTGATATGCGCTGTGAAAATTGTTGCATTTAATAAACACACCAAAAGATGGATCAGAATTGCTTTATTTTGAACACAATTTCTTCAATATTGTCTTCAGATGTTTCTGAAATCTTTCTCCAATCAGAGCATAAAGCACTGGGTTTAAGCAGCAATGTGAAAAAGCCAACAGCTGGCAGGCGTAATATGCATAGTCAAGAGAAATGGATACATTACAGTCTGTGAATGAAGACAAACCATAATCTTGCAAAATTTTTAAGAACATAACAATGTGGTATGGAGCCCAACCAATGAAGAATACCAGCCCGACACAGAATACGAGTCTGATAGTCTTGTGTCGCCGCTTTGTTTGAGATTGAGCGATTGTCTGGAACATTCTTACCTGACCAAATCCCATGATGCAAAATGCAACCAGGAAGAAAACATTTTGTAAATAAACAGCGGCATGTTTTACCTGAATACTGTCAAATTCACAGTAAAAACTCCCTTCGTGTTCTAAGACTTTGCTATGAAGAGAGACTAAAAGTGCAGCTGTTCCACTCAAGAACCATATGATGAAAGGAGCAATTGAAAAGCATCTGCATGCCTTCCAGTCAGACAGAGGATGAACCACTGCCATGTAACGCTGAACGGTCATTAGAGTCAAGAACAACACGCTGCTGTAAAAGCCAGCGTAGAATAGAAACTTCACCGCTCTACAGCCAGCTTCTCCAAATGTCCAACCACAGACAAAGTACAAAGCCCAAAATGGAAGTCCAGACGTGAACAGCAGATCTGACAGAGCTAAATTGCAGATCAGGATGTTGATCAGCGATCTAAACTTCTCATACAGCACCAGGATGAGCAGAACCAGCAGGTTACCAGTGCAACTAAACACAACCAGAAGAGTGAAGAAAACCGGAATTACAATAGATCCAACTCTGATCACTTCTTCTTTGTGACATGGTTGGTCTTCTGGATCATATGTATACTCTTCAGTCATGATGTTCTCTATATAATCATATTAATTTTGTCATTAGAATTGATTATGATTGTATTTATTAATCAAATAATAAAGAAAAACATTCTTACCCTAATTTTGTCTGGTCTCTTAGTAATATGATTTGAAACTGCCAAACTGAAACCAACTGGTAAAAAATTCCATAGCAAATTGAAGCTGATATTTAGTGACATCTATGTTTTGGATGGAATATTTAAGTGTTCTATGCTGAATGGGAGGGTTACAGACGTCAGCCTCAAAACTGCCATTTCTCTTTTCCAGTGAAATGAAAGTATAATTTTTACAATGTAAGCAATTGTTCTTGTGGCAATTCCTTAGTAACATTTTAGGGTAGTTGCCAGTTAATGGAAGTGTCAAAACAGTGTCACACTTGTTTCATTTTTATGTTGACAAGTTTAAAATAACTGTTTTCTATTTGAATATATTTTAAAACGTAATTTATTCCTGTGATGTCAAAGCTGAATTTTTAGCATCATTACTCCAGTCACATGATTTTCTGCTCAAACTGAGTAGTATTTTTTTCAGGTTTCTTTGAATAGAAAGTACAGAAGAGCAGCATTTATCTGAAATGGAAATTATAAATGTCCTTATCATCACTTTTAAACAATTTAAAGCGTCCTTGCTTAGTAAAAGTATTTGTTACTATAATAAATGCTTCAATGACTCAATGCTTTTAAGTGGTATATTGTATAATGTTACAAAAGCTTTTTATTTCAGATAAATGCTGATTTGATCTTTTTATTCAAAGAATCCTGAAAAAAACATGTTTTCTTAGAATGATTTCTGCAAGGATCGTGTGATACTGAAAACTGAAGAAAATTTAGCTTTGATCACAGGAATAAATTACATTTTAATATATATTCAAATAGAAAGCAGTTATTTAAAATAGTAAAAATATATCAAAATTTTAATCATGCTGTACTTAGGATCAAATGAATGCAGGCTTGGGTGAGCAGAAGAGACTTCTTTAAAAAACATCTTACTGTTCCAAAACTTTTGACTGGTAGAGTATGTTGTTTTTTTTAAAAGGTGATAATGTTTGCAGGGATCACATGTACAGTATGTAGGCTACAAACATACTAATATTGTTGATATTAATCTGTTAAAAATTACATTTAAAAACAATAAGACTGGCATGAACTCAAATCTTCCATTTTCCTGTTTATGTAGGTTAGTGATGACGCTGTGCTTCCTTCCACAGACCACAATTTGTCACGTGAAAGAAAAAAAAAAGTGAATTTCCAGTCATAACACATTTACAAAACCACCATGCGTAATCTGCATATTTACAAACAGTTCTTATGGTTTGCTTAACAGTAATTTTGAAGTGTTTGAAGTTCACAGCACTTCATTCACAACATTTTTCCGCTCTAAGTAAAAACTGGTTTCTGTTGTGTGTTCGAATTAGAACATGCTTTTACACAAAGATAGCATTTAAATATTTTGCGTTTCAGATGTTCTTTGTAATTTGTCTAATAAATTGATCCCATTCTCCAAAATTTGTCAATCTTCAGCGTTTGTTTTCATACATTTTTAGGAGAATTTGCTGAAAATTTTACTTACACTTGCTCACAAATGGATCCTCTGCAGTGAATGGGTGCCGTCAGAATGAGAGTCCTGATGAAAACATCACAATAATCCACAAGTAATCCACGCAACTACAGTCCATCAGTTAACTTGTGAAGAAAAAGTTGCATGTTTGTCCTCTCACATCAAAATCCACTCAATTATTTGTTTGGATCTGTTTTGGACTGTTTTTCGCTTGTAAATGGTGCTGTGCATATTTTTCTCCTGATTCAGACGAGATGACTTTTTCACTGGACATGGAATTACATATTTTTTCTGAAATTAGTCGTGATTAATCCCACCTAACATTACAAATTTTATAACAATTTTTATATTGCAATAATTTCACATTCAATCTTCAAATTTATGTAGAAACAACATAAAGAAGTACAGGGTGGGCCATTTATATGGATACATCACACATCAAACTTATTGGGAATTTCACAAGAAAAACAATGGTGTGCTTGGTTTTAACGTAACTGTATTCTTTCATGAGTTATTTACAAGTTTCTGACCACTTATAATGTGCCACAAACAGGACGTTAATATCACCAACCATTCCCATTTTATTAAGGTGTATCCATATAAATGGCCCACCCTGTATATTTTCGATATTTAATCCCATTTTTTTATGACTGTAGGCAAGTATCACTGATACCAACTGATGTCTTTCTGACTTTTTTGCTAATATTTAACCATTATACTATGGCCATTCAACATTACAGTATAATTGAGAGCTTTCAATTTAACATTTATTAGACGTAAGTTTTAAGTGAGCTTAAAACAATCTTCACCTAAACCCATTATAACAAACACTAACATCTAAATTCATTAAAAAAAATAATGCTTAAAAACTTCAGAAGTTATTGATCTCCTAATTTTTAAATTTTGTTCTTTGATTAACAGACCTCACAGCAGCTGGTTATTAGGATATTTTGGCTGCTGTTACTTTAAAAACTTCTGCTGCTGAACTTGAAGCGGATCTGACTCTGTTTTAAATGTGACTCTTAAATAATAAATACTTACATGCACAATTTTAACAGTTTTACAGTTTTACTTTTTTGTAACTTCACTGAGGTAACTGACGACATAACTACGACTAACTGCATACTCGTAGCTTCATTTGGGTTTGAATATGATACAGCGCTTCAATGGGGTATTTATGGGTTTCAGTCATGTGACTTTTCTTGTCATGGCTGCCATCTTTAGGAGCTTGCGTAGCCTCTCCTTGGTGATCGGAAACCAAAATAACACTTCACCAACAACGAAAAATATATATATATATATTTTTTTTAAGATTCGTTTTTACTGACATGACCAGACAACATCTCATCTAACCGCAGTTCATCGTCATCAGTACCGTTTCTGCGCTCATTTGACTCGTGCCTGACGTGAGGTGACGGTTAGCGCGCATCTAAATAAACGCAATTCTTTAGTGGTTGTGGGTGGGGTGGCCAAACCTAGCCCCGCCCCTGCATTAATTGCGTTAAAGATTTTTAACGGGTTAAAATGAAGAAATTAATCGCCTGCGAAAAGAAGTCCACTTCCAGAACAACAATTCACAAATAATTTACTCACCCCATTGTCATCCAAGATGTTCATGTTTTTCTGTCTTCAGCCGTAAAGAAATTGTTTTTTGAGGAAAATATTTCAATGCAGCTTCAAAGGGCTCTAAACGATCCCAGCTGAGGAAGAAGGGTCTTATCTAGTGAAACGATCTATCATTTTTTTCTGAAAATAAAAAATTGTGTACTTTTTAAGCACAAAAGCTTGTGTACCCCAGGTTCTGGGATGCGAGTCCATGTACTATTGAATCATGTCGAAAGTTCACGCCGAACGTAGGTGGAACCACAGACCCAGTGTTTACAAAGCGAAAGCACAAAAACTAAAAAAAGTGCAAGTAAACAAAATGGTACAACAATGTCGGATGATTCTGAAGTTGTAGGAGAAAATAACATGGAGTTTTTCAACATACTCTACCTTTTTTGAGCCGGAGTACACAGACGATGAACTTAGACATGGTTCGTAGTAGTGATGGGAAGTTCGGATCATTTTACCGACTCGGACCTTTGAGTCTCGTTCAGCTAAACGAATGAATCTTTTTTTTCAAGTCATTTAGTTAATTTTAGCAAAATTAGCATCACGTGACAGCCCCATAAGATGAACGAACAACTCAAAACCTGAAACAGGTGAACTAATTCCAGTACAGAACCTAATAGGATGTTGCGCATGTGCGACTGAACGAATCACTCCCCGAGGCGACTCGTTCTTCCCGAGTCACATAAAGATTCGTTCAAAATGAACGAATCGTTCAAGAACGACCCGTGGACGTGCATCCCAGAGCCTGTGCTACATAAGCTTTTGTGCTTAACAAGTATACAAATTTTTATTTTTGAAAACAATGACCGCTCATTTCGCTAGATAAGACCCTTCTTCCTCGGCTGGGATCATTTAGAGCCCTTTGAAGCTGCATTTAAACTACATTTTGGAAGTTCAAATTCAGGGCACCAATGGAGTCAGTTATATGGAGAAAAATCCTGAAATGCTTTCCTCAAAAACCATAATTTCTTTACGACTGAAGACAGAAAGACATGAACATCTTGGATGACAGGGGGTGAGTAAATTATTTGTAAATTGTTGTTCTGGAAGTGGACTTATCCTTTAACGCACTAATTTTGACACCACTAGTGTAGACTACTCTATTTTAGCAGAAAGCAGTTTGAAGATAAAAATGTCTTTGTGATGGATTACTTACAAACACTTAGTTGTTCATCAGCTGTTTGGACTCTCATTCTGAGGGTACCTATTCACTGCAGAGGATCCATAGTTAAGCAGGTGATGTAATGCTATGAAGAAACAAAAATACATCTTGGATGGCCTGAGGGTGAGTACATTTTCAGAAAATTCTCATTTTTTTTGGTTGAACTATTCCTTCAAGCACCCAACTTTTCTCTTTCAGGTCTAGCTTATCTTACCAAGAAGTTAAAATATTGTGATAAACAGTTAATAGTTCTGAGACATTATTCACAGACTTCAATTTTTACACAAAACTTCCTTGTCTTGTAATGTCTTGTAAAGTATTACAGAACCTTGCATCTAAAACTAAAATCACTGGGTTTATGCAACAGTGTGTAAAAGCTAACATTCGGCAAGCATAATATGCATAGTCGATTCTTTTGCTTACTTCACAGTCTGTAAAAGGATTAATAGTCAAAGATTTTAGGAACATGACAATGTTATATGGAGCCCAACCAATAAAAAACACCAGCACTATAAATAATGTTAGTCTAACAGTCTTGTTAGTCTGTGATTTTGTAATCGTCCGAAGCATTGTCCCATAACAGTAACCCATGATTACAAATGCAATGAAGAAAAAAGCATTCTGAAAATAAGCAATGCCAGATTTCCATTCAACACTGCCATATTCACAGTATTGATTGTCAGATTCAGTAATGACTTTACTATGAAGTGAACTGAGCAGTGCAACCGTTCCACTCAGGATCCAAACGATAAAAGGAGAGACTAAAAAGCATCGGGATTTCTTCCAGTCAGACAGAGGATGAACCACTGCCATGTAACGCTGAACGGTCATTAGAGTCAAGAACAAAACGCTGCTGTAAAATCCAACATAGAACAGAAACTTCACAGCTTTACAGCCAACCTCTCCAAATGTCCAACCCCAGATGTAATACGAGGCCCAAAATGGAAGTCCAAAAGTGAACAGCAGATCTGACACAGCTAAATTAAGGATGAAGACATGGGTCAGGGTTTTGAGGCTCTCGTAGAGTTTAAAGATCACCAGAATGAGCATGTTACCGATGCAGCTCAACACGACCACTACTGTGAAAAAGATTGGTATAACAATGGATCCGACTTTCACCACCTCCTCTTTGCGACACAACTGGTCGTCATAGTCGTTGTTGTAGTCGTAATAGTCACTGTCCATTGTATTCTCATCAGTCATGTCGATCTCCATTTGCAAACTGGCCAAATCAGATTTGTCCAGGTTCAATCCTTTTTCTCTTTGTTCACTGAAAAAATACTTTGAAACAATTTTCACTTAGAATTTGCTTGTGGAATTCAAAGATAATTGAATAAGAAAGTGTAAGTTACACATTTACTTAAAATCGAAACTTTTATGTAAATCATTAAAATCAGACTTAAGGAGAAAAAGTGAAGTTATACCATTCAGTTTAAATAGTCAAATGAATATATAAATGACTTACCTGAGTTCTTGATGTAGACCACAGTGACGATCAGAACAGCACTTTAACCATTCAATGCAGTTGACCACAGTCTCTAGTATAAAATGAACTGGAATTTCATCAGCTATGTTAACTATAATAACTAAAATTCATGAGAATGCACCCACTCAGTGAATTACAAAAGCAGCATTATTGTTCTGGTGATCGCCAAATGATGTTTGTGTGATAGGTAAATAACATACATCCTCCCTCAAACCTCAAGACTCTGAATTTTTTTGTCTTACATGCTCAGAGGAAGCTGAAGTGGCTTTGTGATCTTTATGCTCGAAGTAACCGCTCTTCTTAAACTGTTTTGTAATGAGGCAACAAATGGCATAAGAAAGTCACCTGCTTTCTTATGAGCAAAAGACCCAAATGATGTCATGTGTCTTCTCTAGCTTCATAACAGTCACATGTGCTTAAATTTTCCAAGAAAACAAATTGCAATCAAAGGTCATTGTCATTTGGGTTGAAGCTTTGTTTACTTGTAGGGAAAATGGAGTAGCATTTACTTGAAAAAAGCTAGGGAACAGAACTTTTCAATTATTTAAAATTATTACTTACTGTTTATGCATAAACATGTCCAGTGACGAAAACATTAAAGCAATCCTATGACCTTTTTTTTTTTTTTTTCTCTGTGAAACGCTTACATCCTGTCCAGCTTTTATAGACATAATTGTATAACTTGAACAAATGCAAGATATGCAATATGACTCTAAACTCAAATGTGTATTTCAACCCAGACAGATGCTGTAATTTCCCACAACCTCATCATTTGCACAGAGAAAACAACACTTCAAAATATATGATGGACATACACTTTTTTTTTTTTTTTTTTTAATAACACCATTAAATTTGACACAGCTTATATAGGCCATTCTACAGAATTGGTTCAAAGTCAGTTGAAAACTTTGTTTCGGTTATTATCAGACATCGAACATGACAGAATTTGAACTCGCATACTAGAACACTACTAAAACATACTAAAATACTAAAAAGTTGCATAACTGACTGTTGCGGCAGTGACAATTTTATGGGATAACACCAAAAAAGACAAAGATGTCACTATACTGAAACTTTACCAAATGTTTCGTTAGTGACAATTTTAGATACTTTTGAACCTAGCTCAAAGATGCTAATCAGCACATGGTTAGCTAGCACAGTTCTGAACAGTTTTACACATATAAAAACTAAATGTAATGGAATAACTCTGAAAAAAAGTGTTTAATTATAGAAAAATTGTGTTCGGTAGTGACATTCTTTGAAGTTACACACAAATGTTCAAAACGAACACATTTACCTCAAAATGATAGGGCCTATCTACTCACCATATAGCTATGAGAGAGAGGGACACATAAATATTTCCTAATCATAAATGTAGGGGTGTTAAAATCAGTCTCAGCCAATGGACTAAAACATACACTGTTTTGGTAGAGACTTGAAAATGCGGGACACTTTTTTACGTAAAGTTTTAATATTTAAAAATATTAAATGTATATGTATATATGTGTATATGTATGTATGTATGTATATATATAAGTATATGCATATATAAATATAAATATATATATGTACATATATATATATATATATATATATGTGTGTGTGTGTGTGTGTACATTGTGTATATATATATATATATATATATATATGTACATATACAGTATGTATATATATATACTGTATATATATATATAAACATCTCATCATATAAATCATTTAGTGGGTACTTGCAATTTCTGGCTGTCAGATTGGACTGGTGAGTGTGTTCTGGTCAAGAGGTAGTTGAGGATGCATTATGATCGGTTCTCAGTGTAATGTAAACCCAGTCTAACTACTGTATGTTTATTCACCATATAAATCCCTGCTCACTCACTCCGAGGGCTGTCAGAAAATAATAGACGGACACAGTTTTGACAAGTTTATTTGAACCTGACAGTAAGTGGCAATATTTAAAACTGTTTATTTAGACACACGTTTAAAATCTTTAATATTAATTGAACAAATTTTTTTTTTGAACAAGGCAATTTGGCTACCCCACTTTCTTTTTTAATCTCAAGTCTCTTTTATTTTGCAACAAATCAGAAATTAAAATATTGTAAATAACAACAAAACAATTAATAGTTCTGAGATGTTCTTCATTATTCATAGACTTAAATCTTTAAACATAATTTCCTTGGAATTCCTCAAAACGATTACGGAACCTTGCATGTACAAAAGCTAAAATCGCTGGGCTTATGCAACAGTGGGAGAAAGCTATCATTCGCTGAGCATAAAATACAGCATAGCTGAGTGTTTTGCTTTCTTCACATTCTGTGAATGGATGGTTGGTTACAGACTTTAGGAACATGACAATGTTATATGGAGCCCAACTGATAAAAAACACTAGTGCAATAAAAAATGTTAGTCTAACAGTCTTGTGTCTCTTTTTAGTCTGTGATTTTCTAATTGTTCGAAGCATTCTGCCATAGAAAAAAAACATGATTAGAAATGCAATGAAGAAAAAGGCATTTAGAAAATAAACAAAGGCAGATTTCCATTCAACACTTTCATAAACACAGTATTGGCTGTCAAATGCTGTCATGACTTTAAGTGAATTGTGCAGTGCAATTGTTCCACTCAGGATCCAAATGATAAAAGGAGTGATGGAAAAGCATCTGCATCTCTTCCAGTTGGACAGAGGATGAAGCACTGCCATGTAACACTGAACGGTCATTAGAGTCAAGAACAGCACACTGCTGTAAAGGCCAACAAAGAACAGAAACTCCATAGCTTTACAGCCAACCTCTCCAAATGTCCAACCCCAGATGTACAAGGCTGAAAACAGAAGTCCAAAAATGAAGAGCAGATTTGACAGAGTTAAATTGAGGATGAAGATGTTGATCAGGGATTTGAGGCTTTTGAAGAGCGCCAGGAAAACCAGAACAAGGATGTTACAGATGCAGCTCAACACAAACACTGATATGAAAAAAAATGGAATAGCAATGGATCTGATTTTTACCACATCCTCTGTGTTACACAAAAGGTCTTCATAAAATGGGTCGTAGTAGTTTGTTGTATTCTCATCAGTCATGTTGTTCTGCAGTTGCAAACTGGCCCGATCAGATTAGTCCAGGTTCAATTCTTTGCTCTTTGTGTAAAAAAAACAAACTTTGAAGCAATTTTCATACACAGTTTGCTTGTTAATTAATTACAAAGAAAGTGAAGTTATACCAGTCAGTTTAAGTTTTATAACTAAGTCAAATGAACATATACATGACTTACCAAAATTCTTTATGATATTGATCTTGTAGAGCACAATGATAATCAGAACAACACATTAACCGATCTCTGCTGTCTACCACAATCTCTAGTATAAAATGAGCTGGAATTTCATGAAGTATATAATTAGATTAACCAGCTATAACATAAAAAACAGTTACAAAAACATACCCGATCAATTAATTAAAAAGAGCATTCTGAGTGATGTTTGTATGTTTGGTAAGTAACGTACATCCTACCTCAAACCTCAGACTCTAAATCTTCTCTTCTCACATGATCAGAGGAAGCTGAAGTGGCCTTGTGATCTTTCTACATGAAGTAACTGCTCTACTTAAACTATTTTCTAATGACAGACGAGGCAACAAATACCACAGGAAAGTCAACTGCTTTCTCATGAGCAAAAGACCCGAAGAAAATGTTGTGTCTTCTCTTGCTTCATAACAGTCGCATGCTCAACATATTTTGCATTCAAAAGTCATAGCCATAGTCACCCAGCAGGCACTTTGATATCAATTTGACATCAAATCTTAGTCAAGAAATGATCAAGATACTGCAACATCATTTTAAATTCATTTTGGACGGCAAAGTGGTGAAAATAGGAAGTTAATCCCACTGAAATTTGCTTTATGTATATGTAGGCCAATATGTTTGATGTTCATTTTACATCAAATCAACATAATGTCACGTTTTTGATGTTAGTTTTGTTTGCATATTTGACCTGTTTTTTTTTTTTTTTTAGTTTGTTTTTGTCATCAGTTTTGATATGACATGATATTATACTGAGAAAAACAAAGTAGGATTTACTTAGGAAAAAAGCTAGAAAACAATCTGCAAATTTCACAGTTTCAAAGAAATGTAAAGTAACACATTTATCTTAAAGGAGAAGTCCACTTCCAGAACAAAAATGTACAGATAATGTACTCACCCCCTTGTCATCCAAAATGTTCATGTCTTTCTTTCTTTAGTCGTAAAGAAATTATGTTTTTTGGGGAAAACATTTTAGGATTTTCCTAACTTCCAAAATGCATTTTAAATGCGGCTTCAGACGATCCTAAATTTTGTTGTATATGAGCCGAGGAAGAAGGGTCTTCTCTAGTGAAACTATCGGTTATTTTCATAGAAATAATACAATTTATATACTTTTTAATGTCAAACGCTCGTCTCATACTCTGCCTGAACTCTGTTTTTTTCCATTTCATGAAAGTTAGGGTATGTCAAAAAACTCCCATCACACATATTCTCTCTCAACTTCAAAATCTGATCTTCTTTGCATGTTCACTTTGCAAAGACTGTGTCGGTACTTCTGCAGTGATGTAGGATGATTTTGAAATGATTTTTGACGTTGAGTGAGAAAATACGATTGGAGTTTTTCAACATACCCTAACTGTCTTGAGTCAGAATACACAGAGTTCAGGGAGAGCAAGACAAGACGAGCGTTTGAGATTAAAAAGTATTTAAATTGTATTTTTTATATAAAAATAACCGATCGTTTCGCTAGATAAGACCCTTCTTTCTCGGCTGGGACCGTTTACACCTGCATTTGGGACTGTTTGAAGCCGCATTTATACTCATATAGAACACTCTCAACCCATGGTTCTTTATGCAACCTTATAAGGGTTCTATTTGGTGCCAAAAGCCTTTACACTTAGCATTAACATGCAACCTGTATCCATATGTTCTTCACATAAAAGGCAAGTGTTAATGTGTTTCTGATTGTCAGATTGAACTGATATCCGATGAGTGTGTCCTGGTCCAGAGGTAGCTGAGGATGCATTGTGAGTGTTGAGTCCAAACACTTTAGAGATGGTTTTGTAACCTTTTGACTTTCACTGAGATCTCAGTGTAATGTAAACCCAATCTAACCATTGTGTCTGTATTCACAGATAGAGGTCACATCATTCTCTCTAAGGACTGTCAGAAAATGATGGACAGACGCAGTTTTGACAAGAAACCTATTTGAACCTGACAGTAAACATCAATATTTAAAACTGTTTATTTTTCCACTTATTAATGCATTTTTGGATAAGGTTTTTCTAATTGCTACAGAAATGTGTGATAGGGTTATTCCTAAACATCCAAATATTTGTTTGCTGAATGGTGATTCTGATCTTAATTTGAATTTGTATAAATCTTGTATATACCTTATATCATGTGTATATGTTGGGTAAGTAACGTACATCCTACCTCAAACCTCAGACTCTAAATCTTCTCATCTTACATGATCAGCGGAAGCTGAAGTGGCTTTGTGATCTTTCTACATGAAGTAACTGCTCTACTTAAACTATTTTCTAATGACAGACGAGGCAACAAATACCACAGGAAAGTCAACCGCTTTCTCATGAGCAAAAGACCCAAAGACTATGTTGTGTCTTCTCTTGCTTCATAACAATCACGTGCTTGACATATTTTGCATTCAAACGTCATAGTCATAGTCACCCAGCAGGCACTTTGATATCAATTTGACATCAAATCTTAGTCAGGAAATGATCAACATGATGCTGTAACATCATTTTAAATTCAGTTTGAATGGCAAAGTGGTGAAAATAGGAAGTTAATCCCACTGAAATTTGTTTGATGTTCATTTTACCTCAAATCAACATCATGTCAAGCTTTTGACATTAGTTTTGTTTGCATATGTGACCTGTTTTTTTGTTTGTTTTATGTCATCAGTTTTTATGTCAATCTGATGTCTTTTTAACATCAGTTGCCAACTTGGTATTATACTTGGAAAAACTGAGTAGGATTTACTTAGGAAAAAAGCCAGGGAAACAATTTTAAAGTAATGTAAAGTAACACATTTACCTTAATGTAAAATTTTTAAATATTAGATTGAAATACTTGTAGTGTTTGTACTAATCTTTTTTTTTTTATTTAGCTAAATATTTAGCTCATTCGGATTTAAAGACAACATGGTTTATTTTACATATTACACTCATTTTTTCCCACTTATTCCTTTGCTGGAAGATAGAAAAAACATCTTTGAAGGAGAAGTTCACTTCCAGAACAAAAATTTACAGATAATGTACTCACCCCCTTGTCATATAAGATGTTCATGTCTTTCTGTCTTCAGTCGTAAAGAAATTGTGTTTTTAAGGAAAACATTTCAAAATGCAGTTTAAATGCGGCTTCAAACGATCCCAAATGCGGTTGTAAATGATCCCAGCCGAGGACGAAGGGTCTTGTTTAGTGAAACGATCAGTTATTTTCATAAAGAAAATACAATTATTTACTTTTTAATGTCAAATGTTTGTCTTATCTTGTTTTGCCTGAACTCATGACAGTTAGGGTATGTCGAAAAACTCCCATCTCACGTTCTCCCTCAACTTCAAAATCATCTTATATCGTTGTTTTACCTTTTTTATTAAGGGTGTTTGATCCTCTTTACATGTTCACTTTGCAAAGACTGTGTCAGTACTTCTGCAGCGATGTAGGATGATCTTGAAATGATTTTTGAAGTTGAGGGAGAAAATACGATTGGAGTTTTTCAACACACCCTAACTGTCTTGAGACAAGACGTGCATTTGAGATTAAAAAGTATTTGAATTTTATTTTTTTAATGAAAATAACCGATCGATTCATTAGATAAGACCCTTCTTCCTCGGCTGGGATCGTTTGAAGCCGCATTTAAACTGCATTTTGGAAGTTCAAAATCAGGGCACCATATCAGTCCATTACATGGTGAAAAATCCTGAAATGTTTTCCTCAAAAAACATAATTTCTTTATGACTGAAGAAAGAAAGATATGAACATCTTGGATGACAAGGGGGTCAGTAAATTATCTGTAAATTTTTGTTCTGGAAGTGGACTTACAAGCTACAAACTAAAGTTCCTGTGTTTGTCCGAACTCAACTGGTTTTGCGAGAGAATGTAAAAGTTTTGTGAGGGTGTTGCAGAGTTTCTCAAGGGAACCCCAAAAATGTGAAAAATATTTTTTCCTCCCACCCTGAATTTTTCCTACCATGTTCCTTTGAGGGTTCCACACTATAGAACACCTTATAAGGGTTCTATTTGGCGCCAAAAGCGTTTACACTTGGCATTAACATGCAACCTGTATCTGTATGTTGTTCACATAAAAGACAAGTGTTAACACGTTTATGATTGTCAGATTGGACTGATATCCGATGAGTGTATTCTGGTCTAGAGATAGTCAAGGATGCAATGTGATCAGATCTCAGTGTAATGTAAACACAATCTAATCATCGTATCTCCATTCACCATACAAATCCCCACTCACCCCGAGGCCTGTCAGAAAATAACAGACGGACGCAGTTTTAACTAGACATTTATTTGAACCTGACAGTAAGCACCAATATTTAATACTGTTTAGTTAGATTTATGTGATAGCCTGTGTGTCATGTTTAATTTTAATTGAGCAACATTTATTGAATTCCTTTAATCACCCAATTTCTCAAGTCTCTCTTATCTTACCAAGTCAGAGATTAAAATATTGTGGATAACAACAAAACAATTAATAGTTCTGAGATATTTTCATTATTCATAGACTTCAATCTTTAAACAAAATCTCCTTGGAATTGCTCAAAACGATTACGGAACCTTGCATGTACAAAAACTAAAATTGCCGGGCTTATGCAACAGTGGGAAAAAGCTGTCATTCGCAGAGCAGACATTACAGCGTAGTCAAGTCTTTTGCTTTCTTCACATTCTATTCTGAACTGATGAATGGTCAAAGATCTTAGGAACATGACAATGTTATATGGAGCCCAACTGATAAAAAACACCAGTGCAATAAAAAATGTTAGTCTAACAGTTTTGTGTCTTATATTAGTCTGCGATTTTTTAATTGTCCAAAACATTCTGCCATAGCAAAAAAACATGATTAGAAATGCAATGAAGAAAATGGCATTTTGAAAATAAACAATGACAGATATCCACTCAAAACTGTCATAAACACAGTATTGGCTGTCAGATTCAATAATGACTTTGCTATGAAGTGAAACGAGCAGTGCAACCGTTCCACTCAGGATCCAAATGATAAAAGGAGAGACGAAAAAGCATCTGCATCTCTCCCAGTCAGACAGAGGATGAACCACTGCCATGTAACACTGAACGGTCATTAGAGTCAAAAACAACACACTGCTGTAAAAACCAACAAAGAACAGAAACTTCCTAGCTTTACAGCCAACCTCTCCAAATGTCCAATCCCAGATGTACAAAGCACGAAACAGAAGTCCAAAAATGAACAGCAGATTTGACAGAGTTAAATTGAGGATAAGGATGTTGGTCAAGGATTTAAGGCTTTTGAAGAGCGCCAGGAAAACCAGAATGAGGATGTAACATATGCAGCTCAACACAAATACTGATATGAAAAAGGGTGGAATAGCAATGGATTCGACTTTCACCACCTCCTCCTTGTTACACAACTCTTCATCAAAATTAAGGTCATAGTAGAACGTTGTATTCTCATCAGTCATGTTGTTCTGTGGTCGCAAATTGGACAGATCAGATTTGTCCAGGTTCAAATCTTTGCTATTTGTATACTGGACAAAGAAAAAAAAAAGAAAACTTTAAAATTATTTTCACTTAGAAATAGCTTTTTCTAAAATAATAATAACAAAGAAACGGCAAGTATCATATACAATTAATTGTGAAATTTTAAAGTAGAAACACTGAAGTAGTATTTTCTTGTATTCCAGCAGTCTTTGTTTTATGTTTTTTTATAGTGTATACAGAAATAGAAACACTCAGAAATTGCTTGTACATTTGACTAATTATTACAAAGAAACATGAAGTTGCAAATTGAATTAAACATGACATTTGAAGTAGAAAAGCTGAAACAGTATTTTCTTGTAAAATACACTCCCTTTATTTAGAACTTTTTATTTAGAAATCATTTCTGTTAGTATAGAGGATGTGTATGGTAAGATATTAATACAGTCTCTTCCTTTTCATTAAGTTGAAAATGATAAAAGTTATATCAGCCAGTTTTAAATGAATATGTAAATGACTTACCTAAATTCACCCACTTTCTAATGAGCAGAAGACCCAAATAATGTGAAATGTGTCTGCTCTTCTCTGCATTAATGACGACGCATTTGTTGGTGGGGTTCTTTCAGTATATACTTCCGGTTTTTATATGCAACAACGAGAACTTTAACAAGCACAAAATGGAAGAAAAACACTGGTTATAATTTAAAACCTGATTTTCTCACAACTGAATGCTTTTACTTTTGATTTTCAGTCTTCTCTACTTTAACTTCATAAGAGAGTTACATGCTCAAATTTTCCAATAAATAGCAAATTTTCAAATAAATAGCACTATTATAGTGTGTGTGGATGGGGGGGGGGCAATTTGCAACAATTTGCAAATGTCACAAATAATTACAAAGAAACAGAAAGTAACATTTAACTCAATGTAAAACATTGTATGTAAAATGTGTAAGTAGAAAGGCTGAAACAGTATTTCTAATAATCTTTATTTTATTTAGGAGCTAAATTGTTTCCTGCTTGAAGTAAGATTATTTTGCTTACCCCATTGGCAGATTATTTGCTTGTTCTAAGCAAAAACTCACTTTTTTTGGACTTCTTTTTTCTGAAAACAAGACAATAATTTTTGCTTGTCTAGAAAATCCTTCCTGATTTAAGAATTTTTAGACATTTTGACTGGAAACAAGACAAAAATTCTAAGTAAGAAAAGTATTTTTTGCAGTGCACTGAAAATTTACGCAAAATTAAAAAAAAAAAACATTCCAGGACTTTTCTCCATATAGTGGATTTCAATGGTGGCCAAAGGGTAAAGGTTTAAACTGCAGTTTCAGTGCAGCTTCAAAAGGATCTACATGATCCCAGCCAAAGAAGAAGGGTCTAATATAGCGAAACGATCGCTCATTTTCTTAAAAGAATAAAAATGTATATACTTTTATAACCACAAATGCTCATTTTGCACTAGCTCTGTGATGCACGTCTACATTCACAAATTCCGTAATCATGTTGGAAAGGTCAAGCATAGTCTTCGTCTGTGTAGTTTGGTTCAAAAAGGCACTGTTATTTTACCTTTTTTTTAATAAAGTGTGTTTGTTTTTCTTTGCGTGTCCGCTTTGTACACTCTCGATTGGTATTTCCGCCTACGTCATGCATGACCTTTCCAACGTGACTACGTAATGCATGATGTCGAGCTAGTGCAAGACCACATTTGTAGTTAAAAAGCATATTAATTTGTATTTTTCTTATTTTCTCTTATTTTATATTTTACTAATTTTTCTTTTTCTCACTTATTCCTTTGCTGAAAGACAGAAATTACATCTTTAATAAACCTGAGGCAGAATTTATAAGGATATAAACCTCATTGGATGTAAAACTTGCTTATTTGTTAAGTCTAATTTGTGATACTGTGAATGCTAATTCATTTTCCGACTGTCGATTTTTCCTGCTTCAAGTCAAAATGGTTGTTTATTCCGCTGATAAATACACTCTAAAAAGATGTTTTTTGAATATTAAAAAGACTATGTTTCTATAGAACACTCTCAAAGTGTGGTTCTTTATGGAACCTTATAAGGGATCTATTTGGTGCAAGCATTTACACTTGGCATTAACATGCAACCTGTATCCATATGTTCTCCACATAAACTTGGGTTGCCAAAAAACCCAAGTTGGGTTGTTTTTAACCCAGCATTTTTTAGTGTAGTACGTGGGATAAGATTTTTCTAACTGTTACAGAAATATGTGATAGGGTTATTCCTAAACATCCCAATATTTGTTTGTTGAATAGTGATTCTGATGTTAATTTGAATGCCTATCAGCGAACAGTATTCTAAATTGGTATAAATCTGGTATTAATTCACATACCCGGCTGACAAAACGTAGCTCATAGAACTAAAAAAATATTGTGCTGCTACGTTCAACAGCAAGCATTCATAGAGCTAAACCAAGAACAATTAAGGCATGGTCAGAATTTATTGAGAAACTTTCTTACATAATAACTCAACAGACTAAATACAGTGAAATATAAATAATTGGTTTTCAAGTTTTTTTTTGGAAGACAAATCCTGGCTTGTATATAGTTCAATCTTTAAACACAATCTCCTTGGTATTGCTCAAAACGGAACCTTGCATGTACAAAAACTAAAATCGTTGGGCTTATGCAACAGTATCGGAAAAGCTATCATTCGGCGAGCAACATATTCAGCATAGTCTATTCTTTTGCTTACTTCACATTCTGTGAATGGATAGATGGTCAAAGACTTTAGGAACATGACAATGTTATATGGAGCCCAACCAATTAAACACTAGCACAATTAAAATTGTTATTCTAACAGTCTTGTGAAGGGGAAACTAAAAAGCATCTGCATCTCTCCCAGTCAGACAGAGGATGAACCACTGCCACGTAACACAGAATGGTCATTAGAGTCAAGAACAACACGCTGCTGTAAAAGCCGAAATAAAAGAGAATCTTCACAGCTTTACAGCCAACCTCAAACCTTAGACTCTGAATCTTTTCATTTCACATGATCAGAGGAAGTGGCTTTGTGTTCTTTACACTTGACATAACTGTTCTGCTAAGACCATTTTCTAATGACAGATGAGGCAACAAATACCACAGGAAAGTCACTTTCTCCAAACATAACGCTTCATATTGCAACCAAAAAGTTCTATTTTGGTCTCATCTGTACACAAAATATTTCTCCAATAGTCTTCTGGTTTGTCCATATGTGACACTGGATCACAAAACCAGTCATAAGGGTCATTTTTTCAAAATTGAAATCATCTGAAATCTGAATAAATAAGCTTTCCATTGATGCATGGTTTGTTAGGATAGGACAATATTTGGCCGAGATACAAAATCTAATTTAAAAATCAGGATTCTGAGGGTGCAAAAAAATCTAAATATTGAGAAAATTGCCTTTAAAGTTCTTCTAATAATGTTCTTAACAATGTATATGACTAATCAAAAATTAAGTTTTCATACATTCACAGTAGGAATTTTACAAAATATTCTCATGGAACATGATCTTTACTTAATTTCCTAATGATTTTTGCCATAAAAGAAAAATCAATAATTTTGACCGATACAATGTATTTTTGGCTGTTGCTACAAATAAACCCCAGCGACTTAAGTCTGGTTTTGTGGTCCAGGGTCACATATGATCTTTCGCACAATGTTGTGCAGGCAGCAATGTTGTCCTTGCAACATGGCCATGCACACGATTGTTGTTCAGTGTTCTTCCGATGGTGGATGCATGAACATTAACATTAGCTAATGTGAGAAAGGTCTTTAGCTGCTTAGAAGTTACTCTGGGGCAGGGCTGTACAGTGCGACACATATGTTGCATGTCCTACGAAAAATCAGGTCTGTGCAATAAATTTACCACTGTAGCATCTCTGCAATACAGTTTCGCGTGTTCATAACACAGCTGCTTAGTAGTGTGAAGTGATTTCGTTGTTTGTGTGTGTGATTATACTTAGTAGTTAGTAGGATGATTTTTGATCGTGAACGGTTAAAATGTTTCCACGACCTTCTTATTAAGAAATATCGTAGTATTGTACTACAATGCACATTATATCAGTTGCAGTTCTGGCGCTTTCACCTCAATATACTGTACAGCGTGACAAACGTTCACATCAAATGTTAACTCAGCAGTAGTAGAGTTACACTCGCAGGGCATTATTTGCATCTGCTTTAAAGCCTTGCCGGTTAAACATTTAATTCACATGTTGTTCTGAGGTGCATTTCCCAAAAGCATCGTTAGCCAACTATGGTCGCAAGTTCCGTCGTTACCAACATAGTTCAACGATGCTGTGTTTACCGAAACCATAGTTCAAACGAACATTTTTGGTTGGAACTACAGTTCTTGACCTGTGATTAGAAGCATTGTTCCTTGTTAGTAAGACATATAGGTTCAATAAATTATGCTCTTGGGCACAGTAAGCAAGCTAGCATGCCGTGAAATCTATATCTTCCATTCTATCTAAATATAAATACATTTTAATCTGAGCGAAATGACAGGGAACAAAAAAATAGTAAATTAGTCATCAGGTGCTATGCTCAGTATAGCTGCATTTTAGAGATCTATTAACAACGTCATTAACAACGGCTATACATCGTTGAACTGTGGTTCAAACGACGGAGATGCGACCGTGTTCGGTGACAAGGTAGTTCGTTTCCACAACAATGCATCGTACTATGGAGGTTAATCAGCGAGTTACGTCGTTGTACGGGAAACGTACCCCTGACTTGCGCTTTTTCTGAGCGTCTACCTGAAGAAGCGCACGCACATACCTGTTAAACAGCGACTGATCACTGCCGCGTCTGATTGATTTCGGATCTAATAGGCTACTGTCAAAAACGCATAAAGTTTACATATAAACACAGTTGGTTATGTCTTAAAATGAAAGTAAACCTTTCAGAGAGAAACGGATGCGTCCAGCTCTTAAAGCAACAGAACTAAACATGGTGCCGCTTGTCATTAAAGGAATAGTTCACCCCAAAATTAAATCTGACATTATTTACTCAGTCACATGTTGTCCCAAGCCTGTATTAATTTCTTTCTTGTGCTGAACACAAAAGAAGATATTCTGAATAATATGGAAAACTAAACAGTAGCTGTACCCATTTGATAGTAGAGGGAAAAATACTACTGTTAAAAAAATACTACTATTTTTATTTGTATATATGTGTATTTGTAAAGTATATCTTTGTTCTTATTTACTAATAACAAATATAAAATACAAAGACTTTCATCTTTACCCACTTTGGCCCAAATGTCTGCCATTCTTTTTTATTTTATATTTTGTTATCTTGAAAGGCTTTTTTTAAAAAAAAAAACAAGGAATCATGAATCATGATATTCCTGAAAAAATTTGTGATATGATATTTTTGCCATATCGCCCACCCCTATCTTGTGCTACAACTGTTTGGCCTGTGCCACAAAACGTTTTTGAATTTCACTGAGACTTCAGTGTAATGTAAACCCAGTCTAGCCATGGCATCTGCATTCACAGATTGGAGGGACGTTTAAATGAACTAGACAGTAATCTTTTTATTTAGACTTACATTATAGCATATGATCAAAAACATTTTTGAATGAGACGATTTCTTTAATCACAGACTTCAATCTTGACACAAAACCTCCTTGGAACTACTCGTAAACTATTACGGAAACTTCCCTCTACAAAAACTAAAAACACAACAGTGTTTATGTAACAGTGTGTTACAGCTAAAATTCGGCATGCATAATATGCAGCGTAGTCAAGTCTAATGCTTACTTCACAGACTGTGAATGGATACACTGTCAAAGATTGTAGGAACATGATAATGTTATATGGAGCCCAACCAATAAAAAACACCATCACAATAAAAAATGTTGGTCTAACAGTCTTGTGTTTCTTATTGCTAGACAATTTTGTAATTGTCCGAAGCATTTTGCCATAGCAATAACATATGATTACAAATGCAATAAAGAACAAAGCATTCTGAAAATAAGCAATGCCAGATTTCCATTCAACACTGCCATATTCACAGTGTAGGATGTCCAATTCTATCATGACTTTGCTATGAAGTGAACCGAGCAGTGCAACTGTTCCACTCAGGATCCAAACGATAAAAGGAGAGACTAAAAAGCATCTACATCTCTCCCGGTTGGAAACAGGATGAACCACTGCCATGTACCGCTGAACGGTCATTAGAGTCAAGAACAGCACACTGCTGTAAAAGCCAACATAGAAGAGAAACTTCACAGCTTTACAGCCAGCCTCTCCAAATGTCCAACCCCAGTAGTACGAGGCATGAAACAGAAGTCCAAAAGTGAACAGCAGATTTGACAGAGCTAAACTGAGGAAAAAAACATTGGTCAAGGATCTGAGGTTCCCGTAGAGAGCAAGGATGAGCAGAACGAGGATGTTACAGATGCAGCTCAACACAACAACTGATATGAAAAGGAGTGGAATAGATGTGTCTTTCACCTCCACCTCTTTGGGACACAACTCGTCGGAATATTCATAGCCGTACACAAAAGTTGTATACTCATCAGTCATGTTGTTCTGCAGAAATAATTGCAAAGAAATGGCAAGACATTAAATTAAACAATACGTTTGTGCTTAGAATGACTGAAATAGCATTTTCTTGTAAAACATACTCCAGTAATCTTTGTTTTCTTTAAATCAAAGAATCTTTTTCTTACAGTGTATACAAAAACTATTTTTACTCAGAAATTACTTATAGATTTGACTAATAATTCAATACAAAGACACATCAAGTTTCTAAATGAAATCTTGAAGTAGAAAAGCTGAAAAGCTGTGAGAATAAAGGTTATAGCAATTAATCTAACTTGAATAACTTAAGTCAAATCAATATATACATGACTTACCTGAATTCTTTGATGATCTTAACCTTGTAGAGCAGTGATGATCAGAACAGCACATTAAATAATCACAATCTGTAGTGTAAAATTAACTGGAATTCCAAAAACTTTATTATAGATCAGCTGTTAGTAACTGTTAAGCACCCAATCAATTAATTAAAAAGAGGAAATTGTTCTGGTGATGATGTTCTAAATGATGTTTGTGTGATAGGTAAGTAACATACATCCTCACGCAAACCTCAGACTCTGAATCTTTTCACCTCACACGCTCAGAGGAAGCTGGAAGTGGTTTTGTGATATTTATACTTGAAGTAACTGCTCTGCTTAAACTATTTTGTAAAGAGCCAACAAATAGGAAAGACACCTGCTTTTTCATAAGCAATAGACCCAAATAGTGTCAAATGTGTCTGCTCTTCTCTGCAGTGATGACAACTCATTTGTTGGTGGAGTTCTTTCATTACGTATTTTCAGTTGCATTTTATATGCAAAAATTAGAACTTCAACAAGCACAAAAAGGAAGAAGAAGAACACAAGAGTCATATGTGTTTAATTTTTTGAGTTGATCAGGTTGTTGATTGTGGCCTGTGGAATGTTGGTCCACTCCTCTTCAACGGCTGTGTGAATTGCTGGATATTGGCAGGAACTGGAACACGCTGTCGTATACGCTGATTATGAGCATAAGAGACTTCTTTCAAAAACATTAAAAATAGTAATGTTTCCAAACTTTTGACTGGTACTGTACATGGTCACTAGTTCAACTAAAACACTTGCCATGAAAAGTTTGGGAACCACTGGCCATACTTTACGTTTTGTTTTACACATGCAGCACTGACTAAAACGCTAGTTTGCTGAGAGACACCTAACGTTAGCCCCTGCTGAGTTTGCTAGCCTAAAACTTGCTAGTTAAGGTTGATTAGCTTATGTCAGCTACTTACATGTTCCAAACAAATTTCAGATTAAATTGCTACATTGTCAAACACACAGCCCCCATCATATATCAATATCACTTACGCCTACATCTTCAGGTGTCGCCGCCATTCCGTCCACTGTGCAGTGTTAACTGAATGACTGAACTCCGTCAGATACTTTGACTCCGTGCTTCCTGTAATGAGAGCTGTCAATCAAGGTACAAGGATGTCCCTGTGGGTGTGATTACGATGAAAGTGACCAATCATAAGAGAGTCAGTGCCCTCCTTGGTTTCCGCCCCCAAATTGTCAAAAGTCATCTAGACTCGAGGGAGCAGAAATCAGCTGAGCGAGGAGAAATCCACTGCGCGAGCAAAACAGCACTCCGCGAGCAGAAGCCCGCTGTGCGCGAGCAGGATTCCACTGTACAAGCAGAGTTAATCTATGAGAGTATGCCAGGCGCTCGCGCGCAGCTGCCTGTACACCTCTCGATGGGCCTCAGGATCTCGTTACGATATCTCTGTGCATTCAAAATGCCATCAATAAAATGCACCTGTGTTCGTTTTCCATAACATACGCCTGCCCATACCATAACCCCACCGCCACTCGATCCACAACATTGACATCAGCAAACCTCTCACCCACACAACACCATACATGCTGTCTGCCATCTGCCCTGTACAGTGAAAACCGGGATTCATCTGTGAAGAGAACTCCTCTCCAAAGTGTCAGATGACATCGAATGTGAACATTTGCCACTCAAGTCGGTTACGCCGACGAACTGTAGTCAGGTCAAGACCCCGATGAGGACGACAAGCATGCGGATGACCTTTCCTAAGACGGTTTCTGATATGCCACACCTGTGAGGTGGATGGATTACCTCGGCAAAAGGAGAAGTGCTCACTAACACAGATTTAGACAGATTTGTAAACAATATTTGAGAGAAATAGGCCTTTTGTGTACATAGAAAAAAGTTTTAGATCTTTGAGTTCAGCTCATGAAAAATGGGGGCAAAAACAAAAGTGTTGCATTTATAATTTTGGTCAGTGTATGTAGTATAAAACCCATAAAAGATTATATATTTTGGACTGGAAAATACTGGGGGGCGCCATTATTTCGATGATGTAAAATGGTTGCACTCAGTGAGCTGCTGCGCTACCTGTTGCTATAGTTACTGCAACACAACTCGGACAATAAAATACTATGTGGCATTTGGTTGTAATTGTCAGTCTAAGGACAGAAAGAGAAGTGAGAAGTCACAAGAACAGTGACGTTTAAACACTTTGTGAGAAAAATCGATGGTAAGGCATTTGAGTAAAGCCTACGCTTATATTTATCGCCACCTGTAAGCTCTTTCAGTAGCTGTGGTCATCGCATTTGTATTTTATTTTCATTTACGTTATATTAAGCCATGCAATTTACCTAGAACACTGTGGTGTGTGGAGTGCTCACATACTGTCCATTCACAGTAGCTACTTTTGGCCATTTAAACAGAATTGTCTAAACAATTGGAAGATAAACACTTGTCACTCTAAATGTGCATTTCTACCCAGATGCCATCACTCCCCACAACCTCATCATCTGCACAGAGAAACTGACGATTAGTCACACCAAAGTACATGATGGAACCATACTGAAAGAAAAAAGGGTTCTGCTATTGTTACAAACTGAAGAACTATAATTTGGTACCATTTAGAACCGTTTCAGTGTATAATATATATTTGGATTAATAGCGAAACCTGGCAGTAATTTTTCACCACAAAACTGACCACACTGTGGTCTAAAAAAATTAAATATATTCAAATGGGGATTTTTGCAGCAATGCCATTGAAGATCCATTTTTGGTTCCTCAAAGAACCTGTAAGTGAACAGTTCCTCAGGAAGTCTTTTTTTAGTGTGAAGAACATTTCAATAATCTAAAGGGCCTTTTGTGAAAGGCTCCATGGATGTTAAAGGTTCTTCATGGAACCACCGATGCCAAAACCTTTTTAAAAGCGAGGAACGACAGATGGTTCATAAACTGGACTCATACTTTATACTCATGCTGTATATTACTTTTGCTCTATATTATCCATTTAATAAATTGTACAAGCAGTGCCATAAACATGAGTCATAATATAAATGCATACAGAAATAGACAGAAGAAGGTATATAGATATATTTTAGTTTCTTGTGGAAATATTTTCTGCATTAATGACTACACATTTGTTCATGGGCTTTTTTCATTACGTATCTTCAGTTCTGTTTTTACCTTAAATAAATGAGAACTTCAACAAAAAGGAAGAACACTGGTTATAATTCAGGACATGACATTCTCACAGCTGAATGTTTTTACTGTTTGATAGAGAGAGGAATCATCATGCAAATTGGTGCTTTTTTGTTTTTATTCAATGGTTCAACAAAGTTTTTTATTTAATAATAACCAAAAAAGCTGCAACATCTCTCTGTACATTATTTACACATCATATTTTAAAACTCAAAGTCAGTTCGCTGCAATCTGTAAAAGCACTTGAGTTTTCTCTCAGTACATTGAACCCAGCGACTGATTTTTTGCCAATGTGACATGACTGAAATTGAGTTTTTTTTTTTTTTGAAAGATCTTCTGTAAAATCATTTTTAGATGATTCCTAAACTTTACGCCAACAAAAACGTAAAACACAGGGTTCAAGCAACAGTGGGAGAAAGCGATCATTCGGCAAGCATAATACACATAGTCGACATTTTTGCTTACTTTGCAGTCTGTGAATGGATGGAAGGTCAAAGATTTTAGGAACATGACAATGTTATATGGAGCCCAACCGATAAAAAACACCAGTGCGATGCAGAATATTAGTCTAACAGTCTTGTGTCTCTTATTAGTCCGTGAGTTTGTAATCGTGCGAAGCATTCTGCCATAGCAATAGCCCATGATTACAAATGCAATGAAGAAAAAAGCATTTTGAAAATAGGCAATGCCAGATTTCCATTCAACACTGCCATATTCACAGTATTCGCTGCCAGATTCTGTCATGACTTTACTATGAAGTGAACCAAGCATTGCAACCGTTCCACTCAGGATCCAAACAATAAAAGGAGAAAATGAAAGGCATCTGCATCTCTCCCAGTCAGACAGAGGATGAACCACTGCCATGTAACGCTGAACGGTCATTAGAGTCAAGAACAGCACGCTGCTGTAAAAGCCGAAATAAAAGAGAAACTTCACAGCTTTACAGCCAACCTCTCCAAATGTCCAACCCCAGATGTAATACGAGGCCCAAAATGGAAGTCCAAAAGTGAACAGCAGATCTGACAGAGCTAAATTGAGGATGAAGACGTTGGTCAAGGATTTGAGGCTCTCGTAGAGTGCAAGGATGACCAGAACAAGGATGTTTCCGATGCAGCTTAACACGACCACTACTGTGAAAAAGATTGGAATAACAATAGATCCAACTTTCACTACTTCCTCTTTGCGACACAGCTCGTCTTCATAGACATAATCGTAGAAGAATGTCATATTGTGATCAGTCATGTTGTTCTGCAGTTGCAAACTACTTCAGTCAGATTTGCCCAAATTCAGTTCTTTATTCCCTACCGATGTGTGGAATTGACTCAAACATAAATCTGCCTTTTCAGACAAAACAAGAAAATACTTATATTAATCAATTTAGCTAAATTATTTCCAATGAGAATATAAAAAATTTGTTCACTAAATATTTTGTTCTTACCTGTCGCTCTTTCTAACTAAATGGAATCAAACCAGTCTGAAATGAAATATATAAAGCCATTGTCCTCTTTTTGATCTGACCTTGTCAAGTAGTGAGGCAATGTAAAATGCGGCAGAGGCAATTGCAACCTCTATTTATACTGAAAAAAGGGCAATTTTTCTTCCTCTTTTTTTTTTTTTTTTAACACACATACATATTCTCATGACAAACATGTACACAAAAGACCTTTTGTTTGCTATGCAGAAGTATAAAATTTAGGTAATAAAAGACGGAATAGAATAGATATAGTGAGATATAGTGGAAGAAAATGAATGTTATGTTACATTATAATAATATTTAATATTATATTATATAAACAAAATTATTAAAATAATACAGTCAAAAGTCCAAAGTTTACATACACCTTGCAGAAATGTTAACTATTTTACCAAAATAAGAGGGATCATACAAAATGCTTGTTAATTTTTAATTTAGTACTGACTTGAATCACATAAAAGACATTTACATAAGAGAAAATAAAAGTTTCCTGTTCAACACAATGCATTAAGAGCTTGGGGGTGAAAACATTTTGAATTTAAAGATCAGGGTAAATTTAACTTATTTTGTCTTCTGGGAAACATGTTAGTATCTTTTGTAGCTTCTGCATGGCAGTACTAAATGGAAAAAAAAAAACCTGACTCTTAATGCATGGTTTTTCCTTCTGGAGCATCAGTGAGTGTTTGAACCTTCTGTAATAGTTGCATGTGAGTCCCTCAGTTGTCCTCAGTGTGAAAAAATGGATCTCAGAATCCAAAAAACAAAGAATTTGTGGGACAGAAAAACAGCAGGCAGTTTTACTGTTTAGGACAAACAAGGGTCTCATGAACAGCTATCACAAAACAAAACAAAAACAACAACAACAACAGTAAAATAAAATAAAAAAACAGTTGTGGATCATTCAGGTAACAACAAAGAGTTAAGAATCAAGTGTATGTAAACTTTTGAACAGGGTCATTTTTATAAATTCAACTATTATTTCCTCTTGTGGACTACATGTAAACATCTTTTATGTTAAATATCTTATTGAAATCAGTACTCAATAAAAAACAACATGCATTTTATTTGATCCCTCTTATTTTGGTGAAATAATTAACATTTTGCACATTCTGTTGCAAATTCTGTATAGCTCGGACACTCACATCTACAACTGATCGGCTACTGTTCTCGAAACCAAACTTGATGCGGGGCTGTTTTTCGCTGTCCAATAAAAATGATTCTGCCTCGGAAGCCTGCCGTCTATGGCGGCTAATTTCTGTCAATCAAGGCTAGCAAGGTTGGTTGTATAACGATGTAAACCAAAGTGGAGTTTCGGATCCCTATAAAAGCGTAAGTATGTCAGCTTCTTTTTTCACTTTCAAGACACTTATTGCACATTTAACAAACGTCCAGCTGTAATACATACATGGTAACTTCAGTCTAAAATCGCGTTTATACTGAATAAACATTCTGCGCGTGACTGACTGTTTACCCTGTGAATTCTTGACAGAACTTTAATGAAGTTGAACAACTGTTAATATTTTATTAAAAAACACTAGTTTCTATGACAACAAAAGACGCCGTTCCAAAGAACTCGTGTCTTTTTGTTTGAATTCAGACTATAAAGGAATGCGTGAAAGAACGCGGACACTGATGTTTGTTTACATTTCAAGACAGCTGTTTTTGTATAACAACAGTGTTGTATAATCGAGCAGTACACTTAATAAGCATGTTATTGTTTTTCTCAAAAGCCTTTTATCTCTTCCACTCTGAGGGTTTCGATGTCATGTGTGATAATTTTGTAACTTGATATTTATAATTCTGGGTAGTACATACAATTACGCTATCTAAGTATATATAAAAATAAAACCGTCTGGAAAGTTTCTGATAGTAATTCTTATTTTTGTTTCTCAGAATCGTCACCAAACCACTGTCTAAACCAGCTGTTAATATAAATTAGAGAAGTAGGTTTGTCTTACCATGTCTTAAATAATCTTTAGCTTGCAATTGGTACAATTTTAGTAGTTCCTTCAAATCCTTTCTCACCAGATACTGCATCTTTGCCATAATAGATGCCTAGTTTACTCTACATGATGTTGCACATTGCTTCATTTTAATGAGAAATAGACATTTTGGCTTTAGTAACTATTATTATGTGTATGCTAAAGCTTTGGTTGTCAACAAAGGGCAATACCGAGATACTGTTTGTGGCCTTATTATATAATATTATAGTCAATAACCAATCAGCAATATTATTAATCTGTACTACATTGATAATAAGTTATTCATGCAATGAAACACTAATCCATAACATTTAAAACATTATAATGTGCAATCAAACCTAAGTATAATGTGCTTAGGTTTATAAAATCGTATAAAATCGCGATTTTATACGAAAAGTTCTTGCATAATTTGCAATCAAACCTAAGTATAAGCACTAATAGTGATGCTTGACACCACTCCAAGCTGTGTTTTTAAGAAACAAATCCATCTTTAAGATGGTTTTAACTTCAAACAGTTGCTTCCAGTTAAAGCATGAGTCCCCTATTCATAATATAGCTTTTTCTACAGTGAAAAAAGTTGCGTTGTCTGAATATACCCAGATTGAGCACTGTTTACAAGCCAAAACAGTTGCTTAACAAATATGTTGGTGGATTTTGATGTGAGAGGACAATTAAAATCACTGATATGACTAATATTTCATGCATCTCTATAAATAAATGTAAGTGCATGTCAAAAGTTATCTTTAGTCACTGTGATTCTTTTACTCAGCAGAATACAGATGACCTCTTGACCCCGTTGGCAGGAAGCTAGTCAGACCATGGCCGCTGGTGCTGCAGTTGGGGAGGGTCAGATCCAACGGATTATCAGAGATCTGCACGGTACGGATGCGCGTTGGCCTTCACGAGAGGGGCAAAGCTATTGTTTAGAGTTAAAAGAGACACGTGGTTCATGGCAGAGCACGTGCAATTGCTATTCTCAGGGTGCTGGCTTTCAACATGGGGGAAAGAGAAATCCAAAACGAGAAAGACCTGCATGTCAGAGTTCATCCCTCATGTGTGCCGTTTCAGTTCCTGAGGTGGATGAAAGGCACGTGGAGTACATGTAACTAAGATGGCCTAAAGAAGGAGAAAAAACACTTCTTAAAGCTTCTGACTATGAAATTGGGATTTTGTTTTCTGTGATCGGTGTTAATTACAGTGCGATGGTCTGTAATTGTTTTAAAATGTGCATTTACGTATCTTTATACCATTTTGATTGTCTTATTTGCTTTGATTGTCTTACAGATGCTGTATCGGAACTGACAAAAGAGTATAAGGAGAATGGCGAGCCCATTACAGATGACAGCTCCAACCTGCAAAAGTTCTCCTACAAGCTGGAGTACCTGCTTCAGGTCAGAGATACATAAACATAGAACAAAGGTGTAAATGGAGTTCCAAACTTCTTATTTGATAGATCAAAGTAGTTCGAAATGCATGTGATCACATCGCATTTCTTGTCTAAATTCTCATGCATACATTTTTGGAGTTTGATCAGGAGGTACAGTGAAAGTTATTTACATACACTACCAGTCAAAAGTTTTTGAACAGTAACATTTGCATTTATTGATCCAAAATACAGCAAAAGCAGTAATATTGGGAAATATTCTTACTATTTAAAATAACTGTTTTCTATCTGAATATATTTAAAAATGTAATTTATTCCTGTGATGCAAAACTGAATTTTCAGCATCATTACTCCAGTCTTTAGTGTCACATGATCCTTCAGAAACCATTCCAATATGCTAATTTGCTGCTCATGAAACTTTATTATTATTATTATTATTATTATCAATATTTAAAACAGTTGGGGGGATAAGAAATTATAGAAATAATACTTTTATTTACCAAGGATGCTTTAAATTGATCAAAAGTGATTACTAAACACATTTATAATGTTACAAAAGATTTCTGTTTCAGATAAATGCTGTTCTACTGAACTTTCTATTCATCAAAGAAACCTAAAAAAATTCTAATATTAGAATGATTTCTGAAGGATCATGTGACTGGAGTAATGATGCTAAAATTCAACTTTGAAATCACAGGAATAAATTGCATTTTAAAATATATTCAAATAGAAAACAGTTATTTTAAATAGAAAAATCTTTTTCAAAATTTTTACTGTTTTTGCTGTACTTTGGATCAGATAAATGCAGGCTTTGTGAGCAGACTTCTTTTAAAAACATTAAAAATCTTACTGTTCAAAAACTTTTGACTGGTAGTGTGCATTTTGAGAATGTAAGTTCCTTTCAATTTATTCCTCAAAATTTCTTTACTTGGCCTTAAAAAAAGATCTTAAATTTATCTTGATAAACCTGTTATGATTTAACTGCAAAAGTGGTTTATTTGTATTTCTGCTTCTTTAATTTTTTCATGTATTATCAACATGCAGTGACAGACTGATGTGTTTAGTCCCATAATGGGAAACCCTCGTTTTGATTAAACCTGACTACAAGTGATCACAGGAGATGCATGTTAATATCAGGTGTAAATGACAGTTGTCTCTGCCGACCACTTGGGATCCGATCACCCGCGGCAAATGCTAATATCAAGTGTGAAGCAGGCCATATGGATGTACTCAGAATCCCTAATCGTAAAAGATGAGATCTCATGCTGTCCCAAAAGGACTGAAACTTTTCCATTTAAACTTTGTGTCTGCTTTTAAGATGTTTCACAGTCATTTATGTGAAGTGTTGTGTTATTGTTATGTTGCTCAGTTCGACCAGAAGGAGAAAACAACATTTCTGGGGTCCAGAAAAGACTACTGGGATTATTTCAGCGACTGTCTAGCCAAAATCAAAGGAGCAAATGATGGAATCCGTTTTGTTAAATCAATTCCGGAGGTAAACATCTGTCTCATTTGCTTCTAGCATGAATCTGAGCAATATTGTCCTGTGTGGCATGCTAAATTTCGCATCTAAATCCTTTTAAACAAAATTTATATTTTTTAACTTACCCCAATTTTTTATTATAACAAAATAGTAATTAATAATAATAATAATAATAATAATACTTATTATTATTAGTAGTAGTAGTAGTAGTAGTAGTAGAAGTATTGGTATTATTTTTAATAACAATAACATAATGTAGGTGTATAAAGAGGAATTTATAATATAGGTTATAATTATATTACTGTATAATATGGACACTGATATGTTAATGATATTATAAAAATATTTATTAATTATAATTCATAAATGTAAATACCAATTTATAATGTAATATAATATAATAATAATAATGATAATAATAATACTTATTATTATTATTATTATTATTATTATTAACAATAATAACTAACAATGTAGGTGTATGAAAATAGGAACATATAACAATATTTATTAACAATTCATAAATGTAAACACCAATTTATATTGTAATATTATTATTATAATACTAATAATAATAATAATAACGATAAGAATTATTATTATTGTTATTATTATTATATTTATTATTACTACTACTAATTTTTTTATTATTATTATTATTATTATTAATAATAATAATAGTAATATAATAATAATAACAACGTAATGTAGGTGTATAAAAATAGGAATATATAATATAAATTTTATATTACTGTAAAAAATGGACATTTGATATATTAATGTAATATATTTATTGAAATATATATATATATATATTTATTTATTAATAATACATATTTTTTAATTAATTAATAATAATTTATGCATGTAAAAACAATTTATGATGTTGTATATAATGTAATAATATGTAATAATAATGCCAATAATAAACTTTATTTAAAAACCTTTAAAACCAACATTTTTTACATAAAAAAACATTACAAACTAATGCAAATACAAACATAATAAATAAAAATACATAAATCTGTCACATTAACTTATTAACATTAACAATGTTAACTAACTAACGATACTACTAATATTTTGGTAACATTTTACAATAAGGTGTCATTTGTGAACATTAGTTAATGTATTAATTAACATGAACAAACAATGAACAACACATTTATTACACTATTTATTAATCTTTGTTAATGTTAGTTAATAAAAATACAGTCATTCATTGTTAGTTCATGTTAGTTCACAGTGCATTAACTAATGTTAACACAACTTGTGATTTTAAGAATGCATGAAATGAATATTAACTAAGATTAATAAATGCTGTAGAAGTATTGTGCATTCTTAGTTCATGTTAACTAATGTAGTTAACAAATGTTAACTAATGAACCTTTTTGTAAAGTGTTGCTAATATTTTATTATTCATATATACAGTAATAATGATTGTTTGTATTTATTCTTTTGCTTGCATATGCATGAAAAAGCGGTAAATCTCCATGTTAACTACCCCTTTTTTATTCTATCTCGTATTAGTGGACATTTCTTACCAAAGTATCCCTGTAAACACACACACCTTTTGTTCAAACAAACCTTCCTATCGGATTTGTACAGTTCCGTTTTCTTTCTGAAATACAAGAGATTTTAGTTATACTATTGATTAGGTTGTTCCTTATCTGCCTACATGATACTCTGAATTGAAATGCCATGTTCCACTTCCACATGTCCGCTATTTGATATTGTCCACAGTAAGATTTGTTTCTGTATTGTCTTGACGCTGCTACTGTGGTGACCAGCTTCCTTCTCTTGTGGTGCGGTCGGTTTCGGTGGCAGATTCACTGAATTTTGGGAATTTGTAACAGTGGCTGAATTATTCAGCTTTGACCAAGTTACTGATTATAGTCTGTGTGTGTGCATGTCTAAATATGGCTATTTAAATATGCCACACAAAAAAGTCAAACATCCTTCAAATTAAAAGAATAAAAATGCTGTAAATTGAAAAGCACTAATTACTGTATAAAAACTAATTTGCCTTAAATATTAAGCAACCACCCAAAACATCCTAGCAATCACTTGCAACACCTTGGCATCTTCAGAAAATACAGCAAAAGCAGTAATATTGGGAAATATTCTTGCTATTTAAAATAACTGTTTTCTATCTGAATATATTTTAAAATGTAATTAATTCCTGTGATTCAAAGCTGAATTTTCAGCATCATTACTCCAGTCTTTAGTGTCACATGATCCTTCAGAAACCATTCCAATATGCTGATTTGCTGCTCATGAAACTTTATTATTATTATTATCAATATTTAAAACAGTTGGGGGGATAAGAAATTATATACATAATACTTTTATTTACCAAGGATGCTTTAAATTGATCAAAAGTGATTGCTAAACACATTTATAATGTTACAAAAGATTTCTATTTCAGATAAATGCTGTTCTACTGAACTTTCTATTCATCAAAGAAACCTAAAAAAATCTAATATTAGAATGATTACTGAAGGATCGTGTGACTGGAGTAATGATGCTAAAATTCAGCTTTGAAATCACAGGAATAAATTGCATTTTAAAATATATTCAAATAGAAAACAGTTATTTTACTGTTTTTGCTGTACTTTTGGACAACCACCCAAAACATTCCTAGCAATCACTTGCAACACCTTGGCATCTTCAGAAAATGTCTTAAAAAAAAGTATGGTCATTTATATATCAATATTGTCAAATATTTTCCTTTTTCTTTCTTAGTTGAAGACATCTCTGGGTAAAGGCAGAGCATTTATCCGTTACTCGCTCGTGCATCAGCGGCTGGCTGACACCCTCCAACAGTGCCTTATGAACCACAGGGTCACCAGGTAACACTTCACTGTCACTCTTCTTTCTTCATAAACATGGAATTTAGTATTCAGACCCATAGTCAATCCTTTGACTGTATTGTTTTTGCTTTAAAATTAAGACAATGAAACACAGTGCGTCAGTGCAATATTTCTACATGTAGGTATATGAAAAAATATTGATAAATAATATAGATTTTATATTAATACTAGGGCTGTCAAACGATTAATCGCGATTAATCACATACAAAATAAAAGTTTGAGTTTGCCTAATATATGTGTGTGTACTGTATGTAATTATTATGCATATATAAATACAAGCACATTCATGTATATATTTAAGAAACATTTACAAGTATATGTATTAATTATAATTTTTATAGAATTTATATTACATATAAATAAAATATTTTGTACATAAATAACATATTTCTCCTTAATATATACATTAATTTGTGTGTATTTATAAATACATAGTAATTACACACAGTACACACACATATATTAGGCAAACTCAAACTTTTATTTGGCATGCGATTAATCACGATTAATCCTAATTAATACAGTACTTGTCAAAAGTTTGGAACATCACAGTTTTAAAATATTTTTTATGTAGACTCTTATACTTGCCAAAGGGTGCATTTATGTGCTCAAAAATAAAATGCCATAAAAACTGTAATATTGTGAAATATTATTACAATTTCAAATACATGTTTTCTATTGCAATATATTTGAAAATTTAGTTTATTTCTGTGATGCAAAGCTGAATTTTTAGCACCATTACTCCAGTCTTCAGTGTCACATGATCCTTCAGAAATTATTTCAAGAAATCATTTCATTTCTTATTATTTCTTATAATTTTGAAAACAGTCACATGGACGTGACATTTGCAGCCAAAACCTGAAATATACATTCTCAAAAATTATATTTATTACCAGTATATTGAACCATCGCTTTATATTTTTTAAAACCCCTTAAAATAGATTCCAGACATCAGTAAGGTATCATTCTATAAACCTGCTTTATATTTTAAATGCTGGAAAAACACAAAGTTCCTGGGAGACAACATATTTTGTAGACTTTCTGTGAATTGCAATGCACAAATCAGAAGCAACAACATCTGCCGAATGGAGAAGGGTTGGCTATTTACAAAGCATAAAATATCAATTTTATTTGTTTCTGAAAGCAGAATTTATCCGACTTTGAAAACGCCTATAAAATGCTTAAAAAACTTTAACAGAGACCTCTGGTGGGTATTTAATAGGGGTGCCCCTACTAAAGTTTTTTTCTAGTTAACGAATCGTTCGTTTAAGCCATTGCCTAGTTGGCTATTCAACTAATCACACATTTATATTAAATCAACAGGCCTACTAATCCATAATGAGCTTTTATATATTCTGCACTCAAGCACACATATAAAGTTTGCCACAAAGCACAGGCAAAAGTAGCCTAAAGATTATTAATGTATAGAAAAAGGAGACTTATTTATTTATTGATAAACTAAAGTTTATTGTCGGCTGCAAAGATGAAATTCACGAAATCTCTACTGGACACGCCTTTAGAGAGAAATGCATTCACTCATTACGTAATCAGAGAGCAGCCTATTTGATTACGTTTTGAATTGGTTCGTTTAAAAGTAGACAAGCTTTCTTTAGATATATTTCTCATGTATATAAGGCACCCCAATTTTAAGTTGTTTCATCATCAGGAAAAATGCAAGTGATCGCATGTGCGCATCCCTCTCATGCTTCTTTGTTATATAACTTTGTTATTCATAAATTTGAATATTTATAACAGCCTCGAGCACATTTATATTAGGTCAACGCTAGAGTGTGGGATCCCGCATTAAAATATTAAATAAAATAGATGTAGTTATAACCTGCAAATTGAAGGATGTTTGACGTTTAAAATGATCTATTAAAGGGCCGATGCCGCTCCAATTCGCTGATGTTGATCAACATTAAATCGTCACAGTCATAAACTTGTTTTAATAAATCACTTAAGCATTACATAATAAAGATACAAAACAGGTTAAGTTAAATATGCTGAGTATATATTATACAAATATTTATAAAATGCTAGACTGCAAATAAGATTACAGTTTCACATTTTGCATCTGCCTAACATAGTGAATTTTATTTAACATGCAATGATACAAAATAAAACCAAACAAGATTTGTAATGAAGAAAAAATACGTAGACAGTTGGCAATGAATGATGTTACTCCACAGCACATCTCTTGCGCGTCTCATGCAAAATCTTGCTTTCTGTATGAATGCAGCACAAATAGCGACGTTATTTGAAACGCATTAAAAAGTTTAAAGACGATAATATTGACAATGAATATGACACGTCATGAAAGAGTTTTGCCGATTTGTCCTACAGTCCGTCTGTGCATTTCTGACCCGCACTTGCAGTCTTAGCTAAACCTACTTTAAGTGCATAGGATTATTTTTTTTCTAAAACGTTATGATACGGAAAGCCTGAAACAGATCACAGCAATCACAGTAAACGTGCATGCCAGTATGCTTATGCTTATGCATTTAGTATAGAGTTAAGCTGTTGATCATAATTAGCATGGCCAGAAGTTTTAAGTTAAATGCATTAATAATTACTATATGATAGAAACTTAATCTTTAAAATGTTACGGATCTGACACAGCGCTGAAGCGCCCTGACCTTATAAATCTAGCACTTATAAATCAAAAAATGCTTCTTAATTATGCAGAAACCATTTAAATGTTTGTTTTATTTGTGTGTGTGTGTCTGTGTTTAAATAGAAATTAAAGTTTTTATTCAGCAATTATGCATTAAATTGTTCAAAATGACAGTAAAACATTTCTAATGTTACAAAAGATTCTATTTGAAATAAGTTATGTTCTTTTAAACTTTCTATTCATCAAAGAATCCTGAAAAAAAAATCCACAAGATATTAAGCAGCAAAGTAGAGTGAAAGACTGGACTAATGATAGTGAAAATTCAGCTTTGCATCACAGGAATAAATTACATTTTAAAATGTATTCAAATAGAAAACTTTTATTTCAGATCGTAACCATATTTCACAATATTACTGTTTTACTGTATTTTTGGTCCAATCATTGCAGCCTTTATGGGCATGAGACTTAATCAAAAACATTTAAAAATCGTAATGTTTCTAAACTTTTGATAAGTACTGTATACAATATGGACATTTGACATATAAATGTAATAATAATCAACTATTACTGGACCTTTTACAAGTAGCTTTTTAAAGTGCTTTGCATAGTAAAAACAGCCTTGACAATACAAACATTACAAACTAAAGAAAATAATAAAACATGCAATTAAAAAAATACATAATGTGTATATGTACATTGTGTATATGCTGCAATGTGTGATTGTTTTTTAAACATGGCTGTAAATTAAATCTGTTACTTTAGAAATAATTTTAAATGGTAATTTAAATATTTTGATATTTGATATGATATATATTTTGTAAGGATTTCATTAAATGACCTGTGAAATTCAACATTTGTGTCCTAAAATTTAGCAAAAACACACAACTTTTCCATGTAGCATTTCTGCGCTTATGGAGAAAAAACTCCTAAAATAGGTCATGCCATCAGCATAGAGGCATGATTATTCGTATTGATGTCTGTGTTCACTATCTAAACCAAAAAAGGCAAAAACTTGTACATTAGGTGATGTTTCCGCATGTTCTATTTACAGTATTTTACAACGCAGAGCTTAATTCAGTAGAAACAGTACTGAGAGTGCTTCCCTCGCAGAGTTTTACTTCTTTAAATTGGCTTCCCTGTTTTTAAGAAACACTATTACTTCTTATTACAGGTTAATAAGTGCTATGCGTGCGTATACAAGTTTAATGTGAGCTTCCTTTTTTTGCTGATGGATTAATTGTCAGACAGTGTAGTGTTTGTGATGAATACATGGCATCTTAACCCATGGTGAGATTTGATTAATACGGCCAGTACAATGTAATTTGCTATTATAATTTTGTGTGTGTGTGTGTGTGTATATATATATATATATACATAGTATGAATGATACACATAGTACACATAGAACTGAATGTAATAAGATTTGGGGCGCCAGAATTTTTATTTCTCATTAGAGAACTAGACTATTTTTTCCAGTGCCTTTTTTTTTTCTGTAGTGACTGGTATAATTCCCGGAGTCCATTTCTCAAACCCCATCTCAGTGTGGACATCATTAATTACCTCTATGAGCTGAATGATGTTCAGTTTGATGTGGCATCCAGAGGTCACGATCTTGACTCAGAATGGCCCACTTTTGCAAGGTAAGAGCATGCTGTAATTTCTGTAATTTATAAGATAAATATAACATCAAAAGTAGATTAATACAAACACAGTGACAAATGAGTAATACTACTAGTTTATAGTCCATTTGCCAGCCCATTTGTCATGACTGGTAATGGTGTGTGTGAATGCCTTTGAATAATATGATTGATGTTCAGTTAAGTTAATTTTAAAAAATGTGTCACAGGAGGACATTGGGAATGACTAGCTCCCCCAGTCACATGTGGAAACCACCGAGTCGTAGTTCCAGCATCAACAGCCTGGCCAGCACATACTCACAGGTACCAGCACACCTGTTGTCTTCACTCTAAACTTACATTTAAACAATGAACACTACTGTTTTATATCCAGTAGATGGCAGTGTTTGTCTCAAATCTGCCGAGTTGAAGCCTTCTTTTTGTATGTATGTATGTATATTCCCTCTCACAAACTTTCTGTTAAACCTTTCAGCAGGCCCATGAGATCCCTGGGAGTCCAGACTTTGGACCTGGGCTTCTATCAGACATGTCTGTGCAAAACTCCAGTGGTCTAAATGATTCTTCCATCAGTGCTATGGACGAACTCCGTCTGGAGCTGGACCAGTCTGAATTAAAGCAAAGAGAGCTTCTCAACCAGGTTCAGCAGTTAGGTGGCGAGGCGGGTGAACTCCGCGGGGTTGTGGTAGAGCTCCAAAGGCAGCTGGATGTCTCTCTAGCTGCCCAAGGTAACCATCAGGAGCTACAAAGAAACCTTGAGGTGTTAGCTGAGAGTGAACAAGCACTATCCCGTGAGCTGGATGTCTTGAGGGGACACGAGACCATAAGAGAGGCCTCCTATAAGGACCTCCAAGACATGTTGGCAGCAGCAGAGCGTAAAAATGAGGAATTGATGGCAAGGCTAGATGGAGTATTGGATGAGAAAGGCCAGAGGGCAGCCAGTGACTTCAACTCCGCCCAGAAGATTCACGAGCTGTTAAATGAATTGAAAGAAGCTGAGAAGGGAAGGATAGATGCTGTGGCAGAAGGAGAAGAGAGGAGGAGGCAGGCAGAACAGCTGGCTGAGAAAGTCAGGATGAAGGATGAAGCACTTAAAGAGGCTGAGGTGAAAATGGCAGCTTGGATGGAGAAAGGCGAACAACTGCAAACCAAGGCAGAGGAGCACCGTAATGTCATGGACAAACTACAAGTTGCGCTTGCAGTGCGGGAGAAAGAGACCAGCAACCTGCAGAAACAACTGCAAGATCTTCAGCACTCTTTGGAAACCATGGAGCAGCAGGCCAAAGTGGAGCGTAAGGAAATGCAAGAGGATAAAGAAGAGCTTGAGAAGAAGTTGAGTGGTCTGGAAGAGCAAGTGCAAACATTGCGGACACAGCTGAAAACTAAGGAGTCCAATCTTCTCTCTAGTACCAAGAGAGTCCAGTTTTTGGAAAAGGAAACGGAGAAGCTTAAAAGCGACAAACAGAATCTGAAAGAAACCATATCTGAATTGGAGAACAACGTCAAAGAGCAGGCCAAGAAGATTGGAGAATACAAAGATAGCTGTGCCAATCTAAAGGAGGAAAACAGCAAGCTCCTCCAGACGGTGAACAAGAATGAAGAAACCAAGAAGGAGTTGCTTGAAAACAAATCTTCCCTAGAGAGCGAGCTGGCTGGATTGAAGGCTTCAGAGAAGCAGTTGCGAGCACAAATTAATGATGCAAAAGTGACTGTGGATGAACGAGAGCAGCGGCTCAGAGAGGAGAACAGAAGCCTGGATGAAACACTGCATAAGGCCAACATGCATTTGGAGGAATCCGAAAATTCAGTTCGCCAACTGAAACTGGAGAACAAGGACCTCATGGAGGTTCAGGTCACTCTTAAAGCATCTCTCACAACCATGCAGGAGGAGATACGCAACATAAACAGCCAGATTGCTGAGCTTGAGAAGAGTCTTGGTGCTGCAAGATGCAATGAGGCAAACTTGACCTCGCAACTTAAAGATAAGGATTCCCAACTAGAGGATCGGGAGAAGCTCTGTGAGGAGCTTCAGGGAAGGATGGAAGAACTTGAAGGCCGGGAAAGGGATTTGGAAGTGGAGAAGACCAAGGCAGAAAGAGCGTTTGTTAAACAAACAGAGATGATTAAGACTCTTGAGGCCCAGAGGACAGCTGCAGAGAAGGTCCAACTTGAGCAGAGTTCATGCCATGCTAAAGAAACCCAAGAGATGGCCTCAAAAGTGACTCTACTGGAAGATCAGCTGGGACTGAGCATGAAGGAGGTTTCTAGGCTTCAAGAGGAGGTGCTTGATCTCAGGGCTAAACTTCACAGTGCTGTGGAAGAAAAGGACAAGACCCAGGCAAGGCTGGATGTCACCGAGGCTTCCTGTGCAGAACTACGAACGTTGACTGAGGAGTTGAAGAAGCAGACGGAGGAGCAGAATCGACTGCATGTTAAAGAGCTGCTGCAGTCTAGCGAACGGGTAGATGCCATAACTTTGCAACTGAATCAGGAGACGTCCACATGCAAGAAAACATCTGCTGAACTTGCTTCAGTCCAAGAGGAGCTGGCAGAGCTCAAAGCCCACAATGAAAAGTTGGTTCTGGAGAATGCTGAGACTCGAGATGGTCTCCATCGGGTCAACACAGAAATGGCAGAGTTGGGAATGACAATTTGCAAGCTCACCGCAGAGCGGGAAGAAGCACGGGAACAATGGGCTGCCGAAGCTGCTCGGATCCAGGAGCTTCAACAGCAGGGAGTAAAGGAAACAGAGCGGCTTAATGCCAGCTTGGTGGCTCTTCACCAAGAAAACTCTAGTTTGCAAGAAGAGCTTCAGCAGACGGAGAAACTTTCAGAAACTGTGCTGGAGCTGAAGGAGCAGTTGGACAAAACAGAGGGTGAAAGGGACGCTGCTCGAGAAGAGATTGCCGCAGTGAAATTTCAGATGAGCACAGAGAGCATGACTCTGAAAAACCAGATAAAGGTAAAACGAGTTTAGAATTATCAATCATTATCACTTCAAATCTTTCTGTCAAATACTTATGCTGCGCTCATGTCATGGTAGAATTACCATAATTACAAGTTGACAACGCTACTCTGTAGCTCTCTGAAACAAGTTGTTTCTATGGTAACACTCATAATGCAGAATGCATAAAATGTATTAGACTCTGCTGTTGATGTCCATTTTATATCTGCTGTTTTTATTTTTTATCTATTACTTAATTAATAGAAGAAATATAAAACAGAAATACAGTTGAGGTTATCTTACCAAAATAGGAGGGATCATACAAAATGCATGTTATTTTTTATTTAGTACTGACCTGAATAAGATATTTCACATAAAAGACACATAAAATAATAGTTGAATTTATAAAAATGACCCCGTTCAAAAGTTGATTAGTACTTGATTCTTAATGCTGAGTTGTTACCTGAATGATCCAGTGATGTGTGTGTGTGTTTTTTTTTGTTAAGTGATAGTTGTTCATGAGTCCCTTGTTTGTCCTGAACAGTTAAACTGCCTGCTGTTCTTCAGAAAAATCCTTTAGGTCCCACAAATTATTTGGTTTTTCAGCATTTTGTGTATTTGAACCCTTCCCAGCAATGACTGTATGATTTTGAGATCCATCTTTTCGCACTAAGAATAACTGAGGGACTCATATGCAACTATTACAGAAGGTTCAAACACTCACTGATGCTCCAGAAGGAAAAATTATGCATTAAGAGCTGGGGGGTGAAAACTTTTAGAATTTGAAGATGAGGGTAAATTAACTTTTTTTGTCTTCTGGGAAACATGCAAGTATCTTGCATGTACTACATGAAAAAATATGGAATTTAGGTGAAATATAAAATGTACACCTTTTCATTCGGTTCAAAAGTTTTCACCCCCCAGCTCTTAATGCATTGTTTTTCGTTCTGAAGCATCAGTGAGCATTTGAACCTTCTGTAATAGTCGCAAATGAGTCCCTCAGTTGTCATTAGTGTGAAAAGATGGATCTCAAAATCATACAGTCATTGTTGGAAAGGGTTCAAAAACACAAAAACGCTGAAAAACCAAGGAATTTGTGGGACCTGAAGGATTTTTTTTTTTGAAGAACAGCAAGCAGTTTAACTTCGGGACAAACAAGGGACTCATGAACAACTATCACTAAACAAAAAAACACAGCTGTGGATCATTCTGTAACAACACAGTATTAAGAATCAAGTGTAAGTAAACTTTGGAACAGGGTCATTTTTATAAATTCAACTATTATTTTCTCTTATGGACTATATGTAACTTTACAGTTAAGTGAGAGAAACTGGTCATAATTCAAGCACTTTATTTCTTTTTTTAATACTATATGTATAATTTCTTGATATAATTATTGTTATTTTTAACCTAGAGCCTTGATAAAGAGATTGAGGGTTTGAAAACACAGCTAGACTTGGAGTTGAAGAAGACATCTGAGCTGGAGACCAAATTATCAGAGTTAGAGGTATGTAAATGTTGAGTCAGGTGAGGATAGATTAACAGCATTACTTTTAACACTTTGATTTCAGTGATCTACATGATCATCAGATACTTTTTGCATACCAGCATGTGAATGATTAATATTCATCTCTGTTGGCTGATAACACTGATATTAGTAGGTGATGAATGTCTGATCTCTCGCTGCTCCTTTTGTTCTCGTTCATTGGAGACCCACTGCGCGAGACAGTAGAACAGAAGACGAGAGATTGGGGTTAATTGCCAGACAGTGATGAATGATTTGCTTCTCATTAAGTCTATAATTAGGAACAGTGCAGACTGTTACCAGCAGATATTTGTCAATTAGAGTACAAGTGCCACTGTAATTATTTTCTAAAATAATGTTCTTCCAATTGTGCATTATCATTTTTGGAAGCATTGCCATGGTACATGTTCAAAAAAGATTAGTTATGGTACATTTTTGTTTATGCTAACACATTGTTAAATGCTTAATAATACAGTAATGAGTTAAACCAAGATGAAAATCCAGATAAAATCAAACAAAATGAGACAAAATAACTACAGTGCGTTGTCAGTCTATCCAAATGTTTGATGCTTCTGTGTACAGATTGTGTTCATGCATTTGGCTGTTTGTTTTGCATGTTTAGGCAATAAATATTGAATACTCTCATCTGATTGAGGAGAAAGACTCTCACATCACTGACAGTGAGACTCTGATGCGCGAGAAAGAGAGCGAGGTGCAGCAACTGCAAGAAAGTGTATCAAGGTGAACGCTCAAAAACACAATAAAAGGGTTAATGCATCACAGATAATGGATCTGCATGTATAAAAGCCATCACTAATGGATTTCCAAATGGATCTTCATAAGGATTTCTTGGGCCCTGGATGAGATTCAGTTTTAGTAATTATTGGTTAGGTTATATTTGTATGCATTATGATGAACTTCTATTTTCTTGTTCTCTCGCCCTCAGTACCAAAGAGGCTCTTAGTGAGGTACAGAAAGAGAAGGAGGAATTGAAACAGAAATTGGATCAGGTGTTGACAGAGGCTCAGAATCAGCATGTTCGCATGTCTGCTGAGCTGGAGGATCTGGGACAAACCAAAGTAAACCTGGAGGAACGGCTCATTGAACTTATTAGGTTTGTATATTGCCTTGCACTTCAGGGTTAACTTCTTTTTGCTTACCTAACAACAAGGTTACTTCATTGTTTTGAATTAGTTTTATGATAATAGGTTAGGTAACTTTGTTCAGTTTTCCTAACATGTCTAGTCATGTTCATAAAGCTCTGTCACACCTAGGATGTTTTGCCATAAAAAATGATTCAGTGCATTTATATAAAACCTATTCATTCCTGAGCATGATTTATTTCCCTCTTGGTGTGATTAATTTGACTTTGTCATTTTGAGAATTCTTTAAATTTTTTAAATAGTTTTGATGCAAAATAATACTCTTTTGTTGTTGTTTTAAACAGGGTTAGTACAAGGTGCTTAAAGTGTTTGAAGTGCTTGAATTTGTTTTAATTTAAGGCCTTAAAAACCCTTGAAAATATCAATATTCCTGAAGAGGTACTTGAAAAGTGCTTAAATTATTAAAAGACAATGTATCTATGAAACATACCTTTTTTGCTTATTTCAGTTAATGTCAGAAAACAATCAAGCTAAGCAAGTAGTAGTACTGATAGTGTCGCGTAAACATGGCTGAAGACGCGAAAAGAAGAACAGATGAACCGAATCAATTGAGTCATTTACGCTGGAAGTAACCGCTTATTCAAACTCGCGACTTTGATCATTCATTTCAAGTGATTCACTAGCAAAAACAGATCAAAATAAAAAGCCATTCATTTTAGAATTTAAATATTGCTTGTAATGATTTGTAAAAAGCACGTAGTGATGGGTGAAACGGGGCTTTTCGAAACTCCGAATCAGTTGAACCGTTTCGTCGCAAAATGATTCACCGTTTCTAAGCGCTCCAATCGGATCGCGTATCGCGAATCATTTGTTTCAGATCGGGACTTCAAATCGCGTATTGCGAATCATTTTATTTAGATCGGAACGGGTTCATGAATCATTTAATAATTCGTGAATTTAATAATTCAAAACAAACGATCCGCGATACGCAAAGTTCCGATCTGTATCCTGATCTGAAATGATGATTCGCGAATCGTTTGATTTAGATTGGGACTTTAAATGGTGGATCGCGAATCATTTGATACAGATTGGGACTTTAAATCGTGGATCGCGAATCATTTGATTCCGATTGGGACTTTAAATCGTGGATCGTGAATCATTTGATTCCGATCAGGATTTAGGAGCGATGTTGCGATTCTTTTTTTTTTTCTGATTTTTTTTTTCTTAAACAGTAGGCCTAACAACAAACCATTAAGGCAGTACCAGGGGCGTCGTTAGGGATAATCATGCGGGGCTTGAGCCCCGAAAGATTTCTCTTTAGCCCCAAATGTTTTTGTATGGCTGTATGATTTCCGAGGAATTTGGAATGAAGTTGAATGCATTAATCAAAATTTACAGACTAGTAGTTGTAAATATTATGCCGCAAAATACCATTTAAAAATGAATCCTGAACGTTCTGCGTGTCTTATTATGAATGAATGGTGCAGACGCAGGCGTGGTTTGCTTTACTACACACAAGCTCGCGTCATGCTTGCGGTGATTTCAGCGTCTGCAATAAAAAATGCAAGAACAACAACTCCAGAATTGCTCTGAGAGTACTTCGTGAGCAGTTCACTGTTTCATTTGAGTAAACCAGGTTTTAATCACAGAAATATAAAGGTATTCACGGAAACCCGTCAAAATAAAAGTTCGGTTTAGCTTGTGTAAAGATTGTGGCAGAAATATATTATCATTCAGTAGAATGTATGTACCTATTCTAATACTACTACTACTACTACTACTACTGTTGAAAAATTAATAAAACTTTGTTACCAAATATTTCCTTCATCTTTACAGTTTTATTAGTACATCCCCTTTATTTGCCAAAAATAAAATGTAATTTTTATGAATTAAAAGATAAATTAATATTTTATGCCTTTATTTCATAACCAGAAAAAATTTAAATACACAACAGAGAAGGCTGTTGTAGAAATAAATAAAAGTTGTATTTAATGCATTTAAATAAATAGACATGGTAAAACAAATCTAACAATGAAAAAATATAAGGGGAGAAATATGTTAGAGCCCACTTCATAGGGCCCTAAACATAACTTAACTTTTGATAAATTGGAGTTAAATTGTATAAGTTTCATTGTTTTAATTAATTAGACATGTTTTTTATTAATAAAATTACATTTAAAACAGAATTTAGGGGGAAAAAATGGTATTTTCAAAAAAAAAAATGGGGCCCTATTTTTGCATGCAACTATATATTTTTAAATGTATTATTTTATTTGCGTAAAATATTTTTATAAAGTTAAAATTTTGTGATAATACTTTGATATGTTTGCTATTTGCAGTGATTAATATTTACTATTTTTTCATAGTGTAACAATGTTGTTTTGTGCCACTGCTTTGGCAAAGTATCAGTCAAATGAACTAAAATCGAAAGCACAATATGACTTTGCTCACACGATGAGTTCATGATCCAATGTTTTCAGAGAATCAGAAGAGGGGTGAGTCAGGTCAACAACCTTTTTTCTTTGTTCAGTTTGCACAATGAACATGGGTTAACTTATAGCTCATATTTCTGAACTCTTAAAGTCCACCAGATTAATGAATTTAACTTTAACAAAATCTTGCTTATTATGCTCCCATCCACCACTACTAGCCCCTAATGTTTTGCCACCAGCCCCAGATGTTTTCAAATCCTAGAAACGCCCCTGGGCAGTACAGTTATAAAAAAAAGAGTAAAACGAAAGTATACACAAATACAAATCACTTAAGAAAGTTAGCCGTGGTTTTACTATAGTAAAATGTATTATACTTTGCATGTGCTTCGCTTTATTTTTGCCTTTTCATTAGTATATTTTTATTTAACTATTTCTCTTTCTTTAGAATTTGAAATAGAGGTTAAGATCTCTAAAGTCCTTGAAAATCAAAAAAGTAGTGCTTGAAAAGTCCTTGAATTTCATTTTACACTATCTGTATGAACTTTTCTTTTTGTTTTAAAATAGTTAAATAGTTTTAAAATATTAATTTTGTTTTAAAATATTTTTCAAATGAAAATGATTGGATGATTTTAGTTGTGTAAGTGAGTACAGGCAGTTTTTAATAATTTCTCTTAATAACAATGAATGAAACCCCTCAGTTTCTTTTACTTTGGTCTTGCATGCCATCTTATGCTACTTGAAATTAAAAGCTTCAGGGGAGAGAAACTAAAAAGACTAAAAACTATTTCACAGATGAAGCTACCTGAATTCTCAATGAGATGTTAAGAAAAACTGATAATGGCTATGTGAAGTGTTTGTATATCAAAATACAAGAAGCACACATAAAAGCAGGTCAAGAGCCCATTCTGTCTCATTTTAATTCATTCCTGCCACACTCACACACAAGCAGATGTTGGTTTGTCATTTGCTCTTTTTAAGTGGATGGCTTATTACACTGTCATGGACTGTAAGGTAATTCACTTTAATTCTCAATGCAAAACAAAACTAAGCAGAAAACAGTCAAACAAATATAAAGGTGCTGTTTCCACAAAAGTCTGTGAGATATTCAGGAACTTACATAAGCTTTTATATTTTGATGAAATATGCAGTTCGGTGTGATTCACATAATCAAACAACTGCAGATGTTATAAAACTTTATCCTTGACATGAAAAGAAACATGAAAAGTGCCGTACGACATTGAGGACCCCAAGAGACAAAAGAGAATCAAAGAGATTCTGAGTCTTTCTTTGTTTCTCATCTCATCCTTTCTTTCTGTTCTTCAGGGATAAGGATGCTCTGTGGCAGAAGTCGGATGCTCTGGAGTTTGAGCAGAAGCTGAGAGCCGAGGAGCAGTGGTGGCTGGTGGATAAAGAGGCCACACATTGCCTGGGCTGCAAGGGCCAGTTCACATGGTGGCTGCGGCGCCATCACTGCAGGTGGGCAATCTTGCAAACACCCACGCTGATCTCAAGTTAGATGTGAAGTGACATGCAAAAACTGCAGAAAAAGAAATATGCATATTAATGCCACGTTAGTATATCACTAAACAATGCTAAATGTTTGGCTGGAAAATGGTGATATTTCTTGAAATTAAATTAAACTTTCTTTTAAAACAATGTGTATTGTAAAAAGTACTGTGCGTTATGAATCTTTTGTTGAATAATGCAAATATATGCATACATTTGTAACTAAGTTTTGAGTGTCCAAATACTTTTCGTTGTGCAGGTTTAACACTGGAGGTGTTTACGTCTTTTTTCCTGGGCAAACACAACACATTTTTGGCTGTTTGCTTCGCTACCTGATCTGCATAATGACTTTAGTCAATCTGGCTGAAACAATGCAGACAAAACATGCAAATTAACACCATCACTGGGAGCAATTCATTCTCAGTCAATCCTCACCTCAGGTCTTTTAGACACTTCCTGAGGTTTTATTGCAATTCTTTGAGCACATTAAAGGAATAGTTCACTCAGAACTGAATATTTGCTAATAATTTACTCACCCTCGGGTCGTCTAAGATACAGATGAGTTTGTTTCGTTATGGGAACTGATTTGAAGAAATGTAGCATTACATCGCTTGCTCACTAATGGATCCTCTGCGGTGAATGGGTGCCATCAGAATAGTTGATTAAAAACATCACAATAATCCACAAGTAATCCACACCACTTTAGTTCATCCATGTCTTGTGCAATGAAAAGCTGTATGTTTGTAAGAAACACATCCAAAGATTTTTTTTAACTTGTAAATCCCATATCATTAATAGTGCTTTCTCCAGCGAAAAAGTCATCTCGTCTGAATCAGGGAAGAAATATGTACAAATCCAACACTTGTTACAAGTGAAAACATTCCTAAACAACAGTCCAAAACAAATATGTCAGTGGATTTTGTTGTGAGAGGAAGGAGACTGGAGGAAGCGTTATTATGGATTATGGGCTTTATTTTGTCCAGAAGCAAAAGTTTAATGTTAAAATGCATCAGCGATGGATTTGTTTCTAACAAACACATAGCTTTTTCCTTCACAAGATGTTAATTGATGGACTGGAGTGGTGTGGATTACTTGTGGATTATTGTGATGTTTTGTGATTATTGTGGACTTTTATTTTGACGGCACCCATTCACTGCAGAGGATCCTTTGGTTAGCAATTTTTCATTTTGGGCAAACTATTCCTTTAAATACTGTACTGTTTTTTTTAGTACTTATTTTTATATTATATAAAAAAATACATATAATTCATATTTTAAGACCTGAAAAATGATTTGCCAAACATTTTCTGTTACACTATTTATACTGACAAATACCCTGTTTCTGCCATTGAATAAAAAATAAATAAAAGGTTATTATGACTTTTTATCTCACAATTGACTTTTTTCATAGAATTGCATGATACAAACTTGCAATTCTACCTTTTTTCTCAGAATTGTGTGATATAAACTCTTATTGCGGGTTATAAAGGCAGAATTGAGAGACAAAACCGACAGAGGCCGCTCCCACGATAGTTGATTGACATGAGCATCTTACCTCAGACCCGCCCTAAATCAGCTGTAACAGTCCGACCTCCATTGTTTTGATGCCGGAGCAGGGATGTAAGTTAGACAAGAATATCTCCGATTGAGCGATTGAGGTGTTGTGTTGCTGGATGTAATAATGAACATAGTGGTCGTCATTTACTCCCGACATCTGAGCCGCTGAAGATGCCGTGGATTGCGTTTGTTTGTGAAGGGAATGCGCCTCCCGATCTACATAAATGCGTCTATGTTCATGCAAATCATTCGTGATCCAGCTTTACCTACAGCAGAATGAGTATAAGGGTTTTTCTTATGAATCTCTGCAATCGCCTTTCCTAATAGCGAGCTAATTAGCAATTTTAGTGGCTAAACACGGCTAAATGCAGCTAAAGTAAACAGGCTCGTCCCTCCACAAAGAGAAGAGAGGGGCGGGGCGAGCAGAGCTCATTTGCATTTAAAGGAACAATCCATCAGAATGGGACGATTTTTGCAGAGCTCATTTTGATAAGGTAAAAAGGGTGTTGTTTTACACAACAATTGAGAATTTTTAACCAAAGTATATTATAGACTTTTCATTAAGACCCTAAAGAATCATATCAACTTGTGGAAAATGGGCATCCGATGACCTCTTTAAAAAGTTCTTTTTTTTGTGCCCAATATTTAAACTTATGTTATACTTTGTTCCTGCCAGGTTGTGTGGCCGCATCTTCTGTTACTACTGCAGCAATAATTATGTAATGACAAAAAGCTCAAAGAAGGAGCGCTGCTGTCGAGAGTGCTACACACAGCACAACGCTGTGGTGGAAAGATTCACAAAAGCCGAACTCAACAGCTCATTAGAGGATCAGCCACCGCCTCACGCAAATGCTGCTGGTCAACCACCACCACCCTATATACCCACACCAAGAGTTACAGGTACAGATACAGACAAAAACAGACCCTAAAAATACTTACAAGTTAATGAATGCCACCTTAAAAGTTGTAATTGTGTTATAAAAGTGAATGTTAATGGCATAGTTTAGTTTGTATGCATTTTGTTGATAAAGAGAAGTCAGAAAGCACTACTAATTTATCTAATTCATGAGAACAGACTTGTGCAATCAACTTGCATTTCTCATGACAGATAAAACTTAAATTACACAGCAAATATGCATCTTTTGCTTCTCACTGTGCTGCATTAGTGCTAAAAAGCTTTCTCCTGACAGTGGGAAAAAATAGAAATATGATATAGTCCATTTTATTCTTGATTATATCATAGTTTCTGTCTTGAAAGTTTGAACTTCCCAGGAGGTCTTGAATGTAAAATTACTTGGGTTGTTATTCTTTAAGTTTTAAATTCAAGAAACTTTTTCCATTTAGGAGGACCTCAAAGCTCCCTTAGCAAGCGTAAAAGTTACTTTTCTTTCATGTAAACTCTCTGCATAAGTACTGATAACAAAGGTGCTGTCAGCTACGAGTGGTTTTTCATTCTGAGTGTGTGAATACAGCAGCTCATACGATTGAGACAACCTTCAAGTGCTTAAATGTATTGTTCTGTCAAGCATTCATCTTTTGTGTATGATGATTGTCTTGGCCAAGAAGTCCATTCTTGAATGCTAAAAGAGAGATTTGTTCTTCACATGCATCATTGTAATTGACAGGTGGAATGTCACAAATTTGTCTTAACTATAACAGGCAGTCATGTCATTGATGCACAGCAAATATTGCTTGTTAATAAATCTATCTAGGGGCACCTGATAGTTAAAAAAAGCCTGATGCAATAAAAATCCTGATATTTGAATAGAGTATAGCAGATATTTATACAAAAGAAAGTATAACTGTTAAAATCCTATTGATCACAAAGTTCGAAGTATAGAAATCTGCTCTGTGCAATCTCAAATCAATATACAGTCATTGCAGACTGTGATTGCTCCAATCTGACCAGCACTGAGAAAAGTAACATGTGACAGCGCCATCTATGTATCATCAGTAATTTAATTCTGAACAGCAATACTTAGAAACTTTATAGCCGTTGAATTTAAAACAGTGAATTTAGATCAGTCGAGTATTGTTTTAATATTATTTTTATACTAATAGTTTTTATTCATATTTTAAATTGACTTTTATTTTTCTATTTTCAGTTTTCCTTTTAATTTTAAAGTTTTAGCAGTTATCTTTATGCACTGTTATTTTATCTTTTTTTTTTCTGTTATTTTAAAGTTTCAGCAGTTTGCTTTTATGCGTTGTCAATTTTATTGATTTTGCTTTTTTAATATTTCTGTTTAGGTTTATTTGTATTTCAGTTTTAGTTGTAGTAATTTTAGCACTTCAACTTATTTTATTTCAGTTAGTTGACAAGGCAAAAAAAAATTGTTTTTTTTTTTTTTTTTTATTGAATCTACTTTAGTGTTTCTTAGTGTATCTATTTTATTGAATCTATATTAGTTGTAGTACTTTACTTTTATTTTATTTCAGGTTTTGTTTCTATTAATGAAATACATTTTTGATAGTTTTTCTTAAAAATAACAACACTGGATCCATCATATATTAATGATGTGTGTACTGTGTATATTTATTATGTATATGTGACCCTGGACCACAAAACCAGTCATAAGGGCCAATTTTTTTTTGTGAAGCTGAGATTTATACATCACTTAATAAATAAGCTTTACATTGATGTATGGTTTGTTAGGATAGGACAATATCTGGCCAAGATACAACAATTTAAAAAATAGTTGAAAAAAATCTAAATATTGAGAAAATTGCCTTTAAAGTTGTCCAAGTGAAGTTGTTAGCAGAGCATATTCCTAATTAAGAATTAAGTTTTAATATATTTACAATAGGAAATTCACAAAATATCTTCATGGAACATGATCTTTACTTAATATCCTAATGATTTTTGGCATAAAATAAATATCGATAATTTTGACCCATATAATGTGCCTAATTTTTGCCTATTGCTACAAATATACCCGTGCTACTTAAGGCTGGTTTTGTTGTCCAAGGTCACATATATAAATACACACACATACAGTATATATTTTGAGAATATTTACATGTATATATTTGTATTCATATAATTTATATTCTGTATAAATATATTTAATGTAAAAACATAACATTTTTCTTAAATATATACATGCATATGTGTGTATTTATATATACATAAAAAATATACACAGTACACACACATAGATTATGTAAACAAAAAGTTTTATTTTAGGTGCGATTAATCGTTTGACAACACTACTTTTTTTTTTTTATGAAGTATGCTCACTAAGGAACTTGTTTAGTAAGATTTTACCAGATTTTAGAATTTTTATCATATGTTTAAGGGATAGTTCACCAAAAATCATTCTGTCATTAATTACTCGCCCTCATGTTGTTCCAAACCTGTAAGACCTTTGTTTATCTTTGGAAGACAAATTAAGATATTTTTGAGAAAAACCGAGAGCTTTCTGACCCTGCATAGACAGAAACGCAACTGACAAGACCAAAAAAGATAAGGACATCGATAAAATTCAACCTTAATGTTATGAAACTACGTGAATACATTTTGTGTGCAAAGAAAACAAAAATAATGACTTCCATTTTAATAATGACACCTTGACGCGTGTTCCCGAAGACTGACACGGAAGAGAAGAAATTGTTGAACTAAGTCATTATTTTTATTTTAAACAAATGTCTTATGGGTTTGGAACAACATGGGTGTTGTAATTAATAACAGAATTTTCATTTTTGGGTGAACTATTCCTTTAATGCTAATTGCCATTTTACTTTATACATTTCTCATGGGTTGATGTCATACTAAAGTCGATACCTTCCTGTGTCCTGACTTGCAGTTACAGATCCTGGTGAGAAACCGGATGATGGGGCGTTTGACATCATAACGGAGGAGGAAGTGAATGAGGTCTATGACAGCGACTCGCACACCACCACCGGGTCACAGGAGGAAGAAGGAGATGGAGGGCAAACTGGAGACCTGTAAGTATGTAATAGTCCTAGGCAACACCACCGGTAAAAACACTGATGTTCAAAAGTTCGGGATGAGTAAGATTGTTTCAAAGAAATGAATACTTTCATTCAGCAAGGATACATGAAATTGATCAAAAGTGACAGTGCAGACGTTAATGTTATAGAAGATTTGTATTTCAAATAAATGCTGTTCTTTTGAACTTTCTATTCATCAAAGATCTTCAAAAGGTGTAAAAAAAGGCAGAACATCTCTTTTCAAAACTGATAACAAGAAATGTTGCTTAATGATTCTTAATTAAGCATACTAGAATGATTTCTAAAGGACACTAAAGACTGGAGTAATGATGCTAAAAAACCTTTTTAAAATGTATTTTTAACTGTATAAATAAATACAAACTTTGTGAGCATGAGAGACTTCAAAAACATTTTTAAAAATCTTACAGAGACCAGAACTTCTATATAGTAGTGTACTTGGTGAACTAATCTATCTTAAACCTTAAACCTGGCATTCAGATATGCTTACGAATAAATGTAAAAGTAAACCAAAATACATTTATGCCACATATACAGTCTGTGTAAAAGCTTCAGTTTTGCTGAAAATTCCATTTTAAAAGTGTATTTTTTTTAACTGTATAAATAAATACAGCCTTTGTGAGTGTGAGAGATTTCAAAAACTTGAAAAAAAAAAAAAAAAAAACCTTTGACATCAAACTTTTAAACGGTAGTGTACCTGGTGAACTAATCTAGTTTAAACTAAAGGGGTCCTATTATGCTCTTTTTCAAAGTCTTGATTTTGTTTTGGGGTGTACTAGAACATGCTCTCATGCTTGGTGGTTTGAAAAACGCATTATTTTTGACATAATTTACATTATTACAATACATTTCTCCCAGCCTGGCACTAAAGGCTTGATTAGTTCCGGGTTTAATGAAGGCCAGCCTTCCGGAAAAAGGAAATGTGTTATGATTGGTTAACTATCCCAGTGCGTTGCAGTTGGCGAACAGCTTAGACGGTGCTTCAGTACTGACACGCCCCTTGTCAAAGCAGTTAGCGCAAGCTAGATTAATAGTGAATCTTACGTTTTAAATATGGATATTTTTCTTACAAAAACACATCGATTCACTACAGGACATGCTCGGGAGCCATGTGAGGCACTTTTTATTATGGATGGATGCACTTTATTACACTCTATTAGACTCCGATTGCATTCGTCTGAAAGAAGCTAGTCATATACACCTATGGAGGGTGAGTAAATAATACGCTACAGTAATGTTGAGTCCTATCCTTAGCCTGCGAAATTGCCGATACATGATATTATCGTGCTAATTTATTTAATTATTTTACATACTTCGTTCATTGCCCGAAACCAGCTCCAGCATAAGGCAAAAAGCAGCCTAACATTATCAAAAAACGTCATCACTGATTAGCCTAACCAATTCTAGTGTAAGTTTATACATTTTATAAAGCACCCGCGTTATAAGTGAAGCTGTCTACACTGTATGATCAATAAATCTCTTACCACACGTCTGCGGCACGTTATGGGTCCAACACGGCAACCGGAGTAGATCGCGGCTTCGGCATGTGTTTCGGCACGTTACAGCTCTGAAGCGGCCGCCACTCTAGTCAATGCTTGTGTTTATACCCATCACGCTGCGGCTCGTTGAAGCGGCTCTCTGTGCTGCATCGCTAAAGTCAGGCTAATCCCCCACCTCGTCCCTACACACCCCAACAATTCGAATTTCCGTAGGTGGAATTTAATCATTAATTTATCATTAAATTTAATTTAATGATATTCTAATGGACCGCGTTGGGACATGTAGTCCAAAGGAGCCTTTAGTTGTAGTTCTTGAAAAGAGATTTTTTAAAAACGAAATATCTCCCTTTGGAGTGGACTTTGAGATTTGTAACTCTGTAGATCTTTTTTATGCCCAAAGATGCACACCACACACTAACTAAAATTCAAAAAGTGAAAAAGCATAATAGCACACATTTATATCTGGCATTCAGATATGGTTATGAATAAATGTAAAAGTAAACCGAAACCCATTTATGCCACATATACAGTCTGTGAAAAAGCTTCAGTTTTGCTAAAAAATACATTTTAAAGGTGTATTTTTAAACTGTATAAATAAATACAGCCTTTGTGAGAGTGAGAGACTTCAAAAACATTTTTGAAAATCTTACAGGCACCAAACTTTTAAATGGTAGTGTGCCTGGTGAAGTAATCTACCTTAAACTTTAACCCTGGTGTTCAGATGTGTTTATGAATAAATGTAAAAGGAAACAAAAACACATTTATGCCACATATACAGCTCAGTTTTGTAGTATATGCTGCTTAAGATGTGTAGTTTTTGCAAATAAAGATGCTTTTAGACTTTTTATTGTAATATAACTATATCATGCTATATGCATCTTTTTATTGCGAGACATTTTCCATTCTTTTACCTTTAAAAGAATAATTAAGGGAACAAATAAGGAACAGCTTTTATTAAATGAATTCTGAAAAACATGCATACAAAAAAGAAATGACTAGAGACAATGGACGTGCTAAAGCGTTCTCATGTCCTCACAATCACACTCAGAATGGTCTGATTTGTAGCAGTGTTATCAAGATTCCCCAGGCTGCATCACCGGGCCTCTGTTTAGAAAATTGTCCTGTGATGCTTCCACAAATAAGTGTTACAGACAGACAGGAAGTCCTGCCGGGAGATTGATTGTGGGGGGGATGATGACTGTCAATTTATGCATTTCATGCCATCTTGCGTGCATTTCCTAACATTTGTCACTCTGAGATGAGCACCTGCTTGGCATATAATTTTACAGCAACCTCAAAAGATCATTTTATTGTGGGTGAACAAGGTTTTCCGTAATTAGACACACTTCCTGGGAAAGGAGAGAAGTTTGATTGATCTATTTTTTGAGTCATTGAGGTTTTTTGTTGTTTTTCCCTTATTGTTTACATCAAACACATCATATGTGCGTGCATTAGTTGCTAACTTTTTGCTGCTTTGCCTTCAAGAGCTTTATGCATGCACCATTTTTGCATTTAAAGTAAAAATGGTTCTTGCTTGCAAGTTTGCTGTTGGATCCAATTGGGATTTTGCCTGCTTTATCCTTCGATAACAGTCTCTCTAGCAAGCTGCTTAACATTGCAGGGCTCTACACTTACTTTTCTTTTTAGGAGCACTTAAAAAATTTAGGAGCACAGTCAAAATTTTAGGAGCACCTTCTAATAAATAATACAAAAATCTGATCAAAAATTAGCCTTCGCAATATGAGGTGATATTTGACTCCTTAAAGTGATTTACAGGGGAATTTTGTTTTTACCATTGTAATGCCATTGTTCTAACTTTATTAAAAGTATGTCATCTTTTATGTCAAATTTAAAATTTCTAATTAAAACAACAGAATAAGAACAAGTAGAATAAGAATTACCAATCAAATGAAATCAGTTTTAACAAAATTAATTTGTACTACAGAGGTGGCATAGAAGAACACAAAAGTGGCTTGTAGGTGTTTAATGAGGCTCAGATGTGGCATGAGTGCAATCAAATTCATTCATTCATGTTGAGATTAATGTTTTAAATATAACATTTTGAATATAGAAATATTAAATGATTTAAATAACTCAAAAGATACTTTAAAAATAAAGCAGAAACTGCCAGTAGGTGGCGACAAGTCACTGATTTAATTACTGAATCATTCATTCATTTGATTCGTTCGAACGGCTGATTGATTCAGGAATAAAGCAAGTGACTGTCTTTATGAATGGGAAATTGAATTATTAACTCACTACACTGTGTCCAGAATTATTAGGCATGTTGATATTCTGGTCATATTTTTTTTCCAAACACATTTTACCAATTCCAAACCACATCAGTCTTAATAGCTACTGTTAATTTTGTATTTAATCATTTATATGTGATATATAATTGTCCATGAAGGCTGGAAGTGAAAAACTCCTTATATTCAGGTGTGCATAATTATTAGGCATGTTTTCTTTTACAGATAAAATGAGCCAAAAAAGATATTTAACCCAGACTGAAAAGTCCAAATTATTAAATGCCCATGAGAAGAATGCAATACTAATGCATTACAAGAATTTGCAAAGTTAAGGCTTGACCATTGGACAGCGAAATGCTTGTTGAGTCTGCATGGTCAGAAAAAACAGGTGGAGAAGAAAAGATGCATGTTAACTGCAAAAGAATTAGGAATTAAGTGAAGAATTAGGTGTGACACCATCAGAAACCGTTTCCAGTTCTCCAGCGCCACCATTTTCCAGAATTGCAACCTACCTGGAGTCTATAGAAGTACAATGTGTCAGGTTCTTAGAGACTTTGCTTGGTAACAAATCCTAAAAAATGCCCCTGACTTAATAAGAATAACAAGCTGACGTGTTGTGAAATACATGAAGACAGTTTTTTTTTTTTATAGGCTTTATAGACAGATAAGTTGAGAGTGACTCTTGAAGGACAAGCATCACATTCTCTTGTACCTCTGATTCAAGAATTTATCTTCCAAAATCTGGCAGTAAGTTTTGGGAGTTCATTTTAGTCCATCTCTGCAAGTCAGACTTTTCAGGATAGGAGACTAAACATGAACTCCCAAAATGTCCAATGGTCAAGCCTTAACTTTGCAAATTCTTGTAATGCATTAGTATTGCATTTTTCTCATGGGCATTTAATAATTTGGACTTTTCAGTCTGGGTTAAATATCTTTTTTGGCTCATTTTATCTGTAAAAGAAAACATGCCTAATAATTATGCACACCTGAATATAAGGAGTTTTTCACTTCCAGCCTTCATGGACAATTATATATCACATATAAATGATTAAATACAAAATTAACAGTAGTTATTAAGATTGATGTGGTTTGGAATTGGTAAAATGTGTTTGGAAAAAAAAAATATGACCAGAATATCAACATGCCTAATAATTCTGCACACAGTGTAGATTAGTTTAAAAATGCACGTTCATTAATAAACTAAACACCGCTGTGTTTGAATAGAGATGCGCAGCGGCACAGTTGTGACTTGTTTTAAACTATTTTTGATGATGAAACAGAGCAAAATGAGGCAATTATAGAGTCTGTTATAGTCAGACAATGTAAGTCACTTAATATTAACTTCTTGTTGATTTAACTGTTGTATTAAATCAATATCTCATTTACAAACTCCCTTAAAATCATTCAAAGCTGTCAGTCATCTTAGTTCGTCGTGATCTCACAAAGTTCCATTATAATCAACAAACTCTCTATACTGCACAATGAATCTCCTATTTACACTCTCTACACTTTGTTTATGAAAGGATTCGTGAGATATGTCTGTGATACATTACTCAACATTATAAAAACACACAGAAACATTTTGAAGCTCCCCTCAGCGCAAACACAAATATGCTGATCGGGTTGCGCTGGTGCTCCTAAATGTCATAGTTCATAGTTGTACACAGTATTTTCAGTCGCAAATGCGACCGAAATGGTCGCACTGTAGAGCCCGGCATTGTGATAGATTTCTATAATAATCAAAACGGAAATGTGCCTGATAAGTTCACACTGAAATGAATAGGAATAAGAGATCCAGAAACCACACAAAACACTACTATTAAAAAGTTTGGGGTCTGTAAGGTTTATTTTTTTTAAAGGAAGCTAGTAATTTTATTTAGCAGGTATGGATTATACTGATGTGACAGTAAAGACATTTAGAATGTTATTTCAAATAAATGCTGTTCTTTTGAACCTTCTGTTTATCAAAGAATTCGGAAAAAACTGTTTTCAACATTGAAAATAATAAGTGTTTGGATCAGAATGAATCTTTGTATTAAAATGATTTCTGAAGGATCATGTGACACTGAAGGCTGGAATTATGATGTTGAAAATTCAGCTCTGCATTACAGGAATAAATTACATTTTGCAATATATTCAATAGAAAACCGCTATATTAAATTGTAATAATATTCCACAGCCATTTTACTGTATTTTTGATTAAATAAATGCAGCCTTGCTGAGCAAAAAAAAACTTTAAGAACTTTTACAGACCCCAAATTTTTTAAATGGTAGTGTATTTGTGAATTCATACATCCAAATGTATTCATCTGTATTATTTCATGTAATAAAAAATCTGCATCATTGCAGAAGGACTCATTTTTGCAACGTAGTTTTTGTATCAGAACGTTTTGACAGATGTTTGCATAGTTCAATTAACTGTTATTTAAAAAAAAAAAAAAAAACAAGGACAGTTACATTTTTTTTTTAATTGTCATTTTTAGACAGTCTAGACATAAGGGCAGATTTTTCTTTGTGACTTGGACCATCAAGCAACCACATAGCAACCCATTAAGAAGCTTTCAAACCCCTTAAAGGGATAGTACACCCAAAAATGTAAATTCTGTCATTAATTACTCACCCTCATGTCGTTTCAAACCCAGAAGACCTTCATTCATCTTCAGAACGCAAATTAAAATATTTCTGACCCTGCATAGACAGCAACGCAGCTACCACGTTCAAAGCTCGAAAAGGTAGTAAGGAAATCATTAAAATAGTTAAAAGTTCATGTGACAATGCATTTACCTCGAACGTGTCAGTTGCGTTGCTGTCTATGCAGGGTTAGAAAGCTCTTGAATTTCATCAGAAATATCTTAATTGGTGTTCTGAAGGTCTTACGGGTGTGGAATTACATGAGGGTGAGTAATTAATGACAGAATTTTTATTTTTGAGTGAACTATACCTTTAAGCAACGTCATAGCAACATCCAGGCAACATTCCAAACATTCTAGCTTCAAAAAATATTCAATCTATTTATGGTTGGTTGTGATTATTGTCTATTTTAGTAGCATCTCAAGTGACGTGACCCCTGATGAACAGGAAGAGATGGTCCCTAGTGTACAGGATGCAGAAATCACCCTCCTCAAGTCAGGAGAACTCACGTTAGTATATTCCGACACACTGACACACACACACACTCATCCGGCTACACTGTTGTTATTACTGTTGATTGGGTGCATGTCTTTCTGTAGTGCCTCTGTGCCTCTGGATATAGATGAGATTCCTCATTTTGGCGATGGTTCCCGTGAGCTGTTTGTCAAGTCCAGTTGCTACAGCACTATTCCCATCACCGTGGGTGACCGCGGCCCCATCATCAGCTGGGTTTTCTCTTCCGAGCCCAAGAGCATCTCCTTCACTGTGGTGTACAGAGAGACACTTGACACACCTGTTGAGCAGGCCAAGGTACCAAACACATACATACATGCCCTTCAACACCTGTTTTGGTATTGGTTGCCACAGGCAACGTGCACTTATGCTTGTTCGCACATGCACATAGATGAGTCAACCATCACAAAGCTGTAAAATATGGCCTTGTTAGTGTGATGCTCAAATGTAGTTCATGAAAAAAACCCAATGCATTTCTGCAAAGAGTGTCATTAGTGGTGTAGTTATAGGTGTCTCTTTGTGTTTTAATACTTGATTTTTCAGATCACAGCTAAATATCGCCTCCCTTTTTTGTTGTAGTGGAGTAACAAATAAACTATAAGAAATATTGTAATATTATAATTGTCAATATTAAATTTTATTTCATTTGGCGGAAAAAGAGGACATTTTAATGGCATGGAGAATATGTGAAGAATTTTTTCCACACAGTGGAATGTACAAAAAAAAGATTCCCTTTTAAAGGAATCTAAAACTTTTTGCATTTTATAGCAAAATAATACTCTAATATAATGTATAGTAAAACTATATTAAAATATTAACATACCATTGTTTTTTTTGATGTATTTTTTAAATAACATTTTAAAATAATTTAGTGAAAAGTCTGGGCTATTTATTTTATTTTATTACATCTGTAGGTACAAGAAGTATATTTGTAGTTAAATTTGGTGTATTTTATGTGTTCACTTTAGATGCTTTCAGCCTAATTGTGATTCTTATTGTTTTTCTGTAAGGTAAATACTAATAAATATTAAGTCTGACAGAGCAAAATTGCCTGACTAAATGGCTTCAGAGTTTATAGTCAGTGTTATTTTAGTATTATTTATATACTGTTTAGTGTTTATTAATATGTTGAATGAGCTTTTATTTGTATATTTTCAGATGCATTTAAAGGTTTTGTAATTTTATATTATTTAATGTTTTAGTTTTGTTTATTAATGTAATATTTTTTTTAAATCATTCCTTATATTCCTTATATTTTAGTTTCTCTTTTTTTTTTTTTTAATATTTCAGCTTTTTAAGTTTTCTTCACATACTTACAGTTGAGGTCAAAGGTTTGCATACCTGTACACCTTGCAAATTCTGCAAAATGTTAATTTTTTTTTTACCAAAATAAGAGGGAGCATACAAAATGCATTCGATTATTATTATTTTTTTTTAGTACTGACCTAAATAAGATATTTCACATAAAAGATGTTTGCATATAGTCCACAAGCGAAAATAATAGTTGAATGTATAAAACCGACCCCATTCAAAGGTCTACATACGCTTATTTCTTAATACTGTGTTGTTACCTGAATAATCCACAGCTGTGTTTTTTTTCTTTTGTTTGTCCTGAACAGTTCTTCAGAAAAATCTTTCAGGTCCCACAAATTCTTTGGTTTTTCAGGATTTTTGTGCATTTGAACCCTTTCCAACAATGACTGTATGACACATAGGACAACTGAGGACAACTGAGGGACTCATATGCAACTATTACAGAAGGTTCAAACACTTACTGATGCTTCAGAAGGAAACATAATGCATTAAGAGCCGGGGGTGAAAACTTTTTGAATTTGAAGATCAGGGTAAATTGAACTTATTTTGTCTTCTGGTAAACATGTATGTAGTTTCTGAAGGGCAGTACTAAATGAAAAAAAAAAGTAAAAAAAAAAAGATATTTAGGCAAAATAAGAAAAATGTACACATCTTTATTTTGTTCAAAGGTTTACACCCCTTGCCTCTTAATGCATCGTTTTTTTTTTGTTTTTTTTTTCTGGAGCATCAGTGAATGTTTGAACTGTCTGCAATAGTCAGAATTTCAAGACAAATTCACAATTTTGATGTTTTTCTCCGAATTGTGTAATTAAAAACTCACAGTTGTGAGATAAAAACTGAAATTGTTTTTGCAAATACAAGTTATAAAGGAGGGGGAAAGACTGATATGTTCTCAAAATTATGAGTCTATTTCTCACAATTCTGATTTAATAACTTGCAATTGCGTGTTATAAAAACAGAATTGTGAGCTATAAACTCGTAATTCTGAGAAAAATGTCTCATTTGCAAGATATAAACTTGCATTTCTGAGAAAAAAGAATTGTGAGTTCATATCTGACTTTATAACTCGCAATTGTGAGTTTACATGCAATTCTGAGTTAATTTCTCAGAACTGCGAGTTTATATCTTACAGTTCTGAAAAAAAGTCATAATTGCAAGATGTAAACTCGCAATAGTGAGAAAAAAGGTCAGAATTGTGAGATAAAAAGTCGCAGTTACATTTGTACATTTTTTTTATTCAGTGGTGGAAATGGGCTTTCATATATTTCAGCTTTATCCCAATTAGGAATTTATTAACAGTTTTAGTTAACAGTATCAACTCTTCTTGAATTGTAGCTAACTACTTTGTTACAATAAAAATATCTTGAAGGTTGCTAAGTTTGAAAATAGCTTACCCAACATTCACCACTTTGTTATTTACAGTAAATTAGACATTGCATCAGCTTGGTTTTTTAAATCCATTCAGTGTGGCAGTGTCTCAAATGCATCCTCCTTTTCATCTTCTGGAAGCTTTTTCACCCGTTGAAATGACAACCATAAATCCTAGGAGCCCTTTTACTTCACAGAGTGCTAAATCTATTTTATGTCTATGTGGTTCAGGTTCTGATTCCTCTCACGCGCTGTAACTCGCACAAAGAGACCATACAGGGCCAACTCAAAGTCCGCAATCCTGGAGTCTATATGCTCATCTTTGATAACTCGTTTTCCAGGTACAGTAGCACACAGCTGACATTTACACACTCCAGGGAACCTTTCAAAGCTTTTATGCTTCTCAAAAATATCTACCATTTTGACTGATAGTATTTTCCTGATGTTTACTACAAATGTCACATGTCCGCAGGGTTTCTGCCGGTCTTAAAAAGTCTTAAAAAGTCTTAAAAAGTATTAATTCACTCATCCACAAATTAAAGCCATTTTTGGGTGCACTATGCCTTGAAGCAATCACTGTTTCTTATGCGTGTCCTGTATTTTTTTTTCTACAGGTTTCTTTCCAAGAAGGTCAACTACCATCTGACCATTGAGAAGCCCATCATCTATGATGGAAGTGACTTCCCTTAAATGTGGCTTTGTGGTGTGTAGCGTCCTCGTGTGAACTTGATGTGTTTCACTTTTATCCTTTTTCATCTCAGACCTGTTCCTTTGTGCCAAGGGTTTCTGTTTTAAGATTTTATGGGTTAGTATAGTATTAGTTATGTTTTATCGCTGATAGCGTTAAGGTTGTCTGTTTTGGCCTGAGTTAAATGTTATGAATGGGTTTCTACAGCACATGTACTTATTGGAAGAGGATTATTTGCTTTTGATGAATCTTTTTTTTTTTTTGTGTGTGTGTGTATTTTATTTTCCTTGTGGATTCAGTATTTTAAAAAGATTTTACATACACTACAGATGAATTCAAAGCATCAGTAATACAGAGCAACTGAAGCTGACATGGGTAAATATGCAAAGCAAGACAATCACAAATTAAGCTTTAAAAAATAGTTCACCCAAAATTGAAATAGACTTGCTGAAAATGTGCTTATCCTAAGGCCATCCAAGACAGAAATGCAGCATCACTTGCTCACCAATGGATCAATGCAGTGAATGGGTGCTGTCAGATTGAGACATCACAGTAATCCACAGGTAATCCACACCACTCCAGTCCATCAGTTAAAATGTTAACTTTTTAACTGGAGAAAGCCTTTCATGGATTATGGACTCTTTCTGACGGCACCCATTCATTCTAGAGGATCCAATGGTGAGCAAGTGATGTAATGCTACATTTCACCAAGTATTTTCAGATGAAGATACAAAATCATCTACATCTTGAATGGCCTGAGGGTGAGTAAATGTTCAGCATATTTGGGTGAACTAGTCATTAAGAAACTGAACTATTCCTTAGTGTCATTTTCTGCTTGCATATTACAAAATACAATCTGCAAATAAGACTTGGAGATGTCCAAAAATGTCTGCTGTTTGTAAAGATATTACACTACACTTCCACTACAGTTGTCCAACACAATACTATATGCTCCAAGTTTACAAAGTACACAGAAAAACACGTTTTTGCCATGTTAACTTGGTGTGTTTTTAAGAAATGCTGCATTAGGTATTTTTATAACATGATGAGACTTTCATACAAGGTAAAATTGTACGGTACAAAAATTGTACGGCTCATGTCTATATGCATTTAAACCACTCTATTGTTCTTGTTTTTTTTCTTTTTTTTGCTGAGATGCTGAGACATTGTTTCATGACAGAGTCCTGTAAAACTATATTCAGTTTTACTGTCCAAATATATATATATATATATATATATATATATATATATATAATTTTTTTTTTGCAGTCTCCAGCAACTAGGTCAAATTATCAGTTATCACTAGTAAGACAGCAGGTAAACTGTTTAACCACTCACTATTCTTGTGTCAGCTATATTATTTCATATACACCATTTATAAATATAGCACTTTTTTATTTAGTCTGCTCCATGCAGTAATTCAGCATACTGTGCATTGAATGAAATGGCACATACTTTGTACTCATTTAGCACTTGCAGAGAGTATATTTTTTGCAAATATAAGGCTGTCAGTTTTTCTGTCTGATAAAACTGGTTTACTGATGCTCAGATACATAATATTTGGTTTTATTCCTTCATGTTTGTATATGCATCACTGAATCCTTATCCTGATCATCAAACATTAGTAATATGAACACTAAGGCTGTTAAATGTGCATCTAATGAACTGTCTCGCCTTTTATAACAACTTTGAAAGCAAATATGCAAGACACACGTTTATTCAGGTGTAAGGTTCATGTATAATTTTTCCCGGTGACAAAGCTCAATTAGACTGCTGCTCTTAAGAAGATCTGTTTATATATTTCTATCATATTTCAAGCTCCTTTTTGAACTATGTGCAATTTTAAATATTTTCCTAATAGAACTTGTTCTTTTGGAAGATGGTTTTTAAATGGTATTTTAAATAAATTGATACTTTTGAAGTACTTTTTAAAAGCGGTTGTTCAGGAAATTGTGAATACTTAATGAATGTCACTGATGATATCTGTGAATCTATGCAATCGCAGTGCAGTGTTTACAAATTGCAGAATCCTTTAAATGTAATAAAGTTTTATCAGTTCAACATTCAGCGCAACAGTTTTGTTTGTTTATAAGCAGACACTTGTCTGTATGCATGCACATGATGATAATTAGGCTTTTTTGAAAAAGCCTAAATGAGCCTATATTATCTGTATTTGCAACATTATGTGGTGTGTGTTGCTCAGTAGACTTTTATAGATCATCCTTCTGCTAGAAAATTGGTGGTTTGAGCGACATTGCTGGTCATGTGATGTCAACATGAGGGGGCGACCTTCTCCACGTAGAATAAAACCGCTGTTTCTGGGAGAGTTTTCATCTCATGTAAGTGTTCATCATCTAATTAAAAAAAAACTATTATTTTCCTTGGGCAAATGTTTTATTTGGCAAAAAACGTAAGTGTAATTAAAGTACATTTCCGTAAAAAAAAAAAAAATAAATAAAAAAAAATAAATAAAAAATATGGAAGCCCGTTCCCGCCATAATACACAAACTTTTCATCTCACAATTCGGACCTTTTTTCCTCGCTATTCCGAGGGAAAAAGTCAAAATAGAGACACATAAAGTCGCAATTCTGTGGCGGAGAAAACACAGAATGTAAACTCAGAATTGCAAGTAAAAAGTTCACGAATTCTGAGTTTATATTTCACATCTCTGACTTCTTTTCCCTGAGAATTGAGAGTTTACATTTACGTCTCAGAATTGTTGTGAGATAAAAAAGTAAAAAATTATCTTTATTTCATCTTCTTTTAATTCATCCCGTGGTGGAAACAAGCTTCCATAAAAATAGAAAAATATTGCAGTATGCCTGCCGTACACCTAAATGTGAAATTATCTGCACATGAACTTTAAATTAAGTATACACATTAAGCAGTTTTAATAGCAACCTTAGAGCTTTAGAAACAAACCTAGTGTTTGGGGAATATCAATAAGCTACATTAATTCAAAAACAAGTTCTGCCGTGTTTTGAGGAAAAGTGAGCAAGTGGACATTTGTTGGAATTCCCTGTCAGATGCAATGGTTTTAACGCGCATTGTGCTGTACTATGAATGATGTGCGCTCTCTCCTCTCTCTCTCCTCTGATTGGTCAGACCCAGTCTATAAAGCATTTGCTCCAACTACAGTTGTCAGCGCGCACTGTGGACACGACTGGAGAGATGCGTTTGTGCGTTTGCGGGATCCTGTGGTTGACATCTCTTACAACTGTGAGTACGCACAACCTCATGTATTTATTCACCTGTGAGAATTACAGTGTGCACTTTTTACAATGCATAGTTGTTTGAGAAGCATCTTTATAACTAGGACAGACTTTTGAGCGGTTGTTGGTGGTCTAGTGAGGTAATTAAATTATTCCGTGCCTTTAGAATGAAGAACTGAGCGTTGTGTTTTATCTGTATCTGTATTAACTTAACTTTGTATTGTTTTACTAGATATTAATTTGGACTGTGTGAGAATATGATCGCAGTCAGTCTGTTCTTAATTCATAGTGCACGTTTGCTCACCATGTGATGCTGTAAAGGTGGAGTGATTTTTTTCCACACCTGTTTCACTTATATGTTGTAAACAGCGAAAAAGAGACAGGGGAGCGGCTTTTTAGCCAATTACAATACCTGGACAATCAAAAATGATCGCTGTCTTTGCGTTTTATGTGCTGGAGTCTGATATTTCTTTGGAGGGCGGGGTTTTCAGGGGATTTTCTTAATAATAATAATAATAATAATAATAATATTTTTATTATTTTTTTTGTTTCTTAGTATTATTGTAGTCCAAACAGTCTGCATCCAATATTGGCAGTACACTTTATAAGTCTACTGCACATTTGGGTTATATAGATCTTATGCGTAAGAGAAATAATTTAGAATGTTGTCTTTAAACTTCAGTTTTGGCACTTGCCTATTAAGCTGGTGAAGTAGATTTACTCATTGTAGAGTTCAATCATGTGCATTGTAATGTTTGAGGCGGATGTCATAACAAATGTCAGTAGACCTGGAAGATTTTAAAACGGGTGGTTCATTCATAAATTCGCAGAACCTTACCGTCACGCTGTGGAAATACAAACGGATGACAGAAGACAACCAGCGGTAAATAGCGGTTGTCTGTCAAAACGATTGAGGTGACCAATCACATAAAAGAAGGCGGGGCTTTATTTTTCACAGTTTATTTTTTTAATGGTAAAAGAGTGCGAGGTAAGATGTAAGCAGGTAAATGTTTTGTTTTGCACATGTTTTGTGATACAAATGTTAAAAGACCAACAGAAATATCCAGTGATGCAAATTACTCAACTTTGTCAAATATCGCCATTTTTAATTGATGTAATTCATAACTGGATGTGACTAGACTAGAATCGTTTTGAATATGAATAAGAGTGAATGTGTGCATATTGTTTATTTCTAAAATAAAGATACTATTCGCTAATAGACCAGCTCATAATAGTCAAAAATTATTCTTTCTCTTTTACTGCCCTTGTGACTTAGTTATGAGTGTTTTCACGATGCGTCATCAATTGGCCACATTGGCGGCACTGAATGTAAACAGTGCCACTGAATGCATATTTTGCTGATTATTGCTGCTAAAAATAGTCAGTTATTGCAATGTTTTGGGTTGTATTAATCAGTCGGACCAGAAAAAACATTCGGAGTACTATAGACTGCCAGAAGTTATAACAAATCAAGAATAGTGCAAAAACTGAGGAACAAAATGCGTTTGTGGTTGGCCAAACTTAACTAGGAATTCCAAGGCAAGAATCTTTAACGTTTGTGTTTGTTCTTATCATTTCCGGTCAGGTAGGTGAAATTTTAGGCTATTAATTAATACTGCTTGTATGTATCTTTACCACCTATTAACTTTAGTTTGTCAAAATATTGCACCCTTTCTCTATATGATTTAGCAGCTTCCACACATTTTTTTCCATGGTTTAGACAGCATAAATTAGCAGATCAGCGTATTCAGTAGTACACTAACCATGCAATCCATGCTGTTGTTTACATCGGAGTATCGGCAATATGGCTGTGCAACCTGGTAACTGATCACATCGTGACGTAAGTGCAAACCCTTTATAGAGTGCAACATTCAGGTTCTGGAAGTAAAAATACCATTCATTTTTATAGGGAAAAACCTACAAACTTTTCAAGACAGACCTTCTGGGGCTCCAAGGTTGTTAATCGATGGTACTTTATATGCTTTTTAATGTTTTAAATAATAGCAGAATCACTGGTGAAAAATTGCATTAGCCATGCTGTCAAGAAAATTCCACCAATCAAAGAATCAAAGCGAGGAAACGAGGAATCGTGCCAAACGATTGCAGAGCTTTATCCACTCCCATGCAACATCATCAATCATCCACACTCTCAAAACACTTACATTTTTAATATAAATGCATATTTTTGCAATAAACTTAAAATATATTGTTTCAGTACATACAATCAACAACTTTAAATGGATAGTTTTAGATATCTCCATTGTTTTGAATTCAGTTATGCCATTTGCAGTAGTTTATGAGAGTTTCACATACTTTTTTGCTTCAATTTTTTAGTGTACTTTGCTTCAAATAAAAGCTTGTAGTGTACACCATGGCTTACAGTGTTTTAATGAAGACTTTTCAAAATCCTTATGAAGAAAATGAATGGAAAAATAATTTCTGGAACCAGCAGGTTGGCACTGTTACATACCATGCGACCTTGTGTATGTCATTGTTAAAAGATTGTTTTGGAGGTATTTATAATAGGCAGAAAATGTATCCTTGTTTTCCCACCTGTGGCAGCTAATGATCTTCTTCTGTCACCCGCCTCTCTGTGTTTTAGCCACTCTATACCCCAGCACTGATGGAAAACAGAATTGCAACACTTCTGATGTCAAGGTTGCCATCTGAGGTCGAGGTTAGAGTATGCCATTTGCGATTTCAAAGAAAAGAGAAAACACTCTTTTGTGGAGTGTTAAATTCGCCTTTTTCAATGTGGATTTGACAGTGAGTCAAAATGACTTCAGATAATGATATTTTTGGACACGTCTAATTTTAACCTTCTCTTAAAAAAGGTTGTCTGCTCATCTCTCCGTGTTGGATATTTTGGCTTCTTCTGAGTCCCACAATGGCTTATAGTTTTGAATTATCCATCATTCCTCCCGCAGGGGCTTGTAAATGCAGGTGTATGTGAATGTCTTCGCCAGGAGAAGGTTTCGAAATGATCTCGGGCTTTCTTGCTGTCAAAAATAAGTGAGCATTCAACTTTCCTCTGGTGCATTTGGTTGTGCACTTGTGCGCCCATTTCCTTGGCAACTACACCGCACAACCTCAATATGAAGTAAATGTGGAGGCACAAGCACCATCTGCGAACTGAACTGGGGGACCCTTCTTAGAAACGAGGCAGTTAATGGATCTGTGTGCCGTCCTGTAGAATGGAGATTAATGTTCTCCAGGGAAGATGCACAGTATAATAGGGCTCTCTGTAAGCGAGACAGGTGGTTTGATATGGCGCAGGTGTTTTTTTTTGGAGCATCTGTACAAATAAGTGCTTTCTTTTTCATTTTCTTCGCTGAAGTACATTAACATTTCAGGCCTTTTGAGATCATCAATGGAATCAGTGGTTCACTTGGTGGGACGTTTTAAGATTAGTTGTTGCATTCATAATATGAACTTGAATTCAAGATATATTTCTAAATAACCAGGAGCTTTCTAAAGCCTTTAAACAGTACTGGGGCATTCACAAGCTGCTCACAATCTGTTTGTCATTGACAAATGATAGAAGATATTTGCAGGTAGGTAGATATCCTCACTCCGTTTGTATTCTACCCTTTACTATTTCAGTGTGAGAAACCGCCACAAATGATTTAGTGTGTGAATGAATCAAACTAAATCACAAACACTTTTTCATTATTATTAGGAGTTCAAGCTATTGTAATTGTTAGAACGGCCAAGGATCAGCAATCTCCACGTAAAACTCATCATGCAGACCAAACCGTAAGTCATAGAGACTTGAAACTTGGAGCAATGGTAGTACTCACCCCGCTGACAACGTCACCAAGGCTCACCCCAATTGGCCTGACAGGGGCGCTACAGCGATCAAAAGTATGAAATCGCTCATAACTCCTAAACCTCCAGTCGATCTACTTTTGCGTACTAGTCCTAGTTTTTTTTGCCCGATTGGAACCAAACTAGTACAGGAGGATTCTCTGGAGAGCAAATATCAATAATTATAAAAGAAAAAGTTGAACTTTCAACTCGTCGTTTCAAAATGTTCAAAAGGGGTGGGGCCACTTTTAGTAAAATGCCTATAATTCCTGAACGGAATGAGATATCCTCACCAAACTCACATACGAACACACAGGGCCTAAAACTAACGTTTTGCCACACCTGCCAGTGGCTGGTGATGTGATAAAATTTACTGGGCAAAATTTTTTTACTGGCCTTGAAATGCTTTTTGCAAAAACTGGCAGTTATTACAATGACTAAACATATTTACAAATGTTTTTAATTTGTCCTGCTACTGGTGTCTCTAATAAATGCATTTTTTCCTCAATTTTACCTATTAATTATAGCGATTCAGCATTACAGAATAATTGAAAGCTATTATTTTTAGGCTTTTAAGAAAATATATAACAACTTTTAATTTAAGTGATTTTAAAACAATCTTCACATAAACTGTAAATTGTTTATGCATAAACTATACAGATTAATCTTTATTCAAGCTACAAAAGTTAATCAGCGACTAGAGCAGTACAGTGTTTTCTCTTTCCCCTTCAGTCGTTTCACTACGACGTTACATATGGGAACTCGCTTGAGAGACCAATCATCTCCAAGCCTTATTCAAAAGGCCAATGAACATTCATGAACATTGGCGAGTGGTATTTGCATGCCGAGCCACTCCCCCGTACATACGGGTATATAAGATGGCGGCGTGCAACCACTCATTCAGACTTTTGCTTTTGGAGCCTCGTCTTCTGAGCCATTTAAAAAAAAAAAAAGAAAAGAGTTCCTGAGTTCACACTCTCTCTGCTGGCGTGCTGCCGAGCTACTAAAAGAGCTTCATCTAAAAGAGCGTTCGGCAGCCGCCAGCCTAATCCTGCGGGCTGCCGTTTTCACGGCATTCAAGCCTCCCGCACTCCAGCGAGCCCCGCCCGTTTGAGAGCACAGTTGTGCCGCGGTTTCTCCCTGGGCGGACCGGGATTTCAAAAGAGTGAATTTCTCGCGGCTGTCGAGGACATCTTCCCGGTATGTCTCTCCGGCCGTGCGCTTCCGGGTGCGGTAGTTTCCTCGCCTCTTTGGACGGACATGATCGCTGTCTCACGTGCCTGGGCCGAGAGCACGCTGAGGCAGCGTTCACGGATGGTACGTGCGTTCATTGCGAACGTATGTCCATGGCTGCGTTAAAGTCCCGCCGCTCATTCATGAGTAGGCACCCCTTGTTGTCTTCCCGCGGTAAAAAAAAAAAAAAACAAAAAAATAAATAAATAAATAAAAGCCGCGATGAGGCACTTGGGGGACATTCAGGTGACTGTGCAGAATGTTCCGTCGGCCCCCAAAGCCCCGCGGACTTCTGCGTCACCGCGCAGTCCCGTTGAGCTGCCAGAGCAGTATACCTCCCCGTACAGCGGGCTGGGTATCTCCTTTGGCGCTCCCCAGGAGATCGAGATGTCTGCTGCAGCATCAGAGGGAGAGTCTGACGATGAGGCTGACGACTCGGCGGGTCGGTACCCCTCTGCGGTTGCCGCCCCGTCTGAGACGGATGCTGAACTGTCGGCTATGCTCCTCTGAGCCGCCAAGGAGGTCTGGAGGTGCCCAAAACACCTCTGGCCGATCCCTCTAGGCTGGATGATTGGTTTCTGGGGAGGGCTCCCGTGGCACCGCCGCGCTCTCCCCCAGTGCCTTTCTTCCCGGAGGTGCATGAGGAGCTGGTGAGATGAAGTCAGGGTTTTACAGTCCTTACTTCATCGTGCCCAAAAAGAGCGGTGGGTTAAGACCCATCCTGGATCTTCGAGCCCTGAATCGGTCCCTTCTCAGGCTGCCGTTCAAGATGCTAATGACGAAGCGCATGCTAACATGCATTCATCCCCAGGATTGGTTCGCAGCCATCGACCTGAAGGACGCGTACTTTCACGTCTCGATCCTGCCTCGACACAGACCCTTTCTACGGTTTGCTTTCGAGGGTCGAGCGTATCAGTACAAAGTGCTTCCATTTGGCCTCTCCCTCTCTCCCCGCGTCTTTACGAAAGTCGCGGAGGCTGCCCTGTCCCCTCTTTGGCAGACGGGCATTCGCATCCTCAACTATCTCGACGACTGGCTTCTCATAGCTCACTCGCGAGATCTGTTGTGCGAACAGAGGGACTTGGTGCTCCAGCACCTCAGCCATCTGGGCCTTCAGGTCAACCGAGAGAAGAGCAAACTCTCCCCAGTGCAGAGGATCTCTTTTCTCGGCGTGGAGCTGGACTCGGTCAGTATGACAGCCCGCCTCACCAACGAGCGCGCGCAGTCAGTGCTGAAGTGTTTGGAGTCATTCAGACACAAAACAGCGGTCCCTCTCAAAACATTTCAGAGGCTCCTGGGGCATATGGCAGCCGCAGCCGCAGTGACGCCGCTCGGCCTGCTTCATATGAGACCGCTTCAGCGCTGGTTACACGATCGAGTCCCGAGATGGGCATGGCACCGTGGCACACTCCGGATTGGCGTTTCCCCGCAGTGTCGCCGCCTGTTCAGCCCGTGGTCAGACCCGGCCTTCCTTCAGGCCGGAGTCCCCCTGGGACAAGTCTCCAGGCATCTTGTGGTATACACGGATGCCTCTTCCACGGGTTGGGGTGCTGTATGCAACGGGCAAGCAGCATCGGGCTCCTGGACAGGACCTCGACTGCAATGGCATGTCAATTGCCTAGAGTTGTTGGCTGTGCTTCTGGCCCTTCGTCGCTTCCGACCGACGTTGCGTCACAAGCACGTGCTTGTTCGCACCGACAGCACAGCGACTGTAGCCTACATCAACCGTCAGGGTGGTCTACGCTCCCGTCGCATGTCACAACTCGCCCGCCATCTGCTCCTATGGAGTCAAACGTGGCTGAAATCGCTACGTGCCGTTCACATTCCAGGAGAACTCAACCGTGCAGCCGACCAGCTCTCACGGCAGTCCACCCATCCTGGAGAATGGCGACTCCACCCCGAGACAGTCCAGCTGATTTGGAGCCATTTCGGGGAGGCCCAGATAGATCTGTTTGCTTCCCCCGAATCCTCCCACTGCCAGCGGTTCTACTCCCTCAACGAGGCTCCCAACAGCCTCGGCAGGGACGCACTGGCACACAGCTGGCCTCCGGGGCCCAAGTACGCCTTTCCCCCAGTGAGCCTCCTTGCACAGACACTGTGCAAGATCAGGGAGGACGAGGAGCAGGTTCTGCTGGTTGCGCCATACTGGCCCACCCGGACCTGGTTTCCAGAACTCATTTCCCTCGTGGCAGCCCCTCCCTGGAAAATCCCCTTGAGGAGAGACCTTCTTTCTCAGGGGATGGGCACAATTTGGCACCCGCGCCCCGACCTGTGGAACCTGCACGTCTGGTTCCTGGACGGGACGCGTCAGACCTCTCCGGCCTTCCACAGGCCGTGATAGAAACTATCACTCAGTCCAGAGCCCCCTCCACAAGGCAGGCTTATGCGCTGAGATGGGGTCTGTTCGTCGACTGGTGTTCCTCTCGCGGGGAGGACCCACAGAGATGTACGACTGCAGTAGTGCTTTCCTTCCTGCAGGAAAAGTTGGAGCGCAGGCTGTCCCCTTCAACTCTCAAAGTGTACGTTGCTGCCATTGCAGCGTACCACAATGCAGTGGATGGAACATCCCTAGGTAAGCACCAACTCATCGTGAGGTTCCTGAGGGGTGCGAGAAGGGTTAATCCCCCCAGGCCGCACCCCATACCCTCTTGGGACCTCTCCGTCGCCCTCCAGGGTCTGCGGGTGGCCCCATTTGAGCCACTTGCGTCAGTTGAGCTAAAATATCTGTCACTCAAGACAGCGCTCCTGACCGCACTGGCCTCCATCAAGAGGGTAGGGGACCTACAAGCTTTCTCTGTCGACGAAGCGTGCCTAGAATTCGGGCCGGGCGATTCTCACGTCATCCTGAGACCCCGGCCTGGTTATGTGCCAAAGGTTCCCACCACGCCTTTCCCAGCCTCTGCGCTGCTGTGTCCAGTTCGCGCTCTGCGTATATACGTGGACGGCACTCGGCACTTCAGACGCACCGAGCAGCTCTTCGTCTGCTTTGGAGGTCAGCAGAAAGGGAATGCTGTCTCCAAACAGAGGTTGGCCCATTGGGTGGTAGATGCCATCTCCCTGTTGTACCAAAACCAGGGAGAGCCATGCCCCTTAGGTGTTCGTGCCCACTCCACACGGAGTGTTGCCTCATCCTATGCGTTGGCTCATGGCGCCTCACTAGCAGATATCTGTAGAGCTGCGGGTTGGGCGACACCTAATACCTTCGCCAGGTTCTACAACCTTCGCGTAGAGGCCGTATCCTCCCGTGTCTTAACATAGACATCACAGGCGAGCGGGAGTCCGGCTGGTGTCGGCTTGCTGCGCCATTCCTAATGGATCCGTGCGCTATTTCCCTCAGTTGTTCCCTCCGGCGAACCTGGGTCCTCCATGCCCCGCAGTCAGGCCTAGTGCGGAGTAGTGCTTGTCTGTGCTCCGGTTGGGTCTCCTTCGCCCAGCAGGTTGTGGCAACATGTTTCAGTATTTTTCCACGGTCAGCCAGAAGGCCGATGTTTCCCTCATATATCCCTAAAATCTATGGATATATTGAATTTCTTGTGTTCCACATGTAGAGATTTCATGTGCTCCGCCCCCCCAACTCCTGCTTCAGTACAACTGGCATCCCTGTGGGGCCCCCTATTGGCCCCCAGGGCGTTGGGAAGGTTACGCTCATATCCGTCTGCTGACACGTCCGCCTGTCGGCACGCGGTGTGTTGCGTAACGCGACGTCTGGTTTGTGGCCTGTTCCATGGGTCTGTTCCCATATGTAACGTCGTAGTGAAACGACTGAAGGGGAACGTCTAGGTTACGTACGTAACCCTCGTTCCCTGAAGGAGGGAACGGAGACGTTACATCCCCTGCCACGACCTGACGTCGCGCTGACGCCGGGCTGCAGCTCGGCTCCTCAGCAAAAGCCTGAATGAGTGGTTGCACGCCGCCATCTTATATACCCGTATGTACGGGGGAGTGGCTCGGCATGCAAATACCACTCGCCAATGTTCATGAATGTTCATTGGCCTTTTGAATAAGGCTTGGAGATGATTGGTCTCTCAAGCGAGTTCCCATATGTAACGTCTCCATTCCCTCCTTCAGGGAACGAGGGTTACGTACGTAACCTAGACGTTTTCTTGTGTTTTGATTTACATCAGTGACAGACTTCAGCAGGTTAGGTTTCACTTTAAAAGCAGCGCGGTCTCTTTAAAACTTGACGCGCGTGACGCGGATCTGGCACATATCCGAATTCCACCGCTCTTTACGGTCATTTAAGATTTCATAACTCATTTAAGAATACGTTTACGAGGCAACTCGCCAGAACCGCGCATTTTGACATAATTGTGTGTGTTTTCGTCCTTTGAAGCGCTACTGGTGCGCTGTCTAAAGTGGCTCAGCATATGCGTACAGCCGGACGCACAGCCTTTCAAATTATACTTCTCTGCATCACATTCTCAGCTTGTGAAGAATAAAGAAGGGAAAAGTTATTTTTCCGAAATGAAGCAGCATATTTTCTCGGGTTAACAGTTAGAACTGTGTCTAGGGACAAGCTGGCCATCATACTGCTTTGACCTTGTCAAGGTACATTCACAGGGGGCGTCAGAGTTAACGCTCCACGGAGGGCGTGTCTGAAGCCTCGCGCTGATTGGCCAGCGTCTGTACTGAACGGGATTGGCTAGCGTATGCACTAGTATATTTGCAAAAGGCGATCTGATTGGCTGACGCCTGCGTTGGTGATTGAAAAGTTTAAAATTTTTTAACTTCTTTCGCGAGCAACGCCAGTGACGCGACACATCGGACCCATAATTCAGTTCGTCAACGCTTGACGTCACTCCATTCAAAGTAAATGAGAAGCGTTAAGGCTGATGACCCCAGGCCTTAAACCTTTAAACCCAAAAGGAAAACTCAAAACTTCATGAAACCTGGTGAGCGCATGCGACAGGTGATTCTAAACAAGCATGCAAAGTTTTAAGGAGATCAGCCCACAGTTGGTGCTATAATAGTCATAACTGTTAAAAAACATATTTCTATGGTAAATTACCTGGATTTGCCAAAAATGCTTTTTAAATCAATGATTAAGGTGATTATAAACTTGCTAAATAATGTCTTTTTTCATATGTGCTTAAATGCCTTAAAGAGCCTGAATCCTATGAACAGCTATACTTATTATTATTTTTTAAAAGAAATTAATACTTTTATTCTGCAGACTTATTATTGTTAACTAAAAATAAGAATAAAACCATCAAAATATTGTTTTGAAATAAAATAAACATGAACTAAAATAAAATTTCAGCTTAAATTTTTTTTAAAAATTTTCCTTATTTTAATGTAATTAAACTTAATTTACTAAAATAACTAAAATTAAAACTGAAAAAAAAACCTATGTACATATAGTTGTAGTTTATATACTGCTGTACTAAAAATGACAAATGCACAACAAAATTACTAAAACTTTCACTAAAATGAAAATGGAGAATATTTAAATAAAACGTATAAATATTAAAAAAAACTAATAATCGTATCTCAGTGAATCTAAAATAACATTCTTATTCTGAAAGCTTGATGCTAAACATTAATAATAAATGTTTCTTAATCAGCAAATCAGCATATTAGAATGATTTCTGAAGAATCATGTGACAATAAGGACTTGAGTAATGATACTGAAAATGTAGCTTTGCATCACAGAAATAAATTACATGTTAAACTATATTTAAATAGGAAACAGTTTTTTTAAATTGTAATAATATTTCACAATTTTACAGTTTTTACTGTATTTTAAATCAAATAAATGCTGACTTGGTGAGGATAAGAGACTTCTTTAAGTGTATAATTAGATGAAATCTTTGTTCTATTATGGATGAATACTGATCAAAACCATAAAGTAAAAGCCCATAATAGTATTTAATTGTTTTGATGAAATGCATGCTTTAATAGCAGGAAGAGAGAAATAAAGCCACAGACAGACGAGCACATTGGGTAAAATATCCACAGCGTGCAGCTCTGAAATCCACTGAATCCAATTGTGAGTGATGTCATAGAAACAGCATGAATGCATTAATGGACTCTCTTTTCATTTCATGTCCAGAGAATCAAAAGCATTAGTGACAAAAGCACCAGCACTCTTCTCTCCTTTTTACACTAATCAAACCGATTGTGACTCTGAACACGGCAGAGCGTCCAGGTCAAGTTTAGCAGGCGTCAGTATTAAATGTAAATGAGCGGGAAACATGGTGGTAGGTGTAAATGTTTTTTTTTTTGTGTAATGAAGAGGGTGTGAGACTTTATGAATGAAGAGAGACCTTGTTTACACTGCAACTCTGACTAATATATTAGAAAGAGTTTATAGACCCAGAGTCAGTGCTGATTGAATTATCGTTTACACTGTCAGTTATTATGAGGAACATCTTGGACAGAGGTTTGATTAATTTCATGTTCATGCATATATCCGGTCAATGGATTCCATCAGTTTAAACAGCATGATGAATGACTCTTTCAAAGAAATATCACAGTCATATTTCATTTAAAAGATAAGAAGATATATTTTGCATACAGATTATTATTAATAATAATTAAGCCTGTTTTTAGGAAGATTATTTATTTACATGACAAATAAAAGCACTTTTTCTGTTTAAATTCTCAATACTTAAAAAAAAACAGATTTAATGTATTGTGATAATCATTATACATATATATAATATGATTATCACAATGCATTAGCTCAGTTTTTTTTAAGTACTGAGAATTTAGACACAAAATGTGCTTTTATTTATCATATATATATATATATATATATATATATATACACACACACACACATATATTTTTTTATATATCACAAGTGTGCACATGTATTTTTTAAAAGCACGAATTATGCCTCAGTCATATTCTCTAAAATATGACCCTGACATCATTTAAAAAAAAAATATATATATATATATATATGTATATATATATATATGTGATTATTTGATAATTAATACTATATATATATATATATATATATAAATTATATTATATGCAATTAAATTTAATTGTTTTCATTGAATAGAATAGAATTCTTTTATATACAATAATCATATGATTATATATATAGAGAGAGAGAGAGAGAGAGATTATTTATATTAATTATATATAGAGAGAGAATATATACAGAGAGAGAATTTATACTTATATTATTGAATAATTATTTAATAAGGAATATACATTTTTAAGAATAAATTAATTAATTAAAATCTAAAAAATCTGAATGCTCAAATTTCATAGAATTTAGGTGCTGAAAAAATAGGCTTTTTGTTCCTAACTTAAAATGTGAATTATTGTTTTTCCTTTTATTTTCGAGGTAAAATATGACCCAGATATTTGTGTGTGTGTGTGTGTGTGTGTGTGTTTTAATATATATAATATGTTATATTGTATTATATAAAACTAAATATAATTGTATTTATAAATTTAATATAATTATTATATGTAGTTGAATATGTAGATATACAATTATCATATGATTATATATATATAGAGAGAGATTAATTATGTAATTATATATAGAGATAATATATGAAAAATGTATACTTTTAATTAATTAGTTAATTAATGAATTATTTAATAATTAATGTAATTTTGTAAAAATAACATAAATGAATTTAAATCTAAAAAATCAAGTCTAGGAGTCTAGGTGCTGAAAAAATAGGCTTCTTGTTCTTATGCATTATTATGTATTATTAATCATTATTAATAATAATCGTTAAAATGTTCTTAACGTAAAATGTAATTTGTTTTTCCTTCTGATTTTGGGGTAAAATATGACCCAGACATTTTTTTTTTTATTTATATTATTTTATTTGATAAATAATACAAAAGTATATACAATTATGATATAATTGTATCATATGCAATTAAATATAATTGTATTTATAAATATAACTAACCTATTTTATAGTTATATATAGATATACAATAATCATATGATTTTTTATATAGAGAAATTATTTATATTAACTATATATATAAACAGAGAATATATATTTTTATATTATTTATCTAAAAAATCTAAATGATCAAAATCTCACAGAATCTAGTCACTGAAAAAACAAGGCTTCTTGCTCTAAGCATAAAACGTGATTTATTGTTTTTCCTTTTGATTTTGGGCTGAAATATGACCCAGACAGCATTCATGAGCTTCACCCAAATAGTAACCTAATTCTGCTGTTTCCCCACAGATAACGTAACCTTGAAGCAACAACTTGAAGTAACACCCATATAAAAGCTCCCAGGGGAGGCCTGTCTCACAAACTCAATTCAAGTCCTGTTCGTTTTGGAATGTTTCTAGTCTTGCTTTCTAAAAATAGAATAAAGAATATAATGGTTCCTGAGCTCTGTCTGGATTACTGCTATCAGAGCAGAGTTTGGGCAGCTTAGTGAAACTAAAGAGGTAATTTTGGTTGGATAGTGAGTCGAGCTTGACCTGCTTTCATAAGCACTGACATTTCACCTTTCCTTTCTAGTAGCAGAGAATGCAGGAAAATATCTGGTGAAGTTACACATCCATAGTGACTCATGCGCTCATGGCCCAGGTTTTGATTTATAATGCTGCATTTATTTGGAGGATTGAATTGTTGGTCGACAACATTTCATTTCCCATATACTAATAACTCAATATGCTGCTGTGATGAGACAAATAACCGTTAACTAGATGACGCAGGATTTTCACCAGTGCTATTGTTTTGCTTCTTGAAGTGATGGCTGATATGGGTTGGCTGGGCTCCTCAGAGAACAAATGTCTAGAGCTTGGAGATTGAGTTACATTTAATCTCACTCTGGTTTGAATCGTTTTGAAGGGCTCTCCATAGTTTTTCATCATGTGAGATGAATAGAAGAATTAGATTTATTAGGCCGTGCTGTGGTTCTCAGGGCAGCCTTGTAAAGAATGTTCTAGGACGGGGGTTTTTGATTGTAAGTGCTGGTACTTTGGTTCAAAGCGGGGCAGAATGAAGTCCTGGTGGAAAGTCACCCTTCGACGACTCTCCAAAGCTGTCATCTCTGGAAGACCTCTCAGGAAGGCTCTTCTTTTGGCTGCTTCATTTTTATAATCATTTCCATCAGCTTGCAGTTTCTCTGTCTCTTTTGTTCTCTCTCTCTCTCTCTCTCTGTACCCATATACATGTATACTACCAGTCAAGAATAGAGATTAAAAAAGTCTCTTATGCTCACCAATTGATTTGATCAAAAATACAGTAAAAACAGTAATATTGTGAAATATTATTGCAATTTAAAATAACTGTTTTCTACGGTGCTATATTGTAAAATGTAATAATTTCTGTGATGCAAAGCTGAATTTTCAGCATCGTTACTCCAGTCTTCAGTGTCACATGATCCTTCAGAAATCATTCTAATATGATGATTTGCTGCTCAAAAAACATTTCTTATTACTGTAAATAGTTGTGCTGCTTTTTTTGTGGAAACCATAAACCACCATTTCAGGATTCTTTGATTAGAAAGTTCAAAAGAACAGCATTTATTTGACATAAAAAACTTTCGTAACATTAAAAATGTCTTACTGTCACTTCTGTACATTTGTTGGTCATAATATTCAGTGTTATTTTATTATTATTTTATATACTATTCTAGTTTTCATTTTGAATTAGCTTTTATTTTTATGTTTTCAGTTTTCATTTTAAATTGTTACATTTTTAGTAATTCTGTTAAGTGTTTTGTTTAATAATTTAGCATTTATTTAATTTTGTGAAATTACTATTTTAGGTTTAATATACATATATTTGTGTTCTAGTTTTAGTTTTAGCTTTCATTCGGTTTTATTTTAATTTATTTAATTTATTTTAATTATTGAGTGATTTCGGTACTTGAACTTAAACATATTTCAGTTAGATAGATCCCCAGATCCCCCAACACTAAAAACATGATAACATTAAAAAACATGATTTAAGAAAAAAAAATATATATAAAATAATATACATATATATATATATATATATATATATAAACAGAGTTGTGTATTTTTGCAAATAAACTCTTCATACATTGCTGTATAATAATTTCTCTAATATATATTTTGTTCTTGCAATTTTTATGAATTATTTATTTATTTATGAAATATTAATATTTTAGGTTTAATGTATTTAATGTATTTTTATTGCAGTTTTAGTTTTCATTCTGTTTTAATTTTATTCATTTGATTTTATTTTGGTGCTTTGGCTGAAACATCAGTTAGTTCCCCTGCAATTTTTCTAATTTTAAGTTGTTTCACATCAATATTTCTTTATATATATATATATATATATATATATATAATTTTTGATTTTTTATAATATTACTCTTTTAGGTCTAATGCATTTTTATTTAATGCATTTTTATTGTGGTTTTAGTTTTCATATATATATATATATATATTACATTATATATAATACATTGCAATTTCTCTAATATTTAAATTTTTTATTTATTTCAGCTTTATGTCATATCAAAATGTTTAAGTTACCTATAACAATAACAAACAAATATATTCTACTTCCAGAAACTGCATTTTTCTAAAAACATTCCTCTTTCTCATTGTTTAGTATTGTATGATTGAATAGTTCTTCTAGTCTTCCCTCCACTTGTGTTTTCCTACTGTGCTTTATTTTTTCCTTTAGACATTGAAAATGGCAAGTGATACTATCAGTCTTCCTGCGTCTCTAAGTCTTGAGGATTAAAAAGAAGCAGATAGAGAATGATAAACAGTGAAAAAAACAAGTACATATGAGATTGTTAGAATGAGATAGAGCTGCTTTATGAGACTAAAGAACCCCACACAGAGTAAACACACACACACATATGCCTTCTCAGTAGACTTGTTTATGGTCTTGAACGGCTCAGTGTTGTTGAAGAAATCTTTTAATGAACAATACCCTGTTGCTGACCTGTATTTTTCATTCAGTGAAAGCTCCCCCTTGTAGCAGAGAGACGTGACCGCTTTGGAGATGATTTACCTTTCAAGACAGACTATAGCACACACATCCTTATCGAGCAGCCAGTAAAGAGCAAAGTGATGAACTTTTACCTTCTCTTGTGTAAAATAATATTTTTTGAACTTTTCAGACTGTTATTGGCAAAAACATATATCAAAGTAAATGTTATATGAGAGCATTTCTCAGGAAATGGAGCCATTTCTGTGCTGTGTGTGTCAAGGACTTACTGATGTGAATACACTGCTGTTTAAGTCAGGGGTCGGTTTTTTAAAAAAATGTAATAATGAATTTTGAAAGAATAATTGATCAAAAGCGACAGCAAAGACATTTGTAATGTTACAAAAGGTTTTTGTTTCAAATAAACGCTGTTCTTTTTGAGCTTTCTATTCATTAAAGAATCCTAAAAACTGTTTTCAACATTGGTAATAATCAGAAATGTTTTTTGAGCAGCAAATCAGCATATTAGAATGATTTCTAAAGGATCACGTCACTTAAGACTGGAGTAATGATGCTGAAAATTCAGCTTTGGATCACCGAAAAAATTACATTTTAAAATATATTCACATAGAACACAGTCATTTTAAATTGTAATAATATTTCACAATATTACCATTTTTTTGGTTGCAATGGTGACCATAAAACATTTTCTAAGAAATATTTTCTAAAAATAAATCAGTTCTTTTCTTTTCAGCAACTTAACAAAAAATGATTTATGGAATATTATTATTATTATTATTACTGCATGCTTACTGCGAATTGGGGGTTTATTAGTTTCAGGGTCATTGAAAAACCTATTTTGTTAAATAGGAATCTCCCTACGCTGCTTCTGTAATATCTGAACCTGTTACTTCAAGCCTGAGGTGCTGAAATACTAGTTTCTTGAACCTTTTTGAACAATAATACAAATTTCCCTGAATATTTCCAGCACAATAGCAGCGTTTCCTCAGAATAACCCATGAGTCTTTGATTGCGATTGCTTTCAAAAGCTTCTGGAGCTCATAATGCATTTTTAACTCTTAAACTACGTGGAGTCACACTGAAGTGTTTGATTGGAGACAATCATTCTGAATCAGTGCTTTGATTACATGTATATAGTTAATGTGTGCATATGCATGTGTTTGTGCATACAGTACGTATGTTGAAATGGTGTTTGACGAGGGCTACTTCATTAACAACCACTACGGAAGAAACAATCATTTGAGTTGAAAAGCAGTGTGTTTATTTTAAATTGCAGGTCTAATGAATTCTTTTCAATAACCTCAATATGGCAGAACGACTATCCATTGAAAAAGAAGAAAAATTTCACATTTGTGCTAATGCAATCAGAAGTGATGTTTTTCTGTGCTGTTATTACCATTACAGTTTCAATCTATTTTTTCATGCACATAAGCACATGCTCTGCAAAGTGGGTCAGGATTGCGTCTGCAATTGATTGTCATTTTTTATTTAAAGCGGGAGTGTTTGAAGATGGATTTTGAAGCATTGTGTTATAAGGTAGACCTGCATTTTTATGCATCACTCACTCATTTAATTTTCTCTCTCAGCAGGTGTTGTCTAGTTTGCATCCTGAGTGTGAGTATATCTTTCAGTTGGCAAGAGATGAACAGCGGTGTCTCAGAGAGATCACAGATCTCGGGAACCTCAGCAGCTCTTCAGGTACAAATAAACAGATGCTCCTGATGAGATGTTGAAGGGGTTTTTACCCACAGGATGTGAGATGCATGCTAAAGAGCACTAACTTTCAATAAGAGAGCAAATGGAGACTTTTGTTGAAGCATCCTGTTTCTTAGATTTTTCTGTTCAGAAACTGTATTTGAGATACTAAATTCTGAACATTTCTCAGTTTTATCCAAGACTAAATTCAAAGGAAATATTATTCCAGTTTAAAAAAAACTGTTGTCTATTTGAATATATTTTAAAATGTAATTTATTCCTGTGATGCAAAGCTGAATTTTCAGCATCATTTCTCCAGTCTTCAGTGTCATATGATCCTTCAGAAATCACTATACTGATCTAATATGAATCCAATATGTTGATCTTTAGAAATCTGATATGCTCATATGATGCTCAAATGCCATTTCTTCTTATTATCAATGTTGAAAACGGTTGTGCTGATTAATATGTATAATGTATAATTTCTTTCAAAATTCATTATTAAATTTTTAAAAACTGGCCCCAAATCATTTACACTACCAGTCAAAATTTTGTTGAACAGTAACATTTTTATTGTTTTTAGAAGCTCAAAATACAGCAAAAACAGTAAAATTGTGAAATATTTTTACTATGTAAAGAAAAAAAAATATATTCGAAAAAAATCTTTAGTAGCATTATCTTTACTGTCATTTTTGATTAATTTAATGAATTCTTGTTGAATAAAAGTATAATTTCTTTCAAAATTCTTTATAATTTTTTTCAAAAACTGACCGTAAAGCAGTTAAAAGTGTTTGAACAGTAAGATTTTTAATGTTTTTTAAAGAAGTCTCTTCTGCTTACTAAGCCTGCATTTATTTGATCCAAAATACAGCAAAACAGAAAATTATGAAATATTTTTACTGTTTAAAAACTATTGTCTGTTTGAATATATTTTAAAATATAATTTATTCCTGTGATGCAAAGCTGAATTTCCAGCATCATTACTCCAGTCTTCAGAAATCAATATGTTGATCTAATATGAATCCAATATGCTGATCTTTAGAAATCTAATATGCTGATTTAATGTTCAAATGTCATTTCTTATCATTATTATCAATGTTGAAAACAGTTGTGCTGATTAATATTTGTGTGGAAACAACAAATACATTTTTTTTAGGATTCTTTGATTAGTAGAAAGTTCAAAAGAACAGCATTTATTCTAAACAAATCTTTAGTAGCATTATTTTTACTGTCATTTTAGAATAATTTAATGAATTCTTGTTGAATAAAAGTATAATTTCTTTCAAAATCCTTTATTACATTTTTCAAAAACTGACCCCAAAGCATATACACTACCAGTCAAAAGGTTTTGAACAGTAAGATTCATTATATTTTTTAAGAAGTCATTTCTGCTCACAAAGCCTGCATTTATTTGATCCAAAGTATAGCAAAAACAGTAAAATTTTGAAATATTTTTACTATTTAAAATAGCTGTTTTCTATTTGAATATATTTTAAAATGTAATTTATTCCTGTGATCAAAGCTACATTTTTAACATCATTACTCCAGTTTTCAGTGCCACATGATCCTTCAAAAATCATTCTAATATGCTGATTTGCTGTTCAAGAAACATTTATTATTATCGATATTTAAAACAGTTGAGTACATTTTTTTCACGAGATTCTTTGATGAATAGAAAGATCCAAAGATCAGCATTTATCTAAAATAAAAAGCTTTTGTAACATTATACACTGTACCATTCAAAAAAAAATTTGGGAAAGAAATTATAGTAATTAATACTTTTATTTATTAAGGATGCCTTAAATTGATCAAAAGTGATGATAAAAACATCTATAATGTTACAAAAGATTTCTATTTCAGATAAATGCCACTTTTCTGTACTTTCTATTCATCAAAGAAATCTAAAACAATTCTATTCAGCTGTTTTTAATATAATAAAAATAATAATAAATGTTTTTTGAGCAGCAAATCAGCATATCAGAATAATTTCTGAAGGATCATGTGACTGGAGTAATGATGCTGAAAATTCAGCTTTGAAACCACAGGAATAAATTATATTTTAAAAATAAAAAACAGTTTTACTGTTTTGCTGTACTTTGGATCACATAAATGCTACTTTAAGAGAATATACTATATTTTTATTTCTATGTTATTTCAAAAATAATTTTTTTTAAGCCATAATATCATCAGTAATTTCTCCTGTCAAGCGTTTTAACTTTTTGACTTTTAAACTCTACATTTTTTTTATTTGAAATGACACGAAAGGAGGTCACAACCCCATGAGATGTCATTCAAAATAAATCACATCTGCATAGCATTTAACACTGCCGTAAGCTGTCAGTGGTGACATTCAGAGACGGAGTTTAGTACGAGTTCAGACTCATTGTAATGCAGCGCCTTGCGTTTGCGTTTCCCAATGGATCTCAGAAGTGAAGTCGTGTTTGGCAGCGGCTTTGCGGAGGATTCACATGCACAGATGTACTTGTGGCGATCCAACATGGCAGACTGGACCTTGAGAGAGCAAATTCTAGCTGTTATGTGCCACAGACAGCCTTTCAGATACTTTGTTTTATTGACGTCCGGTGCTTGAGTGCATGGGTAGTTACTGTATAAACACATGCTGTTCGTTTCTGTGTGTGAAGGTTGTCTGCCAGTATGGGATGCTGTAGTTTGTTGGCCCAGAGCTGCAGTAGGCGAGACGATCCACTTGCCCTGTCCTGCTGTTTTCTCTCTCTTCAACAACAACACGGGTACGACACACAACCACATGTGTATGATTCAAAGCTGAAGTTGAAAATTACAGTTTAGTACCTGAATGTGAATTAGGTAAAGATGGCAAACAGGATGCATAATTAGCATTTGCATTTAGATTGAAATACATACATAAATAGGACTGAAGTAAAAAGAAACTGATGTCCCAAGATGATTTGATGAATATGTTGGTTGGTATCACTTTAGAATAAGGTGTCATTTGACATTAGTTAACTAACATGAACAAACAATGAACAATACATTTATTACTATTTATTAAGCTTCGTTAATGTTAAATAAAAATACTGATTAATAAATGCTGTAGAAGTACTGTTAATTTTTAGTTAATGTTAACTAAAGAAACCTTATTGTAAAGTGTTACAATTTTTAATATAATAATTTATATTGTTTGGAAAATAAAAAAAATAAAAAATTGTATTTATCAATATAATGTATTGCTACATACACACACGCCATATTTTAAATGTATTTCATAATTAATATATTAAAACATTTTCCAATATAAATGATCCACATTATTATATAACATTCAATTCATTTTAATTTGATAAATTAAAATGTTTAATTTTTTAACATGAAGTATCCATGCGTGTTATTATTATATTAATAACCAACATTTCAGATAACAATTCATATAACTATATTTGTTAAATAAAAAAAATCTGAATTAAAATATTTAATATAATAGTTAATTATGAATGGAAACATTGGATTATATAAATAACCAAATTAATTTTATTACATTTTTTAATATATGTGATCCATGCACATTAATATATAACATTCAATTAAAACACTGAATTATATTAATAGCCAAAGATTTGAGATGTAACAATTCAAAAAACAATATTATTTGATACATAGAAATATGTTTTTTTTCATTATGCATTATCCATTCATGTTTTGAATAATAAAGCATTAAATTAATACATTGGCTATTTTATTAAACAACTTTGAGATACTAACTAGAGAAATTTGTATTCGTTTTTCCATATTTGATTGTATTTATAACATATTATAATAATCTATGTTATTATTATATTAATAACCAGCATTTCAGATAACAATTCATGTAACTATATTTGTTAAATAAAAAAAATGGAATTAAAATATTTAATTTAATGTTGAATTATGAACGAAAACACTGGATTATATTAATAACCAATTTAATTTTATTACATTTTTCATATGAATTATCCATGCACATTATTATATAACATTCAGTTAAAACATTGAATTATATTAATTAAAATTTGAGGTGTAACAATTAAAAAATACTTTTATTTGATAAATAAAAATATGTAATTTTTTATTATGGATTATCCATACATGTTTTGAATTATAAAGCATTAAATTAAAACACAGGCTATTGCTGTTTTTCCATATTTGATTGTATTTATAATGATCTAAATACAAAAATTGATCTACCAATATTATTTGATTCATTAAAATGTTAAATTTTTTAACAGTAAGTATCCATGCATGTTATTATTATATTAATAGCAAACATTTCAGATAACAATTCATATAACTATATTTGTTAAATACAAAAAACCTGAATTAAAATATTTTATTTAATATGTAATTATGAATGGGAACACTGGGTTATATTAATAAACAATTTAATTTGATAACATTTTTCAATATAAATTATCCATGCACATTATTATATAAAATTCAATTAAAACATTTAATTATAATAATAGCCAACATTTGAGCTGTAACAATTCAAAAAACAGTATTATTTGATAAATAAAAATATGTAATTTTTTATTATGGATTATCTATACATGTTTTGAATTATAAAGCATTAAATTAAAACATTGGCTATTTTATTAAACAACTTTAAGATGCTAACTAATGAAATTTGTATTAGTTTTTCCATATTTGATTGTATTTATAACAATCTAAATACAACATTTTGTGGTGGTATTTGTTAAAACGTTTTCGACTGGTGGTGTTAATTGTTTTAATGGCACTGAAAGCACTTAATACACATAATAGAAATGCAATTAGGCATATTTTAGTTTTAGTACCTCTGGAACAGAACGTAATAGCAATTTATTGGTTGACTTTTTGCTTCGAGAAATTGAAATGTTTCTATCTAATCAACTGACGGAGGGTTTGTCCAATCCTGCTCCGCACATTAACAGCTTCTGCAAGCAAACCTGTAGGTTTCAGTCTGTGGGCTTTAACAATAGACACATCTACCTTGGGAATATAAACTGAAACCTCAAATGGGAAAATGCACAGCCTCAATTTCAAGGCTTTGTAAGTTTGAGCAAAAGAAGGCAGGCTTTTGTATTTACCAGTGCAATAATGTATCAGAGTCTCCACAGATCCGCCGATATAACAAACTAAGCCCATTCTGAGCCCGGCCAACCAACACCGCATTCAAATCTGACAGCTCTCAAATGAAATTGTGCAGTTTGGTCTGATGGCGACTAAAGCAGCACTCCATCACTGTATCTCCGTATCTCGTGTAGAAAAGGATACAGACCTCATTTCACATTCAGCTTTAGCACAAGCTAATTTTATGCATTGCATCCCATTCTCTAGAGGCAAAAGTCAATGCAAACCACACGAAATGCCCACTTGCGTTTATTCATTCATTTTGAAGGCTCCGGTGAGCGTAGTAGCATATTTAAACCTTTGCTTGCGGGGACTGGCTTGCATTCTTGTCATTGACCTCTGCCCTTTAATTCATTACTGTAGGTATAGTGAGTCGTAATTGCACGGCTGGCGGCTGGTCACATCCGTTCCCTCCTTACCATGAGGCCTGCACTGTTGAGGATGAAGTCCCAGAGGTCAGACATATTCTGAAATTCATATTGACATATATTTGATAATCATTTAACATTTATTCATACCCTTCTGGTTAAATCCCCTGCTTCTCAGCTTGTTTTTCCAAGTTAAAAAAACCCAGTAATTTCACATGTGAAGAGATCTTAATGACGTGTCAAACGGAAGCTCTATAGTCAACAGTTGTCTTTTTTGACAATTTTAGACATCTGAAACAATTGTAATTGTAATTTAAATGAAACATAATTGAGGTCTTCATTAATAATGAATATCTATGAACATCGTTAGGCATTTGCGTGCAGTATATGTCATAATTGTTACTGGGAAACATACTTATAAATGGCTTACAGTTTTAAAAAGTGCTTTGAAAGTTTTCCATTTTTATGATGAAATAAATTTTGTTAATGTGTAAATAAATTATATATTTACTATATTATCATAGTATAAATAAACAGGCTTTAGGCTTTCAATATATTGACTGAATTTAAATCTAGTACCATTTATTTCGTGAATTTTATATAATTTTGTTATTAAATATTAATATGATTTAATATTTATTTTATTTTTTATTAAAGATTTTTAAAAAATTATATCAAATTTACATTTATTTTTTTTCTAATTTTTCAGAATGAACAGGCTTTAGGCTTTCAGTCTTATGTCTGTCTACCATCATTCTCACCGGAAACATACTTATAGTAGTTTAAAAAGCTTACAATTTTAATATAAAGTAAATAAATAAATTTAATTAATAAATTAATTATAAAGTAATTAACATTTCTAAATAATTAAAATGGCACAATTTCAATCTAGTAACATTTATTTAATTTTTTTTATATTTAATATTTTTATTAAATATTAATTCATGTATTAATGTATACATGAATTACTACATTAATTCTAAAGTAATTACAATTACTAAATAATTGTATTGATTGAATTTAAATCTAGTACCATTTATTTAATGAATCTGATATAATTTTATGTTATTAAATATTAATATTATGTATTTATTTATTTAAGATTAAAAATGATATCAAATTTACATTTATTTTAATTCTATAAATAAAACAAATAAATAAATACATAAATAAATGTAATTAATAAATTAATTATAAAGTAATTAACATTTCTAAATAATTAAAACAGTACAGTTTAAATATAGTAACATTTCTTTAAATTTTTTTGTTTAATATTTTTAATAAATATTAATATTATTTAGGATTTTTACTAAAGATTAAAGAATATTTTTTTTATTTTTCAGAATAAACAGGCTTTAGTCTTTCAATATTTTGTCTGTTTGCCATAATTATCACCGGGAAACTTACTTATAGTAGTTTAAAAACTTTTCAATTTTAATATAAATAAATGAATGAATGAATGAATAATTAATAAAGTAATTATAATTTCTAAAATAATTACAATGGCTAGTAACATTTATTTAATTAATGTTTAGATTTAATGTTTTATTTAACATAATTTAATATTTAGTATTTTTTACTAAAAAGTAAAAAGTTATTTGATGTTTGAGAATGTTTATTTTAAAGCTTTAGGTTTTCACAATTATGTCTGTTTGCCATAATTCTCACCGGAAAACATACTTATAGTAGTTTTCAAAAAGTTTTCAATTTAATATAAAATAAATAAATACATTTGTTAATTTCTAAATAAATTAATGAATTAATATAAAGTAATTTAATGACTCAATTTAAATCTGGTAACATGTATTTAATATTTTTTTTACATTTAATGTTTTATGTAACCTAATTTAATATTTAATAAAAATTATATAATGTTTTAAAATGTTTATTTTAAAGCTTTAGGCTGTCTGTCTTAACTGATATTTAAATTAAATCATATTATTTTTCATTTATTCATCATTTAATCAAATGACGGATATATTGGCTGTCTGATTGATCTCCCTCTTCTGCTTGTTTGTCTTCCAGGAATCATATTTTGCCACTGTGAAACTGATCTACACCGTTGGTTACGGAGTGTCACTGCTGTCGCTCTCTGTTGCCGTAATAATACTGCTGCTCCTTAGGTACTGCGCTTTACAATGCATTCTTCCTGATGGACACAATATCACACATCACTGATATAACCTAAGTTGTTGTAAAAAATGGCTTGTAATTAGTTTCTTTTGTGAATAACCTTAGCTATCTAGCTACCTTTTTACACAAACTTGCCAACTTTACATGTTTAAATAAGCTTTTAAATAAGTATTTTAAAGTACTGTAAAGTAGTTAACACTGGTGAAAGGCTAAACTGTTGTTTGTATTGTATAGGCGATTACACTGTGCTCGAAACTACATCCACATGCAGCTGTTTTTCACCTTTATCCTGAAATCGGTGGCTGTGTTTATTAAAGATGCCACACTGTTCTCCAGTGACGATACAGATCACTGCACGCTCTCTACGGTGAGTCCATCAACGCCACTGATCTAACAGCCTTTAAATGTGGTTTCCTGTGAAAAGAACAAAACACACGCTGCTTTTGACCTCAGTGACTCAACGGATGTGTGGCAGTATATATATATATATTTATATTCTTAACTGTATTTATATTTGACATTTCTCCCGACTCCATTCACCATCTTGGATGATTTTTGTCAGTAGTCACAATGCATTCTGGGATTGCTTTTTTTCATGAATGATAAATGCAATGCTGTCTGTCTTAACCAGGCACAATGTGACAACCAAATCACATTTGTTCAGAATCCAAACCAAATTTAAATTATTAACGGAATTTAAATTTCAAAAGCCATTCAAAAGTTGAATAAATATAATATATAAATATAATATAAATAATATATAATATAAATCTTCATGAGATTTATAAGAAGTCTCTAAAGGTCATTGCACACTGAGTTTTTCAGTTTTTTTTTTTTTTAATTTTTTTGTCATCCTTTCCTATCAAAATGCTTGCTAAGGATGTGAAAACGCAGAAAATCTAACCTGATCCGAACTTTTTTATGACGGAAGAAAGTTTCGGTGGCAGTGTGGAAATGTGGTTGACACAACATGAGGTCGTAATTATTTTTTTGGGTGCGAAAATTAGACAATTAAACAAGAAATTCCGGACTCAGTGTGCAGTCACCTTTATGCTCACCAAGGATGCATGTATTTGTATTAAAAATACAGTAAAAACAGTATTAATGTGAAATATTATTGTAACTTAAAACAACATTTTCTCAATATTTTGATTTTTTTTGCACCCTCAGATTCCAGGTTTTCAAATAGTTGTATCTTGACCAAATATCGTCCTATCCTAACAAACCATACATAAATGGAAAGCTTATTTATTCAGCTTTCAGATTACGTATAAATCTCAATTTTGAAAAATTGACCCTTATGACTGGTTTTGTGATCCAGGGTCACATTTATTCCTGTGATGCAAATCAGAATTTTCAGCATCAGTGTCATTCTTCAGAAATCATTCTAATATGCTGATTTGATACTCAAGAAACATTTATTATTATTAATGCTATAAACAGTTGTGCTGGTTCCTATCTTTGTGGATTAATATTTCCTTAACGAATAGAAAGTTCAAAAGAATCGCTTTAATTTGAAATCTTGGTAAGTTGTTATTAGTTAAATGTGTCATAATGTATTAGTTCCCTAAAAACATATTAACTAATGATGTAAATTCATATGTTAATTACCACAGTGGTCAAATCTATGAACTTCAACTTCCAGTTGTCTGTTTTAATTAATAATTAGCTAATGATTTGCAAATGTATCATTATGTTATGACTTTACTTGTTGAGGCACAGAACTATTAACTAATTGTTGAGTAATATGTCATTGTGGTTATGGATTTAGAATTAGTTAGTCATGTGCCTCAGCAAGCAAAGTCATAACATAATGATATTTTTTTGCAAATCATTAGCTAATGATTAATTAAACCAGACAACTGGAAGTATAATTTACTGATTATTTAATTTATGAATCACATGAAATGTTCATTCATGGCTTATGCAGTAAATGGTTTAGTTCTTCATGAGTTATATGTTAACACATGATTATCTCTGCATTAGTTAAAGGAGAAGTCCACTTCCAGAACAACAATTTACAGGTAATGTACTCACCCCCTTGTCATCCAAGATGTTTATGTCTTTCTTTCTTCAGTCATAAAGAAGTTATGTTTTTGGAGGAAAACATTTCAGCATTTTTCTCCATATAATGGACTGGTATGGTGCTCCGAGTTTGAACTTCCAAAATGCAGTTTAAATGCGGCTTCAAACGATCCCAAATGCAGTTATAAACAATCCCAGCCGAGGAAGTAGGGTCTTATCTTGCGAAACGATCGGTTATTTTCATTAAAAAAAATACAATTTAAATACTTTTTAATCTCAAACGCTCGTCTTGTCTTGCTCTCCCTGAACTCTGTGTATTCTAGCTCAAGACAGATAGGGTATGTCGAAAAACTCCAATCGTATTTTCTTCATCCTACATCGCTGCAGAAGTACCGACCCAGTCTTTGCAAAGTGAACATGCAAAGAAGATCAAACACCCTCAACAAAAATGGTTAAACAGTGATATAGGATGATTTTGAAGTTGAGGAAGAACATGAGATGGGAGTTTTTCGACATACCCTAACTGTCATGAACCAGAAAGAGCAAGACAAGATGAGTGTTTGACATTAAAAAGTATATAAATTGTATTATTTTCATGAAAATAACTGGTTGTTTCACTAGATAAGACCCTTCTTCCTCTGCTGGGATCATTTACAACCGCATTCATTAAAAGCCGCATTTAAACTGCATTTTGGAAGTTCAAACTTGGGGCACCATATCAGTCCGTTATATGGAGAAAAATCCTGAAATGTTTTCCTCAAAAAACAATTTCTTTACGACTGAAGACAGAAAGACATGAACGTCTTGGATGACAAGGGGGTGAGTACATTATCTGTAAATTGTTGTTCTAGAAGTCGACTTCTCCTTTAAGCATAAATTAATGCATTTTTGTGCACCCGTATTGTAAAGTGTTATCGAAATCTTTTATAACATAATAAACATCTTTACTTTCACTTTCGATCAATTTAATGCATCCTTGCTGAATAAAAATATCATCATATCAACATAATAATAATTTAATAATTTTTAGAAAATATTCATAGTTAAGCACCTCTGAAAAACTCACCTTTACTAAAAAAGAAAATAATTTCAAATTTCCTAAGCGTTTCTGACCCAATTTAATGTTCATGCATTTTTAGTTGCAATTATTCACCTTCTTTTATGTCCTGCTGAGTTTCTACTTTCTCCATCTGCTTAAGTCTCCCTCTCTTGTCATGCCCTGTTTATCATTCTCAGCGTCGCTCTCTTTCTCTTCCTCTCTCTCCGCAGGCGGCATGTAAGGCGTCGGTGGTGTTTTGTCATTATTGCGTCATGACTAATTTCTTCTGGTTGCTGGTTGAAGCCGTGTATCTGAACTCTCTGCTGGTCTCGGCCTTCCCGCGGAGCCGGCGCTGTCTGTGGAGTTTCGCTCTGCTGGGCTGGGGTGAGACGCTCATATCTCTGTCCCTAGAGCAATGCGGCTCTGTCCTCTCTCACGCTCTTTCCTCTGGCCATAACAAATGAGGTTTATCTAACAGTGTAGACTATGAGAGTTATTAAAGGAAAAAAAGTGAAATTTAGATCTTTGATCTTAGTTCTGACATCTTTTCTGTGACTACGTCAAGAAGGGTAACCATAAAGAAAACTATATTAGCGTCCACACCAGCACGCGATAAAGTTCTGTTTATTAAAAGCTCACACTGCAGTTTTGTCGTCTATCACTTTAAATGGTCAAGCTCTTTTAAAGCAGGATGGATCCTGACTGGCTTTGAATGTTGTTATTGTTCATCAGCTGGAAAAAATAATTTTGAAAAGGATTACAATAATATTGATTTTCTGTGTCAGTATTGTTATAGTTGTAGTGTGACCAAAGACTAAATGAAATTGCTAAAATATTGAATAGAACTCATCCCATCTGCCATTGGTCAGATAAACACACAGCCCCGCCTCAAACTCATGCTATGTGTTGCTGTGTCAGTGTTTATAATATTTGGTGGAACTGACCTACAAATGCTACATATACTTATAAAATAGGACAAAGCCTTTCACAAAGTCTTTTCATTTCCATTCAAAGTAAGATTTTTATTTTTTTATTTTAAAGAAATTTTTTCTTTTATTCAGCAAGGTGCATTAAAATGATCAGAAGTGACAGTAAAGACATTTATAATGTGAAGGTTTTTTCCTTCATCAAAAAATTCTGCAAAATTGCTTTACAAGCAAATCAGCATATTAGAATGATTTCTGGAGGATCATATGACAAACGATGCTGAAAATTCAGCTTTTCATCATATGAATACATTACATTTTAAAATATATTAAAACAGACAACAGCTATTTTAAATTGCAATAATATTTCACATTTTTTACTGTATTTTTGATCACGTAAATGCAGACTGGGTGAGTTTTTGAACAGGAAGATTTTTAAGTCTATTCTGCTTACCAAGCCTACAAAAGCAGTAACATTATAAAATAATACTATTTAACTGTTTAACTGTGATCAAAGGTAGATTTTCAGCATCATTACTCCAGTCTTAAGTGTCACATGATCCTTCAGAAATCATTCTAATATGCTGATTTGCAGAAACATTTATTATTATTATTATTATTATATTATTATCATCATCATCATCAATATTTTAAACAGCTAAGTACATTTTTCAGGATTCTTTGATGAATAGAAAGATCCAAGGATCAGCATTTATCTGAAATAAAAAGCTTTTGTAACATTATACACAATACCATTTAAAATAGTTTTTGGGAAAGAAATGATAGAAATTAATATTTTTATTTAGTAAGGACGCCTTAAATTGATCAAAATTGATGATAAAAACATCTATAATTTTACAAAGGATTTCTATTTCAGATAAATGCCACTTTTCTGTACTTTCTATTCATCAAAGAAATCTAATACAATTCTATTCAGCTGTTTTTAATATAATAAAAATAATAATAAATGTTTTTTGAGCAGCAAATCAGCATATCAGAATGATTTCTGAAGGATCATGTGACTGGAGTAATGATGCTAAAAATTCAGCTTTGAAATCACAGGAATAAATTACATTTAAAAAACAGAAAACAGTTATTTTAAATAGTAAAAATATTTCAAAATTCTACTGTTTTTGCTGTACTTGGAATCAAATAAATGCAGGCTTGGTTGAGAAATCTTAAGAAAACTTTTGACTGCTAGTGTATGTAGTAGAAAACCCATGAAAGATTACGTTATTTTTTTTAAAAATCCACATAGTTTTATGCATATTTTTGGACTATGGGGGCGCCATTATTTTAGGTGCACAGTGCATTCTGTGTCGATTATGTCAAACGGTTGCACTTGGTGAGCTACTGGCTCTACCTGTTGCTATTTTTACCAAAACGCAACTCGGAATATAAAATACTGATACAATTTCACATTCTGTGGCTTTTGGTTGTAATTTTTACTCGATGGGCAACAAGAGAAGCGATGTAAGTCTTCACTGCTTTTCTTCGATAAGAAGAGGAGAAAAGACTGGGAAGATGCCTGTGGATTAATAAAACATCCTAAAGACCTGCATCTTTGTTCTCTCCACTTTAGCCTTTGAGGCTTTTAGTAGAGCACAGTTTCTCTTGTTGCCCTTGAATTGAAAATTACAACCAAAAGCCGCACAATGTGGCATTGTATCAGTATTTTATTTTGAGCTGTGTTGCATTAAAAATAGCCACAGATAGTGCTAGTATCTCACCCAGTGCAACTATTTGACGTCATTGACCCTCATAGTCCAAAATATGTATAAAATTATGTGGATTTTTTAAATAAGGTAAATCTTTCTATTAAGGCATACAAGTCTTAATACCTGGGGTTCCTTTTAAAACATCCTACTGACAACTCATTTGTATGGTAGTGCATGTATGTAAAGAACAATGTTAGTGCTTTGTGTGACGTCGTGATCAGCCCGTCTATAGTTTTGTTTCTGCAGTAATGTCAATTTCATTGCTGGCTGTGTATTATGATCCTTATTTCTGAAACCTGTTATTTTTCTTGTGTTAGCAGCTATTACAGTTTCAGTGACTCCAATCAGTAAAGTACAGCATGATCCTTCTGTCGTTCTGTTTCTCAATTTCCATTTATATTTCTCTGTGTCTCTCTCTCCTGCTCTCCATTACCCTGGGAGGGCTGAGGAGTGTCAGAACAACTCTTGTGATTGGCATCGCTATCGTCTCTGATTTGAGCAGACAACTGAAAGAACAAACAGTTTAAATGACATTGTCGATGCAGTTCTCAACACAGAAATGTGCAAAGCACTAATCTTGTTTTTACACACGCTCCTGGTTTTATTGTGAATTATGCATCAGGGCATGTTGTTCTCTAAAATTATTTTTAGTTTTGACCTTTTGTTAAAACTGAGATATTCTATAATGCTATTTCCAATCAAGTCCTGAATTATTAAATCAAGTCCTGTCTTACATTTTTTGCACCACATTAGGAAGATTCAGTGGGTTGCAAATAGAAATCACTAAATTGAAACAGGACATTTTCTTGTTTCTTGTGCAAATATGTTTAATTTGTAATGAATGCTCTCTAAATGCTGTCATTTCCATAAACGTTTAAGCTTATTTTCATAATTGCTTAAATTATTAATTTTGGTTTTCGCCAACTTTTGGTAATTTAACTAAAAGGCACTTAATATTTCATAAAGCATAGCTCTGATTCTTTTAATGTGCTTCTGTCTGGGTATCACTGAATAAAGTCTGGATTAAACTGCTTTAGATTCTACATTTAGTGTCATTATCATGATCATCATTGAAAATAATAGCTTCTAGGTTTATTATCCGTGCTCTTTTTTAACAGAGTTGCATTGAACGCTGTCTGTAAGATTCCCTTTCACTAACAACATAATCTTTTTGTCTGTCTCTTGTCTTTTCTTGCAGGTTTTCCACTGATCTGCATCATCCTCTGGATCTGCTCCAGACTGTATTTTGAGGATACAGAGTAATTGCACATATTTCCCTCCCTGACTTAGTGGTACTCGTTCATATTAGGGTTAGGGATTTAAACAAGCCCCTAAAGCCATGTGCACACTACAGAACTCATCTCATTGCCTTTTATGTCAGTCAGCAGCTACAAGACGTCCCAGGCTGACACCCTTATGATGCTCTTCTAGAATGAGTGATAGCTTTATCATAAATCAGTGACTTTTGTTGTTTGCTGTGTTATTGCATCATACTGCTTAGGACATTAAAGTCCTATCTGTCTAGTAGACTGAATATCACAAGACTTCGGTCAGTAAGCTGTAACACCCTAGCAACCGCACAAAAACACCCCAACAACCACATAGCAAAACAACAATTCTGTTCAGAACACCCAAGAAACTGCATAGCAACACACTTAAACCATCCAGAACACCCTAGAAACCACATAGCAACACACTAAACCATCCAGAACACCCTGGAAACTGCACAGCAACACACTTAAACCATTCAAAACACCCTGGAAACCGCATAGCAACACACTAAACCATCTAGAACACCCCTGAAATTGTATAGCAACACTTAAACCATTCAAACGCCCTAGTAATTGCACAGCAACAAACTTAACCATTCAGAACACCCTGGAAACCGTATAGCAACTCATTAGACCATCCAGAATACCCCAGAAACTGCATATAGCAACACGCTTAAACCATCCAGAACACCCTGAGAAACCACATAGCAACACATTTAAAACCATCCAGATAGCCCATCCAGAACCCCAGAAACTGATTCAAACACCCTGGAAACCACATAGCAACTAAACCATCCAGAACACCCCAGAAACTGGCATTACACACAAACCATTCAAAACACCTAGCAATTGTATAGCAACACACTTAACCATCAGAACACCCTGGAAACGCATAGCAACATGCTTAAACCATCCAGAACACCCTGAGAAACCGCAAAGCAACACATTTAAACCATACAGAACACAGAACAACACCATCCAGAACACCCTGAGAATAACACATTTAAACCATACAGAACACCCCCATGGAACCATCCAGAAACATGGTAGCAACACACTAAACCATCCAGAACACCCTGAAACTGCATAGCAACACACTAAACCATCCAGAACTGAACCAACCAGCTGGGCAACACACTAAACCATCTAGAACACCTAACCATAGCAACACACATTCAAACCATCCTAGAAACAACACAAACCATCAAACACAAACAGCAAATTAGAGCACCCTAAACCATCCAGAACACCCCTGCATAGAAACCATCAGAACACCAGAAACCACTTAAAAAACCATCTAGTATAGCAAACCATTAAAACTCAATTGATGCAAATTTAACCATCCAGAACACCCGAAACTGCATAGCAACACATTAACCATCCAGAACACGAAACTGCATGCAATACATTTAAACCATCTAGAACACCTGAACACCCTGGAAACCACATGGCAACATATAACCATTCAGAACACACAGAACACCTCAGAAACTGCATAGCAACACACTTAGACCATTCAGAAAACCCTGGAAACCGCATAGCATCACACTTAAACCATTGGAACACCCCGGAAACCACATAGCAACATGCTTAAACCATCCAGAACCCCCCGGAAACCTCATAGAAACACGCTTAAACCATCCAGAACACCCCAATAACTGCATAGCAACAGAAAAAGTTGAATGTCTTGAATGACCTTTTACCTTGCCATATAATCAGTGAGAGCAGAAGAGTGTTTATTATTTTTCACTGCCTCTTTAGATCCACAGTTGCTCTGCTCTCACATCAGACAGGAAATTAGTCTTTTAATGGATTGCGAGAGAGCAGAAAAGGTAGAGATTTAAATCAGCTCTGTCTTATCCAGGCCTTTGGGTGTTTTCCAGGTGTTGGGACATAAATGAAGATTCTCCTTATTGGTGGATAATCAAAGGCCCCATTGTAGTTTCCATAGGGGTGAGATAAAGCATGAGTGACATGGATGAATGAGTTTGGCTCACACACAGTTTTTTTTAATTCAGATTTCCCTGTTTTCCCGCCCAACCAGGTGAACTTCCTTCTCTTCATGAACATTATCAGGATTCTGGTGCAGAAACTGAACCCTCGCTTGATCCAGTTCAACAATTCAGCTCAGTACAGGTACAGAAAACAAGACAACACTACAAACCCATCAGCAGGGCCAGCAGGGCTATCAAAAATGGGACAGGAACTGCATGTGTCCTCACGTGTGGAGATGAGTGGGTGCTTTCAATTCATTCTCTATGGGAGCTGAGCAGCTTATCAGCGTGGGGGATTGTGGGAATGATAGCGTGGCTCAAGTGGAGAGAGCTTTACGATAAGCCTAACAAATTGCTAGGTTCAATACATCAACTTTAGTAAATGCATTAGGTATTATAAACTGAAAGGCAATATTGGTATATAAATATACATATAGTTCATTTTAGTTCATAATGCATGAACTAATCTCATCATATTCCTTAAATATTATTTTCAGAATGAGTTTAGTATTTATTCATAATTTAAATTAGATTTTATTCTTAGATTTTCAGTTTGTATTTTAATTTTAGTTTCATTCTTCCGATTATGTACTTTTAAATTTTTATGATTTTTTAAAAAATATATATTTCTATTTAGATCTAATTTATTTTTCAGTTTTATTAGTAGTTTTAAGACTTCAATATAAACTTATTTATATCAGTTAGTTGCTAGGGCGTAATTTGTTTCTAATATATTTTTTTTTCACTTTGAAGTTGTTTCATGTAAAAATAAAATAACAAAATAAAATAAAATAAAAAAACTAAAATTTAATTAAATTTAATTTAATTAAATTAAATTTAAAATTGCCCAAAAAATTTTTATAGTTTACATGTTACTTAATAATAACAGTGTAGTGTAGTAATATTTATGGATGTAAACATTAACCAAGGTCAACAAATGCTGCATTAATATAGTTTGTATAGTTGATGCTGACTGTACAACTGATGTTAATGTACATGCTTATTGTAAAGCAAATGTTTATTGTCTACAATGCTTACGAGTAGAACAATGAGTAGAAATTGAATCTTAAGTTGAAACATGTTTCTTTTAATAGCTCCATCATTTTCCACCAACTGCTAAACTGAACTGTAAAAAAGGTTCAGGTTAAAAATGTGCCTCATATGCTAACGTAACGTTGCAATCAAGTAATAAACATTATTTAATATAACTAAATCAGCCTGACTGCATTAGATTACACTAATGAAAACCATCGCAAGGGTCAGGTTATATAGAAACAATGTCTTACGGTATAGCAATGAGACTTAGTAGACAGGATATTATGCAAAAGTTGTTCTTTCAAGTCCTGTAGATGCACAAGAACTCCAGGGATGTGGTAATGAAATTCATAGAGCTTGACTTTGAGATCCACGGATAAGCACTACAGATGTAACGCTGAGGCAAACCTCGCATGCTGACAGGAAATAGAATTGAGTTCTCAGAACGCCGCTGAAGGAGATTGTTGTGGACTTGACGCGTCATTGTCACTGCAAGGATCCTTTGATAATTTTTAGCCTCGGCGGCTGCTGGAAGTGTGATTCTCTTAAGTGCCCTGCCTTTGTTCTTTCATCTCTACTATACTGTACTTCCCCTGTAGAACCCACCACATCCAGAACACCATCCATTTAACAGATAAAGCGCAAGAGTTATTTTGAGTTATCATAGTGTTATGAAAGGAGAAGTCCACTTCCAGAACAAAGATTCACATATAATGTACTCACCCCCTTGTCATCCAAGATGTTCATGTCTTTCTTTCGTCAGTAAAGAAATTATGTTTTTTTGAAAAAAAACATTTTAGCATTTTTCTCCATATAATGGACTGATATGGTGCCCCGATTTTGAACTTCCAAAAGGCAGCTTAAATGCAGCTTCAAATGATCCCAAATGCAGTTAAACAATCCCAGCCGAGGAAGAAGGGTCTTATCTAGCAAAACGATCGGTTATTTTCATTAAAAAAAAATTATTTAAAAATTTAAATACTTTTAAATTGAAAACAATTTAAATACTTTTTAATCTCAAACGCTCGCCTTGCTCTCCCTGAACTCTGTGTATTCTGACTCAAGACAGTTAGGGTATGTTGAAAAAGAGCGAAAATGAAGTTGTATGTCGTATTTTCTCCCTCAACTTCAAAAATAATTTCAAAATCATTGAGTTTTTCGACATACACTAACTGTCATGAACTGGAAAAAAACAGTCCAGGCAGAGTGAGACAAGATGAGCTGTTACGGATCTGGTCGGTGAGCTGCGGACCGCTCACCACCAGATGTCGCTCTCACCCTGCACACATGGACTGTTGCACTACACCCCGGACTACATTCCCCATCAGCCATTGCACTTCATCCGCGTCTAATCAGAGACACTATTTATACCCCGATCTTCCTGTGACTCACTGCCGAGTATTGAATTGTGTTTACAGTCATACAAAGCGTTCTCTGTGTATCCTGTGTCTAGTTCCCTTTTGTTTTGTCTTGTTCCGTCCTGACGATTCTCCTAATCTTGTTATCTCGTTTTGCACTCTCGCCTGTCTGACCATTCTCCTGCCTAGCCCTCCTAAGGATAACGTTCGCCGCTGGATTGACCCTCGCCCGTCACGGATTACTCTCGTCTCGCCGTCCATACACCTGTCTGCCATTGTTTGACCCTGCCTGCCTGACCATGTCTTTGTCTCGTCCCATTAATAAAAGTTTGCATTTGACCCTGGGGTAGCAGCTGCGACGTGAAGGAGCGCCATTTTAGCTGCCCATACCGCCATTAGGGGTGAGTCCAGCACGTGGGCCATCATGATAGGCCGCGATCTTGGGATGTCAGGCAGGACGTGACTTGACTCAGGAACCACGGCTGCGACTTTGCTTGACTCAGGAACCGCTTCAGGGAGGGCGGCCATGATGGGTGCAGACTCAGGAGCAGAAAACACGACGTGAACAGGCTGTGGCTTGACTGAGATGGCCTGAGCAGGCTGTGGCTTGGCTGACGTGGCGTTAGCTGGCACTGGCTTGGCTGACGAGGCGTTAGCAGGCTCTGGTGTGGCGGCCATCTTGTGCAGTGGCTCTGGCGTGGCAGCCATCGTGTGCAGTGGCTCTGGCGTGGCAGCCATCTTGTGCAGTGGCTCGGGCGTGGCGGCAGCCATCTTGCGTGCAAACTCGGGCGTGGCGGCAGCCATCTTGCGTGCAGACTCGGGCTCAGGAATGATGGCTGTAACTTGACTTGAGACAGAAGCGACAGCTGTAATTTGACTCGACACAGGAACCACAGTAATAGCATGACTTGACACTGGAAACACAGCTTTAACTTGACTTGCCTTAGGAAGAGCAGCTCTGACTTGACTTGATGCAGGGAACACAGCTCCAGCTTGACTTGACATCGGAACAGTAGCTGAAATCTTGCTTGACTCAGAAACTTGACTTGACTCAGGAAATACAGCTGCAACTTGACTTGACTCGGAAGCTTGACTTGACTCAGGAAACACAGCTGCAACTTTATATGGCTTTGGTATGGCAGCCGTGACGTGACGGAGCTCTGTTTTCGCCGCCATTGTGTGGACGCGCTCCGACGCGGCCGCCATCTTGTGCGCGGGCTCTGCTGACGCCGCCATAGCATGAGCGCGCTCCGACACGGCCGCCATTTCTCGAGCGATCCAGGCGGCTAGCGTGTTCGTGGCATCGCGCTCCGGCGCGGCCGCCATTCTGTGAGCGAGGTGCACGGCCGCCGTTACCGCGTTGTCGCGTTTCTCCTCCGCGACCCCCACAGTAAACGACGAGCCCACACACAACAATGCAAAGTCCATAAATTCCGCGAGTGATGAACGCGGACCCTCGCGTCTGAGTTTCGCCTTCAAAGGCACATTTATACCGTCACAAAAAATCTCACATAAAATACAGTCCGGGAGGGAGGAATGATTTGCTACAGCCAGAAATTCACAGATGTATTGTTCAAGTGGTTCAAAATTGGGGCATCATATCAGTCCATTATATGGAGAAAAATGCTGAAATGTTTTCCTCAAAAAACATCATTTCTTTACGACTGAAGAAAGAAAGACATGAACATCTTGGATGACAAGGGGTTGAGTACATTATATGTGAATCTTTGTTTTGAAAGTGGACTTCTCCTTTATTATTTTCAATTAGCTTTCTTATACTATGCATATACACTGGCAACCAAAAGTTAAATAATTAAGAATTTAGTATTTTAAAAAGAAATATCTTATTCTCACCAATGATGGATTTAATCAAAAATATACTAAAAACAGTAATATTGAGAAAAAATAATATTTAAAATAACAGTTTACAATTGAGAGGGATGATACAAAATGCATATTATTTTTTATTTAGTACTGAATAAGATATTTCACGTAAAAGACGTTTACATATAGTCAACAAGATAAAACAATAGTTGAATTTATAAAAATACACTTGATTCTTAATACTGTGTTGTTCCAGAATGATCCACAGCTGTCTTTTTTTGTTTAGTGATAGTTGTTCATGAGTCCCTTGTTTGTCCTGAACTGTTAAACTGTTCAGGTCCCACAAATTCTATGTTTTTTCAGAATTTTTGTGTATTTGAACCCTTTTCAACAATGACTGTACGATTTTGAGATCCATCTTTTCACACTGAGGACAACTGAGGGACATTGACTTTTGAACAGAATGAGGATGTGTACATTTTTCTTATTTTGCCTAAATATCATATATATATATATATATATATATATATATATATATATTAGTACTGCCCTTTAGAAGCTACAGAAGATACTTACATGTTCCCCTGAAGACAAAATCAGTTAAATTTACTCTGATCTTCAAAGAATGCATCAGATTATCTTCTTAAGCATCAGCGAGGGTTTCGACTATCTGTAATAGTTGCATATGAGTCCCTCAGTTGTCCTCAGTGTGAAAAGATCTCAAAATCATACAGTCATTGTTGGAAAGGGTTCAAATAATATACATATACAGATAATAAAATAATAATAAAATAATATCCAAAATATATAATACCTTTTGGTTGTTTTTTGTAAGTATTAACAATAAAATAAAAACATGTCAAATCCATGGTACTTTTTTGGACATTGTACCATGGTTTTTGGACATGTACAGTCGCAATACTGTTGTACTTTGTTCTAAGTACTTTGGTATATGATTATGGTAATCAGCTGTCATAATAACAATAATTAGAATAAACAGTTCTTCTGCCAGTTCATATAGTTAAACTGTAGGCTGTTGCCAAGAAACATAATGAAATTTCAATACTGTTTTTACATCCATGTGTCAGAAGATGATTTCCAGTACATTTCTGCCTGGCACAGCTCATGTTTAAGAGCAGTGAATGACCTTAAACAATATTTTGAGAGAGATGTGTGTATGTGTTTGGTTATGTGTCCTGTTAATGGTGTTATTATGAAGAGACTCTTTGTGTCTGCCAAAAATGAGTGTTTGCTGCTGTTGTGTTTATATTCATAGTCATACATATGCAGATTTTACACAGGCCTGTGAATGACAGCTACCTTCTGCGGGATCTGTTTTTAGAGTTTCTGTCAGATTATTTCATGCTTTTGCATTAAAACTGTGTGCAGCGGTGCTGATATGGTAAAACACAGTGAGATCATTGATCTGTGGGTGAAATTTTAATTCATTTAACACTGAGGGACCTCATCTATATTTATATTTAAAGGAATAGTACACCCAGTATAAATAAAAAAATGTTTTGATTGAATAAACTTTCAATTTCACACAAAGTTGATTTCAGAAGGCTTGGAATATATCGTACGAGTTACGTAGACTATATGCTACAGTTCTTCATACAGATTTGTTTTATGAAAACAGCAACTAAACCTGTATTCTATGTAGAAGAAAATCATAGGTTTGGAGTGTGAGTAGAAAATCAGCAGAACGTCTGTTATAATCATGGCACGTATGTTTACATTCATACATATTCATGTTTACATGGCTCACAAATAGAGAACAATACAAACACAAGAAACTATAAATACAACATTACTCACAGTATTTATAATGCATTTAAGAATATTCTCATCAGTGTGCAAATACAGAGGACACATATGAATATTAAAGGAACAGTTCACCCTAAAATGAAAACTGTCATTATTTTTTCACCACCAGATTGCTGTTATTTTTCTTTTTAAACAGAAGACAATGAAAGTAAATAGCTTGATACATCTTATTAATCTGCATTCGTCCATAACTGATGCCAAAACAACCAACGATAATTCTCATAATTCGTATGCATTTTTACGTAAAATGTGGTTCTACAAAACTTATGTTTTCAGTTGCATTAGTAAATTGTTAATCGCTTATTTAATGTTAAAATTATAACATTTCATTCTGCTGTGTGATTTCTGCTGCCCGCTCGTTTCCAAGAATAGGCCTAACGTAAAGTTACATAATGTTAAACAAGACTACACTTTAAACCCTTAAAATAAATAACATATCTCCAATCGTTTAACCATTCATGTAATATTAACGTGATGGGACACAAAAGGCGTTTTCTCCGACATGCTGTGACTAACAATAGAACCATAAAATACACCGAACACGCATCATAATTACAAAATGAAACAGTTTTACGGCAGGAAAATCGAACGCTCATTGGCTCTCGCCTGCATTCGTCACGTGTTATTGGTGAGGTGTGTTTTGAATGATGCGCGCGCGCCCTCACTGAGTGGATATGGAAAATAATATGGATAATATTTTCAGCGATTAACAATTTAAATTCTGTTTTGCACCTCACACAACCTTTCCGTATTCCGCCAGAGAGGACTGCGGCTGCAAAGCATCGTCATTTGGACTGCTTTTTGGTACTGCGTTTGACATTTTTGCAATAAATCAATGATTGCGATTACACTTATTCGTCTGTCATGTTTTTCTTTATTACTGTACGGAGAGAGTTATGGTTAGGTTTAGAGGTAGGAGTGGGATTAGCGACTATAACAATATTTTTTTTATTCTACGTTGTTACTAAAATGGTAATTTCCCTGCATATTTTGGTAAGTTACGTTTTATATCCATTTGTATTCGCTATAAAATGGGTAGGTTTAGGTTTGGGGGTAGGCTAAGGGTGCTAAAAATGAAAATCGCTTGTTGTTAAAATGATAAAAAAGGGCATTGATACGAATATCTTAATATAAAAGACACGTAAATATTCTACCTTTTTTAGCTAAAAAATACGTAGCGATATGTACGTTTTAAATGTTGAAATATGTCTAAACAGTACGTTTTTAGCATCAATAAAAACGTACAAAAATGTACGTTTTGTGCCTCTAAACGTTACGTATAAATACCTACGTATAAACAATGAGACGTATAACGTATAAACATGGTTTCTTGCATATTTTGTTACCAAAAGGGACATGTCAGTTTGAATGTGCAGGATTTTTTCTTCACAAAGATCTATAAATTATAGCCTACAAGTCAAACAGACAATTTCAATGTTTCTCTTTTGATGCTTTCAGCATTTTGGAGCTTTCACAGCGTCTGTCTCTATTCACTGTCCTTGTACTTGTAAAAGGAATGACAGGGCGACAGTAATATTGACAGTATTTTGATTTTTGAACTATTCCTGTACAGTGTTGTCTGAACTCCTTCCTTATCATGTTCTTACTCGTTTGAATCCATAAAGTCACTCACCAGAAGCACCCTGCACTAATCTGCCCAATAACACTCTTACCCTTCCTCCTCTTGATCCTTTATCTCTCCTCCCCTCAGGCGACTGACCAAGTCCACCCTCCTCCTCATCCCTCTCTTCGGCACTCATTACATGGTCTTCAGCTTCCTCCCAGACTACTTTAACGTGAGCCTGCGGCTTTGCATCGAGCTGTGTCTGGGCTCCTTCCAGGTTATTCAGCCTGCTATCAGCACAACACAGCTTAAACACAAATACAGCATGCATAAACTTACAAAGACTGGAATACACTACACGACTTTTGCCCAGATTTTCAGTCTGGACGTGCTGATGCTTGTTGCCAAAAATTAAAACTAGTCTGCAGAATTTCGTGTGTGATTTACAAACAAATGAATTTTCCTGTTAGTGAATCAGAAACATGCAGCACAAACAGTATAGTCCAATTCATGAACAAATGACTATTTTCAGTCTGTTCTTTTTATTCAATCAGAAGCACACAGCACAAACAGTCCAATTCACAAACAAATGACTCTTTTCAGTTGGTTCTAAAATCACCCCGTGTAGTTCACAAACAAATGACTTAAGCCATTTTTTTACCAGTTCTTTTTATTAAATAAAAAACATGCAGCACAAAAAGTATAGTCTGATTTAAAAACAAATGACTCTTTTATAATTATTCATTTAATCCATTATAAACATACCACGCAACCAGTGTAGTCTGATTCACAAATGAATGGCTCTTTAAAACCAGTTTGTTTTAGTGAATCAAAAATAACTAGCACAAACAGTATAGTCTGATTCATGAACAAATGAAATGACTCTTTTAAACCATTTTTTAATTGAATCAAAAACATCCAACACAAACAGTATAGTCCAATTCATGAACAAATAACTCTTAAAATTATTTTTTTAGTCAGTCATAAAATACAAGCAATGATGAATAAATTACCCTTTTAAAACATTTTAAGTGAATCAAAAATAACTTGCACAAACAGTATAGTCTGATTCACAAACAAATGACTCTTTTCAAATCGTTCTTTTTAGTGAATCACACACATATAGTACAGCTCAACCAGTGTAGTCTAATTAACTAACAAATGACTCTTTTAAACTGGTTCTGTTTAGTGAATCAAAAACATACAAAGCAATCAGCACAGTCTGATTCACAAATGACTTTTAAACCTTTTTTTTTTTAATTGAATCAAAAACATGCAGCACAAACAGTACAGTCTGATCCACGAACAAATGACTCACTTAAACCAGTTCTTTTTATTAAATCAAAACACACAGCACAAACAGTACAGTCTGATTCACAAACAAATGACTCTTTTCAAATGTTTCTTTTTTAGTAAATCGCACATATACAGTGCAGCTCAACCAGTGTTGTCCAATTAACTAACAAATGACTCTTTTAAACTGGTTCTGTTTAGTGAATCAAAAACATACAAAGCAGTCAGCGTAGTCTGATTCACAAACGATTTTTAAACCTTTTTTTTAATTGAATCAAAAACACGCAGTACAAACAGTACAGTCTGATTTACGAACTAATGACTCTTTTGAATTGTTTTTAAGTCAGTCATAAAATACAAGCAATAATGAATAAATTACTCTTTTAAAACATTTTTAGTGAATCAGAAATAACTAGCACAAACAGTATAGTCTGATTCACTAACAAATGACTCATTTAAACCAGTTCTTTTTATTAAATCAAAACACAGCACAAACAGTACAGTCTAATTCATGAACAAATGACTCTTTTTAAATGGTTCTTTTTTAGTCAATCGCACACATACGGTACAACTCAACCAGTGTAGTCCAATTAACTAACAAATGACTCTTTTAAACTGGTTCTGTTTAGTGAATCAAAAACATACAAAGCAAACAGCATAGTCTGATTCACAAACAAATTACTCTTTTAAACCAGTTCTTTTTATTAAATGAAAAACACGTAGTTAAAAACACTATAGTCCGATTCACAAACAAATAGCAAATTAGAAAATGGTTCTTTTTAGAACTGTTTTTTATTAAAAACAGACAGCACAACCATTGTAGTCTTATTCATGAATAAATGACTTATTATAAATAAGTTGTTATTAAGTCGTTATACGTTATTTAAAAATCAGAAACGTACAAAGCAACCAGAGTAGCCCAATTCACAAACTTTTACGCCAGATCTTTTTGTTAAATTACAAACGTGCAGCCAAACCCGGGTTGTAGAATTAACTAACAAATTTTGAATTAGTCATACACTAACAATGAGACGCGTTGAAGAGTTTGTTACGTTGGCTGTGCTGTCTCTTGTCGTTTAGTATATGATGGACATTTTTTCTTCATTTTCAACCATTTTCAGTGTCCAAAAGTGTATGACGCCTAATATTTTGATTTTAAAAGTCCTGTGGTGTATTCCATCCTTCAGATGAGCTCAGATCAAAACAACCTCAAAGCAGACCTCATATTCACCTTTGATCTGTTGAGACAGAAGATGGACATTGGGGCTTTAGAGATATTACTTAGTTAGATGAAACACTAATTGAGTTTCCTGAAGGGCCGGTGACTAATTTTAAAGATTAATTCCATGCAGGAGTTCAAGAAACATAACAGGAAGGCTGTTACCTTCTTGTAAAGGTTTAATATGATGTCCGTGATGTGCGTTTTTTAGTGCTAATTACTTTCTTTGTAGGCTAAAAATGAATTAGGACTGTGTCATTTATCTTGACTAGTCAGATATGTCAGCTCGCTCTGAATGTGCGAAATGACTGACAGGCAGGGAGGCACCTCAAGTTTTCAGACTGCTATTTGCTGTTTACAGAGCCTATATATATTGGTATGTGTGAGGGTGTGTGTGCAAGAGCTTGACATGTCAGACTGCTCAAAAAGAGAAATATTTTGATTTACCTGCCTTCAAGGCTATCACTTACGGGCCATGCTCACATCCTAGGACATTTAAAAAAACATCTCTACAGCAGCATTTATCTGCCTTTGTGATCTGATAGTACAAGAGTAGTTCACTTGAATGTGATAATCATACCATTATTTACTCATCCTTGTGTTGTTTCAAACCTGTATGCTGTTATTTTTCTGTGGAACACACAAGTAGAATTGTTTTTTTTAAAACATCCATGAAATGGTATAGAATGTTTTTGAGTCTTTTCAAATTATTTATTACATGAATAGGCTCATAAGAGTCATTTGCTTGTGAACCAGTGTTGGGCATGTTACTTTAAAAAAGTAATTAATTATATTTACTAGTTAATTCTCAGAAATGACATTATAAAAGTTTAATTACCAGGGAAAGTAACTATTGTCTTACTTTAAGAAAAAAAAAAACAAAAAACGTTTAAATATGTCAAATAACTTGGATGCCCCCAATGTTAAATATGTTAAAAGAATGAAATTTAAATGAATATATATATATATATATATATATACATTATACAATATAAGTACATATTTGGACTGGTGGTGGTGCTATTGTTTGTAATTTAATGTTTCAATAAAAAAATGAAAAAAATTCTTCAAAATACTCTTCAAATTCTTCAAAAAAAATTTCAATTCTACTAGGCCTACTAATAACAGTATAAAACGCACAAAGGGTTAATGAGCTACTAGGTTCATGAATATTAATCACGTTATCTGTGTTCGCTCGAACTGATTTGCTGAAATCAAAACAGGGACGATAATAGGTGAGTGCCAGCCAATGAGATTGCCGTTTGCGGATTAGTTCCGCCTACTACCGGAGAAACTGGCAGTTCTTAAAAGCTGAAGAGTTCCAGAGGAACTCCGTTATTATGGCGGAGAAATACAACAGAGAATATTGTTTACATGTTGCGCGTCAATTCTGCATGGTATATAAAAATCTCTTGCTCTGTATCTTGCGTGTGTGTAAGACGAAGTGACGGTTAATCACGTACCTTCACACTAGAGTTTACGGTTCGTCAAATACAGGTACGCTGTGCATCCATTCAGATGAACTGAAAAATAAAATTATAATAATATTATAATAAATTATAGTATTACCGCATTTAATTGTAACGGGGAAACAGTAATTCGTTTGATTACTCGTTACTGAAAAAATAACACCGTTAATAACGCCGTTTATTTATAACGCTGGTATTCCTATTACTGAAAAGAACCGATTCATTTGTTAGTTAGTTTTCCTGCAGCGGACTAACGTTACACGTTTTTCATTCACTGAGAAGAACCGGTTTGAAAGAGTCATTTGTTTGTGAATCCAACTTTGTTAGTTGTCCTTTATGTTTTTGATTCACTAAAAACGATTCATTTGTTCATGAATCGGACTACCATGTTTTTGATCCACTGAAAAGAATTGGTTTAAAAGAGTTATTTGATAGTTTATCAGACTTCAGTATTTGCACTGTGTTTTTGATTCATTAAAAAGAACTGTTTTAAAAGACTTGTTTATAAATCACACTATTCTGATTGTGCTGTTTGTTTTACTAAAAAGAACTGATTTAATAGAGCTATTTGAACATTTTAAATTTAAACATGAGCACAAACATTCTTTTGAATTTTTCCTTTTGAATTCTATAGAACAATTAACAGCATACAAATTAATGAACAATTCCTATCATGTTTAAATTTAAAAGTCACCCCTGTAAAATGTGTCACATGTTGGATGTCAACAGTGTGAGATTATCTGGATTTACTCTCTTACACACACACTGCCAGATGATTCTTCACTGCGGATAGCATTGAAAGGTCATACATCTCATGGATACTCCTAAAGGATTAGGATCTGAGCGGATGACTCAAACCACACAGATACATCCATGATTATGCATAAATGATGTACTATGGGCCTGCACAAAATCTTGCAGAAATAGCGTGAAAAGCATGTAATTGTTTTGTCTCAAAACATTCATTCTGAGATGAAAGGGAGAGGAAGAAAGATGGATTTATAATATTTGATGTGAGAAACATTTTCTGCAATTTACATAAACTGACTTTCTCCTTCTTTTTGATTTTCTTAAGGGCCTCATTGTTGCAGTTCTTTACTGTTTCCTAAACCAGGAGGTGAGTGATTATGACACACCATAAAAATATAAAATATACAGCAAAATTCAAAATAATGTGCTGAATGCTAGGTTCTGTAAGTGCAGTGCCCTTATGCATTTACAAACTGTAAAATGCATGCAAGTCAGATATCTGGACTAACCGGCTTGTTTACTGTTGATTCTGCAAGTCAGGTTTGTTTTTGTTTGGAGATAATCAGTGTTTTCAGAGGCATAAACAACACTGGTACTCAAAATCTGGCTCAATAAAATCCTTGACAAACATGTTTACCAGTCTTTATTAATTTGATTAAGAAACAGATTGGGGAATTTACAAGAGGACTGCTTAAAGGCCAATATGCAATTAAGGAGGAATAATAATAATGCATTGCATTTCAGTGCTGAAAATGTACTCACCCTCGGGCCATCACCAGTGGATCATTTGCAGTCAGTGGGTGCTATCAGAATAACAAAAGCATCATGATAATGTACAATTATATATATAATATTTAAAACATGTTAGATTTAAATTTTGTTTTGATCAAAGTCTTTCCTGAGATTTTGTGTTTATATGTGAGCACAAAACCAGTCATAAAGGTACATTTTTCCGAAATTGAGATTTTAAATGTATGGTTTGTTTGGATATGACAATATTTGGTCTGAGATATAACTGTTTGAAAATTTGGAATCTGAGGGTGCAAATAAATCAAAATATTGAGAAAATCGCCTTTAAAGTTGTCCAAATGAAGTTCTTAGCAATGCATATTACTAATCAAAAATTAAGTTTTGATATATTTATGGTAGGAAATGTACAAAATATTTTCATGAAAGATGATCTTTACTTAATATCCTAATGATTTTTGGCATAAAAGAATACAATGTGTTGTTGGAGATTGCTGCAAATATACCCGTGCTACATACGACTGGTTTTGTGGCCCAGGGTCACATATATTACGTATGTGTTTGTCTGTCAGGTTCAGAATGAAATACGCTTACGATGGATGCGATATCAAGAGGGGAGTTATGTTGTCGTCCCTGTTGGAGCCAAAGGAAGTCAGATGGACACACCATTCTAGAGTCATTAAAACTCACCAGTGCCTCCAAACAGACCTCAACACCTCCAGAAAACACGAACATCTCAATGAAACACAGTTTAATTAAATGCAGATTCTATTGCTCAGTTTATATGACAATAAATGACTTAAAGAGACATAATATATTTGAGTTGCAGTATATCAGTGAATTATACACATTTAAAAAAAAGGTGAATACTGGAATTTATCAAAGCAAAACTGGTGCTTTTGGGGGGATTCTGGGTGGGCACACTCTTAAAAATAAAGGTGCTTTAAAAGATTCTTCACAGCGATGCCAAAGAAGAACCATTTTTGGTTCCACAAAGAACAGTTGAGTCAAAGGTTCTTTAAAGAACCATCACTCTTTTACCTTTTTATAACCTGAAGAACCTTCTTTCGCCACAAAGAACCTTTTGTGAAGCAGAGAGGTTCTAAAGATGTTAAAGGTTCTGTATGGAACCATTTAGACAAAAAAGGTTTTTCTATTGCATCGTAAAGCACCTTTATTTAGAGTGTTCATTATATAGAAAAGCCTATAAAATATACTTCTATTGCCCTTTAAATGCAGATATTTAATTATATGATTTGTTTATTACTTTGGAGAAATGTTAAACTGTAAAAATCTCTCCAATAAAAGAGGTTTGAATACATTTATCTGTTTGTATGAACGTGTTACAGTATTTAACATTTGTATATACAAATATAAAGATTAATTCTGTGTGAGATACAGGTAACCGGGGGAAGTTGTTACATATTTTTTTTAAATGTTGTAATTTTGTTGAATTTTTGAAAAATGTGGTTTGATATTTCCTTCTCTTTTTTTTATTGCACTTGTTGTTTTGTGGTTCATAACTGTAATACTGTGTACGTTTTGCTGAAACGCCTGTAAATAGGCTGTTAAATGTCAAGTTCCCATATTGTGAAAAAATGCCCTGCAATTTGTTGATCATATATTCCTGTATCTTTTCCCCCCTGCAATAACAGTACAAATGTTCAAAAGCATCGTTGTAGCAAATACTTAAAGTGTTTATAAATACATTGACTTTAAAATGGAACCCGCTCTTAAAAATAATAATTTGAGCTAAAAGTCTGGCAACTAGCCCTGGTTTCTTCTTTCTGCTGGTTGATTCTTTCTTGACATCTTAAAAATTACTTAAGTGCCAGTTTTCGCTTTGTTAGTTTAGCTGTATAAAACATTACTTTCTGCAGTTCGATATTGCAAACTGGTATTTGTCATCCTAGGCCTATTATTTTAATTCATTATCATAAACACGCTAATTTGTTGTGCAAAGTCTTTACGTTTACTGTTTCTTATTTTTTCTTATTTACCTATAGCGACTAATCTCTGATTTTCAAAGAAAATAGCTTACTTTCGCGTTTCAAAATAAAGCAGAGATTGAAATACCAAATGTGTTTAACAGTGTTGTGTTCCGTTATATGTAGCCTTCTCTTATAATTCTCACCAAATGTGCATTTATACTCAGTTGCCTATAAACTGCTAGTAAAATCACAGTCATTTTTTTTTAAATATGAATATTGTATTATACTGTATATTTTCTAGCTGTAATACGTTATTTGTTTGTTTATCTTTCTGTTTTCACATGCTATTTGAGTGGCCTTAAGTGTTTTAATGCATCACATCATCAGAGTGCATTACAGAGATGGAAATATTACCCAATTTTATGATGCTTTTTCTGTGTAATGGGTTTTGCCCATTTTTTTCCTTTAATAGTGCAATTAAGCTGATGTCGTCACTCATGTGTTTGTGTATGTGCTTAAGCAAGAGTTGATTTTTCTGCTTTAAAGTCTACAAAACAATTACTTTTTATTAAAGCAGGAAAAATGTACATAAATTACCAAATGCCATTCATCTGGATTTATCTGTCAGTAATAAACACTGACCCCTGCTGGTCAATACACCACACTGACTACTATTTACTCACAATACTTAATGAGATTTAGGCCATGTTTTAAGTTTTTAAAAGTCCCCTTTTTTTTGTTTTTTTTTTTGCTAAAACTTAGAGCTATGTTGAGGATATAGTTCTAATTTCTTTTTCTTTCTTTCTTTCTTTCTTTCTGTCTGTCTGTCTGTCTGTCTGTCTTTCTGTCTTTTTATGTTTTCACACGCATTTTCATCTAGTCTGCCACAAACTCTAGAAAGGCTGACAAAATTTTGCAATAAATTTGGCCAAGTTATTTGGATCTACCAGCACTTCGACATCCAATTCATTTTAGCAAATCGGTTCTTTCAGATAATCAGTTCAATGAATCGATTCACCGCGAGTCATCACTTACATTTTTTTTTGTTTCGTTTTATTTTTACGGTTATGCTTTTAAAATGGCTTTTAGATTAGTGTATAGCCTAGTTTATTAGTTTATAGGATAGTTTACAAGCTACCCATGTGTGCTTTAACAATTCTACTGTCAAGTTTTAGTCTAAAACAAAGTCACCTGATAGTCATGTGATTTACAAATGATTCAACCAAAACTAAAAGAAAAAAAAAACATTAGTTTGTCAATAATAACAACTAATTATTAGTAATGATTCCACAATATTGCTCTCCCTTCAGTTTTTACAGTGATTTGTGAATCACTTGGCGAATCGGTTCGGCCGAATCATTTAAAAGAGTCTGTTTACAAGAACGACTCGTTCGCGAGCATTACTTCAGCACTGAAGCATTATGATGGCGAGGCGTGGCGTTTACAAACTCCTGTGTAATGATTGGCGTGCCAGAGTAATAGACGCTCTCTTTTTTTTCCGAAAAAAAGTTAGGAAAGGAAAGTGTCTTGAGAAAACATGGCGGAGTAGGAGAAGGAAACTTCACCGATGCTTCCTGACAAAGCGAGAAACTCTCCCACCACAGGACATGCAGCGCGATTACACGCTTTAAAGCTGTACAAATCTGAAAGTGAGGTATGAGTTTGATTTCGTTTCTCTTCGGAATTATTTTATTTGTGCCTGAGCAGCTTCTCCTACTCTGATGTATTCTGTACTATGCATTGCATAGTACTTCCTTATCTTTTTTGTTTTTGTGAAAGTAGATTTGTTTTTTTTTTTTTTTACCTTTTGACGATTCAGTGCAAAAAACGACTTCCTACTAGTCAAAATTATCTTTACAGTTTATCTCAGACACGTCAGTATGTACTGACCGTGGCATAGTAGTAGTGAGTATATGGTAGACACAATCGTTTCTGTCAAAACCACTATATTATATTAGAAAAAATGGGTGACAAATTAGAGTTTATATTTTGCATAAAAAATGTGCTTTGTGCCATTTATTAAACACATTCTCACAAATTCTCACTCAAAAATATTATTTCCATTACAGTAGTTCCTTAAAAATAATGTTATATTATTAACATTTCAATGTATTTATAATATAGTACAATATAATATAATATAGGCTTTCATTTTATGGTTGTTTTATAGGACATTTTACCTTTTTTACTTAATTGTATCCACACAGGATGATTTTCATTTTCATCAGTTAGACTCATCATTGACTGAAATGAGAATTACAGAAGCAAATCATTGGTTTTAAGAATCAAATGTGTTTATAATTCTTTTAAAAATGTGTAAGTAAAAATATCAAACTGTACAATAATAGGCTTCATTTCTTTTATGTAAAATGTAACTTTTTTCTTTTGATTTTGGGGTGAATTGTGACTACGTGACTCTCTTGAAGGGTTCTTGTCTTGTAAGTGTTTCCTCAAAGTTTGCTGCTTTCCAAAGCCTCCTGTGGGATTTTATAAGAAACACCTGGACAGGCTCCGGCTGACAAAATGAACACAGCGGCTCTTGTGTTTGTGTGCTTGAATCTTTTAATGAATCGCAGGCGTTTACAGTGCACAGGCTGTACCTTTGTGTTTTATTCTGTTGAAGAGACTAGTCATTTATTGGTTACAAAGCTATTGTCACTCCTCTAGAGCCTTTGAACAAGTGCCTCAATGATTCTGGAACTGTTAGCATAAAGAAAACACTGAAATGAAACTGAAATGATGATGCAGTATGCAATTTCGAACCTGTGTGTGAGTAGTTAAATATTCCTGTCTTGCTTGTTTAGTGAAATTACCCTGGAAAGGAAAAATGAAAAATTCATAGATTGTGTCTATATCACATGCTTATGGCTGGACATGGCCTGGGGTTCGCTGGACAAACTGGCTCAGGACTTTAGGAAAGCAGCCACAAAACCGTGTTGGGCTGAATGTGGTGTAAAATACACGTGTTTACAAATCAACGTTTTTTTTGCTCTAGACATTGTAGAGATAAAGGTCGCGGCCCTTTCCTGAGAATTCAGATTGATGGTTGATCTAGTTTTGAATGTGAACAATGCTTTCAGATTAATGCTCAATGCAAGGAATTCCTGAAGTGCAAACAAATATGATTTCTGTTGTATTTTCCCACTGCCTGTTTGGTTTTCAGGATTGTTAATTCAAAGATGAAAAGTGTTGATGTCGTTAACTCACCCTTTTGTTTTCCCAAAGTTAGCGCTTTCTTCTGTGCAGTGTTATTGTTTATATGCTATTAATATGTTGTATTTGCTTTAATTTTTTATTTTCTTTTTTGTTTTACATTTTACTTGAAATTTTAGTAATTTTATGTTTTTGTTATGGTTAAGTTTTATTAGCATTTTAAAGCATTTAGCTTTAATTATTATTGTTATTTACATTAAGATTTTATTTTATTTATTTATTTTTTTAAGAAGTCTGCTCATCAGTTAAGGCTGCATTTATTTGATTAAAAATACAGAATAAACCGTAATATTGTGAAATATTATTGCAATTTAAAATAGTGGATTTCTATTTTAATATACTTTAAAAGGAAATTTATTCCGGTGATTCAAAACTGAATTTTCAACATCATTACTCCAGTCTTCAGTGTCACATGAACCTTCAGAAATTGGTCTAATATGCTGATTTATTATCAATGCTGGAAATGCAGTTGTGCTGTTTAATATTTTTTTTTTGGAACATGTGATACTTTTCAGGATTCTTTGAATTAATAATATATTAAATAAAAGAACAGCATTTATTTGAAATAATACTCTTTTACTGTACAAAGTTTGGGATCAGTAATTTTTTTTCTTTGTTTAAAAGAAATTAATACTTTTATTCAGCAAATTCTAGATTTATAGTTTGAAATGATGTTCTTTTGAATTTTTATTAATCAAAGAATCCTGAATAAAGTATCATTGTTTTTTAAAAAAATTTAAGCAGCACAAATGTTTCCAACTGAGTATAAATCTGCATATTAGAATGATTTCTAATATGAGTATGATTTCTAATATATATATTGAGTATATAAAATCAAAAAAATTATTAATTTCAATTTAACTTAAGTTTTTAAATGGCTGCATCTGTGTAATCAGGAGGAAATATTTTACATATGTCAGTCATCAAAAATAATGATAAAGATTATGCAACTCAAGCTCAGATATTCTGACGTCATACAATGACTTCGTGTGAGGAAAACATTCAAAAATAAGTCATTATTTTCTACAAAAAAAAAAAAAAAGCTATAATGTACACATCTTATTTGCATGCATATATTCAAACATATTGCATGAAGAAGTATCACACCAGGTTTAACATCAGCAGTGTCAAGTGGCATTGAATCCTTGGGGTTTTTCCTCACACGGATCTATCATATGACTTCAAAAGACTCAGAATAGTATGTGAGTCATATGGATTTTATAATGCTTTTTTGTCAGCTTTGTAGCTTGACAGGTTCTGCCCACTGTAGCATTGTTGAAAAAGTCTCCGCTTGCGTTTCTCAGCAGAAATGAATTCATATGGGTGGGTCTGAAATGGCGTAAGGATGAGTAAATTATTTCTGTGTAACCATCCCTTCGAATGAAGAATTAATCAAGATTATACAGTACTGTGCAAAAGTTTTAGGCCACTAGTATTTTCACCAGCTAAAAAATGGTTTAAAGTAAGTTATTTCTATCTTTTGCTGTAGTTTGTCAGTAAAAAAAATCGGTTTACATTTCCAAACATTCTGTTTGCCATTAATTGTAATAATCTAGTGAGATTTTTGTTTGCATAAGGAGTCTGACAACAGCCAGTGCTCCACACTGATCTATTCTCATCATCATCCAGTCTTCCTGGAATGACATGAAGACACAGAACAAACTGAAACAAGTAAATCCAGAAGTAAATCCAGAAGAACTGTGGCAATGTCTCCAAGATGCTTCAAGAGACCTACCTGCAAAGCTACCTGAAAAATTTTGCGCAAGTGCACCTAGGGCAAAAGCTGCTGTAAACGCAAAGAATGGCCGCACCAAATGTTGATTTCATTTAGTTAATAGAAGGTGATTGATAAAGAAAATCTATTTATGACAGCATCCTCATTTTACAGCATTTTTACACAAGTACCTAAAACTTTTAACAGTGCTGCAGCTTTGCAGATAGGTTTCTTGAAGCATCCTGGAGACTTTGTCACAGTTCTTCTGGATTTAGTCTGTCTGAGTTTGTTCTGTTTCTTCATGCCATTCCAGACAGACTGGATGATGATGAGATCAGATCTCTGCGCAGAGCACTCGGTGTTGTCAGACTCCTTGTGCAAACAAATATCTCACTGGATTATTATGATTAATGGCAAAATGAATGTTTGGAAATGTAATCTGATATTTCCTACTGACACACTAAAGCAAAAGACCAACTTTAACTGACTTTAAACCATTTTTTAGCTGATGAAAATACTACTGGCCTAAGACTTTTGCACAGTACTGTATATGGTGATGTTGGTCTCGGTCTTTATTCTAAATTCAAATCCCTTTGTTTTTCTCGTGCACTGGTTTGCCTGGATCACACCAAACAGCCACTGTAATGCAACAGCTTTCCATCCTAGAAAAAAGTGTCTTTGATGATCGGATGGTTGCTCACGAGGAAGTCAAGAGACTTCCTCATGTTCAGCCATCCACATGAGATACAACATGATTCATACTAAGTCAGAATTAGTTTGTAGGGTGGAAGTGTTGCGTGTTGTGATTAATCAGTCATTGACTGTTTTCTTAGTGAAATCATTAGCTACTTACACTTCTGTGTGTGTGTGTGTGTGTGTGTGTGTGTGTGTGTGTGTGTGTGTGTGTGTGTGTGGGAGAGGCTCATATTTCTTAGACTCTTTCTTTAGTGTCACCCGCCTGTCAGATGGACGATGGTTCAGATCCGGTGAAAACATGGACAACATGTTGGCTCCGTCTTAGTTAGTCCTTTGTTTTAGAGTTATGATGACATCTTCATACAGTGTCTTGCATGTCTGCTGTTTTTGTTTTGAACTTGGACTTTTACTATGAACTTAAATGGATGTGATCACAAAAGACGAGGATCAAGCGTTTCATGTTCGTTCCAGGTAGGAGAACAAACCTGTCTTGCCATATACCACACATTCTCTACTATCTTTATTTTTATCAGTTTTAAGCAACCAAACGACTTCAGATATGTTGTTCAGCACTAGAGTTTGTCATTCTTTAGTAGACGATCCACTGACGTGCACTTGTTTTTCCATCAGATAAACGGGGTTTGAAACGTAATACGGTGTGCGGGTGGAGGTGGGTGAATGAGGGCTCAGGTTGGCCGAGAGATCTCCTGTGTGTAAATTTTTAATAGGCGTGTTTAAAAATTAAAACAGAGGGTCATCACTTGTTGGCACTGTTTTGTTTCTTGCATAGCTGTAGTACATCCTCAACTGAGCATCTAGACCTGAAAGATGAGTCAAGAGCCTATGTTTCTTTCCACACATGCAGCTTTATGAAATATCGGAGAGAGTGGGGGAATGGGATTGAATTCGGCATGTTTTGGAGCACATGCACAAACCACTAGGCCATGGCTCCAACAAGGCCCTGAATTTGGATGGGGTGGTTCTCTAAACATGAACATTTTGTCATCATTTGGTCACCATTATGTAATTCCAAACCTTTCTGTTGTAGAAAAGCATGAAAAAGCATCAGCAACAATAGTCTATACCACTCATGCATTATATTCTAAGTCTTTTATGGTGAAAAAGTTATTCACTGAGTATCATAGGGCCCTATGATTTCCGCAATGCGGAAAACGCGAACGGAATCACGGAATTCAGTCCTAAAAATGGAATTTAATAAATGTCACGGAATTTACCCAAGTTTGGATTAATTAATCAAAAGCAGGTCATTACACTTAAATTAAAATGCGATATGTACTAGTATCTGTAAATATTAAGCTGCAAAAATACCATTTAAATATGAATTCTGCATGTTCTGCGTGTCTCTGTGTTTATGAATGGCGCAGACGCATGGATTTGTTTACTACACACACTGAAACGCGCGTGACGCTCGCGGTGACATCAGCGTCTGCCGTCTCACTAAATGAGGACATAAATACATGAACAACATTTTCAGAACTGCTATCAGAGTCACTTTATGAGCATTTGACCGTTCCATTTGAGTAAACTAGAGTCATCATATACACACAGAACTGTAAAGGTAGTCACGGCAGCCCGTCAAAATAAAAGTCCGGTTTAAGACATTGTGCCAGAAATATATTACTATTGTTCAGTAGAATTTACATTCTAAAATTCTACTACTAAAATGAAACAAACATTATTTTTTAGGGTATAATCACACAACATTTCTTCCATGTCTTAATTTTAATAGTAGCTAAATCCCCTTTGTTTGCCAAAAAATAAAGTTTGCTTAATTTTCAATAAGTAAGTAAGTTTCAATATTATTAATTATGTTATATGCCTTCATTTGATGATAAGAAAAAAAAAATCACGAAGTAGAATTTCTGAGGGGGGAAAAACATTTCATAAGGATATTTTAATAATACATTTGAATAAATTAAGTATGCATTTCTTAAACAATAAAACATATGGTGAGAAAACATTTCTTAACATAAACATGTAATTTTTGTAAAACTTTTAATAAATTGATGTGAAATTGTATAAGTTTCATAATTTTAATTAATTCATGCTTTTTGATTAATAAAATGTAGTTTAACCATTAAAAAGGAGTTGAGAAAAATTAAAACAGAAAAAAAGGGAATCCAGAAAAATGGAATTTGGAAAAAAATAAAATGGAATTTGGGAAAAAATAAAAATTTCATAGGGCCTTAGTATTTTACCTCCTGCTACTTTCAGATATAATTTCCTAATGTGTGTATTTGAACTTCCATGTTGTATATTCCAAGTACTTTAAAAAGTTATGAATTTTCAACTATTTTATGATAAAACAGTTATTCACTGAGTATAATTAAGATATTATTCTCCATTCTGCATATTTGAACTGCCATGTTGCATTCAGTCATGACCAACACCATGCAGTGTTATTTTAATACCATTTATGTACTTATAAACAATTAAATTATTATTAATAGTTTTTATATTTTGTTTTAAGTTTTTATGTATTTATTTCTTATTATGTATTAGTAATTAAGTTTTAATTTTAGTGCTTTTGTATTTTTTGTTTATTATTTCTGTTTTAGTAATTGTAGTACTTGAAACTTTTCTTTTTTTTAGTTTAAGTTTTTCATTTAACTATACTTTAACCTTTATTTTAGTTAACAAAAAACTTTTTTTAAGCTTTAGTTTTAATGTTAGTTTAGTTGAACAACACTTGATTCAGATGCACTACTTTTTACTGCACTTTTTTTGTGTGTGGGTTTTTTTTTTTTTTTTTGTCACAACTCATTTTTAATTGTATGGTAATCAAAATGAAAACTATATTCCAAGTACTTGAAAGATGTGACTTTTCAACTATATTATGATAGAATGGTTATTCATATAACCATTCATTTAACCAAGTATAATTGAGATATTATTCTGCATATTTGAACTGTCATGTAGCATTTAATCATGACCAATACCATGCAATGTTATTTTAGGGCCATTTATGTGCTTATAAACAATTATATCATTTATTAATATTATTATTATATTCTCAGTTGTAGGTTTTTATGTTTTATTTGTAATTTTTAGTAATTTAGTTTTCATTTTAGTGCTTTTTTATTTGTTTTTTTATTTCTGTTTTAATAACTGTAGTACTTCAAACTAGGGTTTTTTTTAAATAAGTTTTTAATTTAACTATATTTTATTTAAACTATTTTAATTAACAAAAATGTTTTTTAAGTTTTAGTTTTAGTTAACAATAACAACACTTGACTCAGATGGACTATTACGGCACTTTATTTATTTATTTATTTATTTATTTTCATTTTTACTTGAAAGTTGTGACTTTTCCACTATTTAATGATAAAACAGTTATTCACCGAGTATATTTTAGATATTATTATCCATTTTGCATATTTAAACTGCTGTGTTTTTCTTTCTTTATTTTTTTTTTTATTTCTATTTTAGTTTTACTCAAATTGTACAACTTACAAGCTTTGTTTAATCTTTGTTAAAATTACTGAAATATTATTATTGTTATTATTATTATTATTATTATTATTATTATTATTTTTAACAGTTTTAGTTTATAATAACAACACTCATAGCAGCTTAATTTACAACTTAAATTTCCATATGCTCCTCACACAATGCTTTTGTTTGGCTTCAGAAAACTTGTAAAATAGCATCTGATGCTATTCAAATGGACTAATTTTTGTAAGGGTTCCACAGAACTCTTGGAAAGACATGAGGATGAATATAGAAGTTTCAGTGAACAGTCTCTTTAAAGTCAGAGTTTGAGAAATGAACAGAAGTAACGAGCAACATATGCCTGGCCTTTCAGTAAGTATCAGTGAAATTCATTACTTCATGAGAAATATGAGTTAATATATGGTGCGAATTAGTCATTTGCATCAGTCAGTGGAGAAATCGTGTCAGCCGCTCGGCCCGCGTCCCACCTCGCTGAGGATAATGAAATTAGAACATGTGAACGTGGCCAGCCTTCCGCTGAGGACACTGGGCAAAGCGCGGGATTTAACTCGGCCTAATGGATTTTCCCAGCGTGCCCTTGGTTACCTGACTGTTTCTCTGGCTGGAGTTGATTCGTTCTTCACGATAGCATCTCACTCTACTTCGGCTGTAGATTAAGAGATTCTGGCAGGCTTTCTTGGATAGCTTTATTCTTTCACAGCTCTAAAGCCTTCCTGTCATCTCTTTTTCTTGCTAAGGTGTTTCTAAGGTGTTGTAAGTGGTTTCCAGGGTGTTTTAGGGGATTGCTAGTTGGTTTGGTATGCTGGTTACTAGGTGTTACTCCCCATGTTCTTAAAAAAATTAAAAACTATGTAAAAGTTTGGAAATAGTATATATATATTAGGGGTGTAATGGTACACAGATGTCACGGTTCGGTACGTACCTCGGTTCAAGGGTCACGGTTCGATATGATTTCGGTGCAACAGAAAAAAAAATCTACTATGCTAGGTTTCTTTTTACTTATTAAATTTCCATCTACATGTGAAAATACTAAATGTTATATCAAATTAATGTCATATATAGGCTATAAAATCTGCAGTACATATATACATACAAGGAATAAATACTTGAAATATATTTAATTTAATATATTTACTGATAGACAAGGGGAAAAAACTGTGCGACACGTAATGTAGCCTATATTTGCTGAGTTTCAGTTCAGTTTTGTGACAGAAAGGAAACTCAAATGGCAGAAAGCGATTTTTGTTGAAGTTGATTTTGCTGGTATGAGGACAGTTGAAGGCTTCTAGCATTGCTAACTTGACCGCGCAGTTGGTAATTTATGAAAATAAAACACAGTGAACGAAACATCAGCGGCCGCCTCACTGTGTCACCGTTAGAACGCAACTGAAGTACAAAGTCTATAATTTACATAATAAATAATATTTTAGCATTTGGATGCATCGCAAATATGGAAATATTAGGGAATATTTAGATTTGTGCCGAATGAGAGGGGTAGGATACAAGAGCACAAAGCTCCATTTCGCAGACAGTTCAATACGCAAGCTTAAAAAGGGTCATCGGATGCAAACTTAACTTTTTCATGTTATTTGAACATTAATGTGTGTTGTCAGTGTATGTACAAATCTACCCTATAATGATAAAAATCCATGCAGTGGTTTTTAATTAATCTGTAAAAATAATATCCCATTTTTCAAATCGAGCCGTTCTCAGATGCCTGTCACACCGACAGACGCCGCTCCAACGATAGTTGATTGACATGAGCGTCTTACCTCAGACCAGCTGTTACAGTCCAGTAACTTCCCCTTGTTTCGATGCCGAAGCAGGGATGTAAGTTAGACAAGAATATCTCAGATTGAGTGATTGAGGTGTTGTGTTGCTGGGTGTAATAATGAACATAGTGGTCGTCATTTACTCCTGACATCTGAGCCGCTGAACATGCAGTAGATTACGTTTGTTTGTGAATGGAATGTGCCTCCCGATCTACATATATCCGTCTATGTTCGCGTGAATCATTCATTATCCAGCTTCACTTACAGCAGAAGTGTATATAAGCGTTTTTTATGAATCTTTGCGATCGCCTTTCCTTATAACATGGTAGTTAGGAAGTTTAGCAGCTAAACGCGGCTAAATGCGGCTAATGTAAACAAGACCGTCTTTCCACAGAGAGAAGAGAGGGGCGGGGTGAGCAGAGCTCATTTGCATTTAAAGGAACAACCCCTTAGAATGAGATGATTTTTGCAGAGCTCATTTTGACAAGGTAAAAAGGGTGTTTTACAAAACCATTGAGAATTTTTAATCAAAGTATATTAGAGACTTTTCATTAAGACCCTAAAGAATCATATCAACTTGTGGAAAATGGGCATCTGATGACCCCTTTAAAGTAACGTTATACTCCTTTGTCAGTGAGAGACGCGTTCAAAATCAGCACATGGTCACTGTCTAGTGGGCTTTGTTTTCAAGTGCGCCTCTCCTGGCATTCGCTGTTCTTCTGCCGGCAGTTATCAAACAGAGTTACATTACTGCGGGCGCCCCCTTCTGGATTGATGGTGAATTGCCTGTATTCATCGTCATAAGGCCTCATGCACGAACCGAGATGTCCGTACTGTGACCGTTCGGTACGAAAACATGTATCGTTACACCCCTTATATATATATATATATATATTCAGCAAGGGTGTATTGAATTTATCAAAAGTGACAATAAAGACATTTATAATATGTGACCCTGGACCACAAAACCAGTCATAAGGGTAAATTTAATAAATAAGCTTTCCACTGATGTATGGTTTGTTAGGACAGGACAGTATTTGGCCGAGATTATTTGAAAATCTGGAATCTTGAGTCTGCAAAAAAATCAAAATACTGAGAAAATTGTCTTTAAATTTGCTCAAATGAAGTTCTTAGCAATGCATATTACTAAGGAAAAATTAAGTTTTGATATATTTACGGTAGGAAATTTGCAAAATATGAGAATATCTCCGATTGAGCGATTGAGGTGTTGTGTTGCTGGATGTAATAATGAACATAGTGGTCGTCATTTACTCCCGACATCTGAGCCACTGAAGATACAGTAGATTACGTTTGTTCGTGAATGGAATGCGGCTCCCGATCTACATATATCCGTCTATGTTCGCGCAAATCATTCGTGATCCAGCTTCACTTACAGCAGAAGTGAGTATAAGGGTTTTTTAATGAGTCCTTGCGATCGCCTTTCCTAATAACGTGCGAGTTAGCAAGTTTAGCGGCTAAACGTTAAATAAACAGTAAACAGGCTTGTCACTCCACAGAGAGAAGAGAGGGGCGGGGCGAGCAGAGCTCATTAACATTTAAAGCAACCTCGACCAGAACAGGACGATTTTTGCAGAGCTGATTTTGGCATGGTGTTGTTTTACACTACCATTGACAATTTTTAACCAAAGTATATTATAGACTTTTCATCAACTGGAAAATGGGCATCCGATAACCTCTTTAATATCCTAATCATTTTTGGCATAAAAGAAAAATCGGTAATTTTAACCCATACAATGTATTTTTGGCTATTGCTGCAAATATACCTGTGCTACTTAAGATTGGTTTTGTGGTCCAGGGTCACACATTAGAAAAGGTTTCTATTTCTATTTTATTCCTTGACGACAGCATCTCACGATTTCAGCTGAAGATTAATCAGTTCTGGCAGGTTTTCTTGGATTGCTTTATTCTTTGACACACTGCTATAAAATCTTCACACGTTCTCTTGTTCTTGCTATCTCTCATTGTTAATGCTGAGAGTGACTAGATGTTTACATATTCTGAAGAACATTGTGCACTTGCCTGTGCAAATGTTGCTGACTAGGTTGTTTGCTTGGTTGCCAAAGCCAGAAATGCAACTAGACCCTCCAATCTAGTTATGTTTTGGATCGCTTGTTCCCATGTTTTTTTTTCATTTAATTTTATTCATTTTTTTTTTTTCAGTTCCGTTTTTTTTCCCTGGATTTAGTCCCCAGTGTAAATTTTTCTAGTTTGAATGGGTTAATTTAAAAAATATATTAATCAAAAATTATTAATTGAAATTATGAAACTTGCACAATTTAACAGCGATTTATTAAAACTTTACAAAGAAAAATAATTTTTAAGGCCCTATAAAATCTGTTTTACTTTTTTTTCCACCTTAAATTCAGTTTTATTTTTTTTACCAAATTCTATTAATTTTCTGTATCCCATTTTAATGGTTTCATTAAACTTACATAATCAAAAGCATCTCTAATCAATTGATTTTTTTTTTTAAATGTTATTAATTTACGATATTTAATTTATTTTTTTTATTTAATATTTACATTTCCTGGTAAATAAATACTGGTAAATAATTTTGCTGGTAAATATTCCTTAAATAATGTTTTAAAAAAAATATTAGCATTATTATATTAGTAGTAGTAGTATCATTACATTAAGTAATATATTTCTGTCACAGTTTCTTCAAGTTAAAGCAAACTTTTATTTTGACGTGTTGCTGTGAAGACCTTTAAGTTATTAAGTTTGCATAGTTTTTCTCAAAAGAAATGGTATTCTCATGAAGTGACTTTTAGAGCAGTTCTAGAGATTACGTGTTCATATACTCATACATTGAGGTGGCAGAGGCTGAAAACACCACGAGTGTCACGCACACCTTAGTATATGTGTAGTAAATGAAACCGGACGCATGTGCCATTTATTCACAGAGACGTGCTGAACATGCAGGATTCATATTTAAATAGTGTTTTTGTGCCTTAATATTCACAGACACCAGCCCATATCTTGTTTTAATTTAAGTGTACTGTACTTTTTATTTATTCATCCAAAAATTCGCAAATTCCGTGACATTCTGTGTTAAAAATTCAATTTTTATGATTGGATTTTGTCTTTGTTTTCTGCATCTCAGAAAGCATAGGGCTCTAAAAAATGTATGATCGTCATTATTTTTTGCTCAGAAAATAAATGATTAAATAAATAAATAAAAATAAATACAATTGAACAGCTCTTATTCTAATGTATTGTTTTGATACCTGAAAACCCCTTTTTGTCTTTGGCCCAATACTTAACTTTGAGTATAAGCAAAAGTAATAGCTTGACTTTGCAAGCAAATCCAAAACATGGATCTTCTATGAACCATTGATGCTGATAAAGAACTGTTACTTTTATGCGTTCAAGATTCCAAAAGGTTGTTTTGGAAGCAAGAAGCATTTTTCGTTCTTTTGAAGAACCTTTCAGTGAATGAGTCTTAAAACAACCGCTATAAAAAACCTTTTGTGGAATGAAAAGATTCCATGAATGTTTAAGTTCTTCACAGAACCATCAATGCCAGTAAATAACCTGTTTTTTTAAGTGTAAGTGAAAAAAAAATCAGAAGCATTTTTTCTGAGGTCGACCCATCCAACTGGAACAACGGGTTTAGAAGCACATTAGATTTCCTCTCTTTCCTCTTTTACGTGTGATAATCTCCATGTGTCGTCTCACTCATAATTGGAATTGACACTTGCCATCGGGTGTCCGTAGATGACACGGACATGTCGCACCGTTGCATCTGCTATCAACAGGCTTACCGCTGACCCTCGTTTATGTGTGCGAGACCCGGCGTAACCTGTCAAAGCATGTCAACAACAAAACATTTTACAAGCTAAAGGCCCGTTTAGTTGCACAGAGGCTTCTCACTGGCGTAGAGGGCTGGGAAAGGTCTCACAGAGGGGGTTATCCTGTAATTCGGTGTCTTTTGGAAGAGGTCAGTCTGTTTCGGGATGTGTCTGAGAGGGTCGAAGCCATGGGTCGGATGCTGCACCCTATGGAGAATTAAACGCGTCTATCACACCAGAGGAGACAAGGTCATACAAAAGATTGGGATGTTTAGACGGTGCGCTGAATGTTCCAAAAAGAAAAAGGAAAAAAGGTAAGGTGCGTTTTGGTTTGTGGGTTTTCCTGCACACAGTTGACATGTGACCCCGGACCACAAAACTTAAGTAGCATGGGTATATTTGTCGCAGTAGCCAAAATACATTGTATGAGTAAAGTGGCAGTTTCAAATAAATGCATAAGTTTCCACAGAAATATTAGGCAGCACATCTGTTTTAGTATTGATAGAGATGTTTCTTGATCAGCAAATCAGCATATTAGAATGATTTCTGAAGGATCGTGTGACACTGAAGACTGGAGTAATGATGCTAAAAATGCAGCTTTTAAAATATAATCAAATAGAAAACAGTTATGGTAATAATAATTCACAGTCTTTCTGTTTTTACTGTATTTTTGATCAAAGCAATGCAGCCTTGGTGAGCATTCGAGACTAAAAAAATCTTCCTGACCCCAAACACACAGTTGAGGTCAAAAGTGTACATACACCTTGCAGAATCTGGGAAATGTTCATTATTTTACCAAAATAAGCTGGATTATTCAAGATGTATGTTGTTTTTTTTATTTGGTACTGACCTGAATAAGATATTTCACATAAGACCTTTATATATAGTCCATAAGAGAAAATAATAGTTGAATTTATAAAAATGACGCCGTTCAAAGGATTACATACACTTGATTCTTAATACTGTGTTATTATCTGAATGATCCACAGCTGTGTTTTTGTTTAGTGATAGTTGTTCATGAGTCCCTTGTTTGTCCTGAACAGTTAAACCACCTGCTGTTCTTCAAAAAAAATCCTTCAGGTCCCACAAATTCTTTGGTTTTTCAGCGTTTTTGTGTATTTGAACCCTTTCCAACAATGACTGTATGATTTTGAGATCCATCTTTTCATATGCAACTGTTACAGAAGGTTCAAATGCTCACTGATGCTTCAGAAGGAAAAGCAATGCATTAAGAGCCGAGGATGAAAACTTTTGAACTGAATGAAGATGTGTACATTTTTCTTATTTTGCCTAAATATCATATTTTTTTCATGTAGTGCTGCCCTTCAAAAGCTACAGAAGATACTTGTTTGTTTCCTAGAAGTCAAAATAAGTTAAATGTACCCTGATCTTCAAATGCAAAAAGAAGCCCCAGCTCTTAATGCACCGTGTTTACTTCTAAAGCATCAGTGAGTGTTTGAACCTTCTGTAATAGTTGCATATGAGTCCCTCAGTTGTCCTCAGTGTGAAAAGATGAATCTCAAAATCATACAGTCATTGTTGGAAAGGGCTCAAATAAACAAAAATGCTGAAAAACCAAAGAATTTGTGGGACCTGAAGGCTTTTTCTGAAGAACAGCAGGCAGTTTAACTATTCAGGACAAACAAGGGACTCATGAACAACTATCACTAAACAAAAAAAACACAGCTGTGGATCATTCAGGTGACAACACAGTATAAGAATCAAGTGTGTAAATTTTTGAACGGGGTCATAAATAGCTGAATTTTCATAAATTCAGCTATTATTTTCTCTTGTGAACTATATGTAAACTTATTTTTGGTGAAATATCTTATTCAGGTCAGCACTAAATAAAAAAAAAAATCACATGCATTTTGTATGATCCCTCTTATTTTGGTAAAATAATGAACATTTTGTAGATTCTGCAAGGTGTAAGTAAACTTTTGACCTCAACTGTATGAACATTATCTGTATTGTGATTGGCAGTCCCGCCCACAGTGAAACTGGATTTGTTTTTTACCTCAGCATTTTTACTTTTGGCGAGAACCGAAAATGTACTTCAACTCAGACAACAATTGGCACCTGATGTCTATACATGGAAACATAGTGTGAAATAACAAACAGAAGTCATGCGTGTTTATGGTTTCCAGGTATGGGTTCCAGGTTTCAAGTCAGCCGTTTGGTTGTTGGTTCATGGAAACATTTTCAGCTGAGATTCTTAGTCATTCTATATAAAGTCATCATAAGGGAGTCATAATGTTTTTAGTGCATGCCATACATTTTCAAAGTCTTGTGTAGACAAACACCTAATGATTTTGGTGTTGTAAAAATTCTTTTTAGATTTGTTGTTTGCCACAGGCAAACTTTTCGACTTAGTGTCTCCTTAGTGTGTATAAAATAATAGGAAATGAATTTACAGTAAATAGACTTAAAATCAAAGGTGTTTAGATGACCTAGACTCATCTATAAGGCCTCTTAAAAAGGCCTCTGTATGTAAATATAAAAGTACAGTGTGCGAAGGTTAGAATATGCTTAAACACAAATACTAAACTGCTTATTAAGTTTAATAACCCTTAGTTGCTCTTTTCTTTTAATAGTCTTATAAAAGTACCCTTTAACTGTCACCCTCCCCTGCAGTGGGACGCCTACGTTTACTTCACCATATTATAAATAAATCCTAATCTAATCATGACAAACTATACATCGTTGGAAAGGTCTAAGAGTCCTAAATAGATATTTTACCATATATTTGTGATAGAAATTATGTAGGAAAAGTAATAGATTAATATATGTCAAGAGTGCAACTTAAAAAAATCTACATCATAACATGAGTTCTGACCTTTGTCACAAAAGACTTTCTTGGTTGCCTTTTTCCCTATCACGCTTTAGAAATCATAAGAAATTATATATCAGTTCAAAACTTAAAATCTCAAAATTCATCCTTTGAAAGGCATTTTAAAATCAGACATTACATTACCACGGAAAATATACATCAAAATCATATTACAAAATGTTTACATTCATGAATTATAAAAATTTAAGTCTGGATAGTGCATTTTTATGTCTGTTTTAAAAAATGGGAGTGACAGTTAAAGGGTTAAACTGAAATCTTTTATGATTTCAGTCTCTATACTTTCGTTGTATCTCTATGCTCATCCAAGATACAGACCTAGTAAATAGACATTTGGTTGAAAATAAACAATAAAATATGTATGTTTGTTTGTTCTCAATTAATTATTTTATTCATTTATTTTTTATTTATTTTTAAAATGGATTTTGAATTTATTTAATTACATTTTTTTGTATTATTATTATTATTATTATTATTATTATTATTTACTTTTAATTGATCTTATTTATTACCTATTATTTTTATTTATATATTTAATAATTTATTTTACTTATTTATTTTTATTTATTATTATTGTTTTAATTATTTTGTTATAATTGTTTTTATTTTATTCATTTATTTATTTTTAATTTTATTTTTATTATTTTTTATTTAATTATTAGTGAATTAATTGTTGTTTAATTGTCATTTTTATTTTATTTTTATTTATTTTACAATTGATATTTCATTTAATTGCATTTTTTGTATTATTATTGTCATTATTTTCTTATTATTGATCTAATTTATTACTTATTATTTTTATTTATATATTTAATTTATTTTACCTATTTACTTTTATTTTTATTATTATTATTATTATTGTTTTAATTATTTAATTGTTTTTATTTTATTCATTAATTTATTTTTATGCATTTATTGTACTTAATTATTAATTATTATTTAATTGTTTACTTGATTTTTTTTTTAATTGATTGATTATTGAACTGATTTATAATTTTTTTTTTTTTATTTTGTTTTATCTGGTTTTTATTTTATTTTATTTTATCTTATTTTATCTTATTTTATTTTATTTAACCAGTTAACTTATTTTTTATGTTTTTGGTTCTCTGACCTCATAAATAACCTAATGATAACATCTTATCCTAATCTTGCTCTTCGCTCACCTCTTTGCTGTCCTGTGCAGGATGGAGGCCTCGTGTCTGGAACTGGCTCTGGAAGGTGAGCGTCTGTGTAAAGTGGGAGATTACCGAGCAGGTGTCTCCTTTTTTGAGTCGGCAATTCAGGTGGGCACAGAAGACCTGCAGATTCTCAGTGCAATCTACAGTCAGCTGGGCAACGCCTACTTCCACCTGCACGAATACAACAAGGCGCTGGAATACCATCGGCATGACCTCACGCTCACCAGGTCTGAATCTGGAAGCTTATGTCACTCTTTCAAAGCTGGTAGGATTATGTCCTTATCTAAAATAACATGTTTTGTTATTCTGATGTTTTCAGAACTATCGGAGATCAGCTGGGCGAAGCTAAAGCCAGCGGTAACCTTGGAAACACGTTGAAGGTTTTAGGTCGCTATGATGAAGCAGCAGTTTGTTGCCAAAGACACCTGGACATTTCCAGGATGCTCCATGATAAGGTGAGGTGTTTAAAGGACGTTTTAATGCAGTAGTTAAGCCGAAAATAAAGGTTAGGTCATCGTTTATCATTTCAGTGCAAAATAAGATATTTATAAAAAAATCTACAGTATGATTCTCACGAACCAATGGTGTTCTGTATTGATGTCAAACCTGGCGTGTCAAGGCACAATGTACATATGTGCGATGTGTATGTGTGAATAAGATCTGACAGCTATCATATGCCGTCATCAAACTGGGAATATCACATATTGAATGGCATTGACTTTTTGTGTGTTTTTATGGAGCTCCTGACCTGGTTCTGGTCACAATATGCTTGCAAAGCCAAAGAAAACATTTAAGTAAAAATAAACAAGATTCAAGCACTTTAAATGCATTTATTGACTGATTTTATTTATTTATTAATGTAAGCAATACCATTTGTTTGTTTATTTATAAACTGTTCACACATAAATAAATAAAACCATATGTATTTACAGTATTTTTGTGATCAAATAAAATACAACTTTTTAAATATAAAAGAATTTTTAGATAAATAAAATAGTAATGATTTATTAACTGATAAAATACACAGACTGTTTAAACAAATAAATAGTAATAGGATCTTAAGTAATAGGACTTTTAATTTATTTAAAATTTCCTAATCACTTCCCCATAACATGTTTATGTACTGTTATCAACTAAATTTTTAAAGAATATTATTAAATAAAATGTTCAGCTAAAAGGAATTAAAAGAATGATAGGAGAAATAATTAAAACCACCTTAAATGCTTTTATTGACTGATTTTATTTATTTATTTGAGCAGCACTGTTTATTTATTGTTAAACTGTTCAAACATTAAAAAATAAAATGGTATTTCCAGTATTTTTTTATAAAATAAAAATAAAATGTTTTAAATAAAAGACTTTTTAAATAAATAAAATAGTAATACATTAAAACTGAATTTACTTATTTTTAATATTTTAATCACTTTCCCATAAAAAGTTTATATATTATATCAACAAATGTTTTTAATAATACTGTGAAATAAAATATTCAGCTAAAATGCATTTATTGACAGATTTTATTTATTCATTGATTAACTGTTCAAACATAAATAAATAAAATATTATGTATTTTCAGTAGTATGTATTTTGTGATAAAATAAGAATAAAACTTTTAAATAAAAGACCTTTTAAAATGAACAAAATTGTAATGATTTATTTAAAAAAAAAAAAACTGACTGTTCAAACAAATAAATAGTAATAGAATTGTAAGTAATAATTTTTTTAATTTTTCAATCACTTTACCATCAAATTTTATGTTATATTAATTTAGAAATGTAAATCATACATGAAATAAATGCAAATAAATAAATTATTTTATTTATTTGCATTTATTTAATGTATGATTTACATTTATAAAGAATATTGAAACATAAATTAAAAATTATATTTTTACTAATATAATTTGCACATTGCTTGAAAAAAGATACAAAGCAGATATAATATAATATATTGATAAAATAAAACCATTTTATTTAAAATGATTAAAAAATTAAAAATGGATAATAATGGTTTGGACAGTCAGTTTTATTTTAGCAATTAATAAATCATGACTGTTTTATTTATTTATAAAAAAAAAATTATGTAAAAAGTTAAATTTTTATTTCATTCAAAATACTCTAAATGCATACCGTTTTATTTATTTGTTTATTTATCAATAAATAAATTAGTATTACTCACATCAATAAATAAAGCAAATCAGTCAATAAATGCTTTTAAAGTGCTTTTAATTGTTTCTCCTCACCACCATTAAACTGAAAAAATAAAATAAAATAATAAAAAAATAAAATAATAAATAAATATAAACAAACAAAGTGATGGAATTACTTTGGAAATTGTCAGACACTTTTTCAGATTTTTAATTGCTTTTTGACTAAAAATGTGTAAGTCTTGATCATATATCATTATCAACCAAACTTTTTAACATTATCATGATCTAATTTTTTACATCTTCTGTGTCTAAGTGTGACAAAATCTTTCAACTCCATTAAACTCTGTTTGAATATTTCATGGCCGAGTTTGCCTTGGATGTTTTTGGAAGTCCTGTTATCCCGAGCCACCACTTGATCTATTTTAACAGACCATAAACATAGTTTAGCTGCAAGCCGTCGATCCGTTTTAGGTGTGTAATGAGTGGTGCTTGTGGACTGACTGTTGTGTGTGCGTGTCTGTGTGTGGTTTGGTTAGGTGGGGCAGGCCAGAGCGCTGTATAATTATGGGAATGTGTACCACGCCAAGGGGAAGAACATATGTTGGAGCGGTATGGACCCTGGAGACTTTCCCGAGGAGGCACGCATCGCTCTAAAGAAAGCAACAGAGTACTACGAGTGAGCGAGCCCACGTTTGTTGTTTTCATTCTTTTGAACACCCAAACCAGTGTGTAGACGACACACATGTGCCAAAAGACACAATAAAGAACATAGTAGTGACTGCAGTAATGTTTTCCTAATGCTTTTGTTGTTTTATCCCCGCTGCTGTGTCTTATGCTGCGCTTCTGGGTTTGAAGGGCAAATCTGGCCATTGTGAAAGAGTTGGGGGACAGAGCGGCACAGGGCAGGACTTACGGTAACCTTGGCAACTCGCACTATTTGCTCGGAAACTTCCAGGATGCTGTTCTTGCTCACGAACAGGTATTTCATACGGAGAGTTTCTTAAATGAACAAACCTGTGTGTTATAAAAAATGCACAAACTAAAAAATGTTGGATTACTGTACAGAAAATGTCTGTATTATTATGTGTACAATATATATATATATATATATATAGTTGCAATCAATATTGTATAATTGTAAAAAATATTACTAGACATAAAAACTTGTGCTGTGTTGTACTGATCAGCAATGCATTTATGTTTCTTGAATTAGGCTTAATGTAAAAATAAATAAAATCTTTTTTTTCTTTTTTTTTTTTAACAGCGTCTCCTTATTGCAAAGGAGTTTGGAGACAGAGCTGCAGAGCGGAGAGCATATTGCAACCTTGGAAATGCATACATATTCCTTGGACAGTTTGAAGTTGCAGCTGAACATTACAAGTCAGTTTGCTTATTTTATTTTATTTTATTTTATTTTATTTTATTTTATTTTATTTTATTTTATTTTATTTCATTTCATTTCATTTCTTAATCCAAGTTTTTACCATAATTTACAACGCCATATTTTCAATGAATATAGCAACAACAGTAAAATTTTATTTTATTTTATTTTATTTTATTTTATTTTACGAATACGAATACGAATACGAACAAAGCAACAACAGAAACAGAATATTTATTTTATTTATTTTTGACAAATATAGCAACAACAGTGATATTTTATTTTTTTTTATTTTATTTTATTTTATTTTATTTTATTTTATTTTATACCAAGATTTTAACATAATTTACAAAGCCAGAAATACAAACAAAGCAACAACAGAAACTGAATATTTATTTATTTTATTTATTTTTGACAAATATAGCAACATTATTTATTTTATTTTATTTTATTTTATTTTATTTTGTTTTATACCAAGTTTTTAAAATAATTTACAAAGCCAGAAATACAAAGTAACAACAGAAACATTTTTTTTTTTTTAATTTTAATTTATTTGAGATGAATATAGCAACAACAGTGATTATTTTATTTTATTTTATTTTATTTTATACCAAGTTTTTAAAATAATTTACAACGCCAGAAATACAAACAAAGTAACAACAGAAACAGTTTTTTTATTTTTATTTATTTTCGCATTTTACACATTATAATTAATTTACTAATTAATTATAATAGGCGTAATTATAGGCATTATGTTATAGCCTCTTTAAGTCATGTTTATTGTCGTTTTTTTGTTCTTCCAAGACAGAGAGAAAAAAATATATTTTTTTTTATTAGAATTATTTTACAAATTATAATTAATTTACTTTCCACTTTCCTATTTATTTAATTTCCATTAATATAGACATTATATTATAGCCATTATCAGGCATGTTTATTGTCATTTTTGTCCTTGTCATGAAAACCTTCAACCTTTAAAATGCACTATTTGCGAAAACAATATATTTATTTATTTATTTATTTGCTTGTTTTTCTTAAAACCAAGCAAACTTGAATAGACTGGAATCAGATATACTGGGAACCTCTTGCATGGATTTCTTCAGCAGTATTATACATTTAATACCTAAGAGTATGGTTTTACCATGGTACATGTCCAAAAAAAACCCCCATGTAATCTCATGTTAGATGAGCTAGTGTGATTCGATGAGTTGATTTTGGTGTATTTCCCTGCAGGCGGACGCTGCAGTTAGCGCGGCAGCTAAAGGACAGGGCCGTGGAGGCTCAGGCCTGCTACAGTCTGGGCAACACCTACACGCTACTACAGGACTATGAGAGAGCCATAGACTATCACCTCAAACATCTCATCATAGCTCAGGACCTAAAGGACAGGTACACTGTCACTGACGCTTCCTGTCTGTGCTGCTGCTCTTCCTGATGTCTAACACTCTCTCTGTCTGTGTGTGTGTGTTTGTGTGTAGGATTGGAGAAGGGAGGGCGTGCTGGAGTTTAGGGAACGCCTACACCGCACTGGGAAACCACGAGCAGGCCATGAGCTTCGCTGAAAAACATCTGGAGATCTCCAAAGAGGTGTGTGCGCACTGAGATAACACCAACACACTTCCTGTCTGTGCAGGAAAGCCCACGAGTGATTCTCACAGAAAAGAAAAATCTGAAGACAAAAAGAAAATAGTAAGAAATAGTTTTAAATGGGGAAAAAAGAGACTTATTTTAGGATTATTTTTACTTTTTATATTTTAGTTTTTTTACTATACTATTATAGTTTTTGTTAATATTTTGAATATTAACATTTTTTTTCTCAGTTGTCATAAAAGTTATATTAGAACAAAGCAAAATAAACATTCTTATTTCTTTCTTTTGATTTTAAGGTAAAATGTGACTTAATCAGGCTTCATGTGTGTGTTTTCATGATTGAAATGAGTGTGTTTTTTCTGAAGAAGCACTTCCATGTTTTTTCCTTCCTGTATGTGTGCACTGTTCAGATTGGAGACCGTAGCGGGGAGCTGACGGCTCGAATGAACGTATCTGATCTGCAGTTAGTTTTGGGTCTGAAGCAGAACAATTCAAACACTAACAGCTCTGCTTTCATCGAGAGTCCGCCTGGTGACAGCAGTCAGCCTGGTAAAAGCACACACAACTTTCCACAAACTTTAAAATCACAGTTTGTAGATGCTGTGGTAACACTGAACAAGAATGCTTAAAGGTGCACACAGTTTGGTTTTATGGTGTCTTTGTTACAGTGCAATTAGGGTTAGGCTTTGGTTTAGGGTTATTGCATGTAATTTACTGCTATTACGCCCCTCTTATATCTTTATCTTATTGCACGTAACGTGTGAAAAGGAGACCTGTATAATAAAGTGTTTTTTAATGATTTATTTATATTTTTTATGATGCATACAGGGCTGGAGAAACAACAACAAAATAATAAAGTAAAATAAAAATAAATAAATTCTGATAAAAGGGAGGTAATGGTGAAAAAAAAAAAATTGAAAATATAAATAATTAAACAAACTTAATATAATAAAGCACTAAAATGTACAAACAGATTAACAAAATTATAGTTGTGATAAGTACAAATCAGTTTTTTTAACCGAAAATAGTACTTTAATAGTAATATTGAGAAATGTTATAAAATGAAAACAAAATCCTGTTGAAGTCATATTAGAATATTAAGTATCATCAAATAACTTAACAAATCTGATTTAAACCCTGATTTTACCCTTGAAATTCAAAAAGATTTCCAGTGCAAGTGTTAAAATGTCTTAAATGTCTTTTTAGAATATTAAGTATAATCAAATATCATAAGTCTGATTTTTAAAAAAAACAAAAACCTTGTAATACAAAAATGCAAAAATTATTTTCAGAAACTTTCATTTAAATATTCTAAAATAATCAGATACAAAACTTTTAGTGCAACAATTATTTAAAAAATTGTAATGCAAGTGTTAAAATGACTGAAAAATGTCTTATTTAGAATAAGTATCATCAAATATTTTTACAGTCTGATTTAAAAAATACCATGTAATACAAAAATTATTTTCAGAAATTTTCAATGCAAGTGTTAAAATGTCTTAAATATTCTAAAATAATCAGATAAAAAAACCTTGTAGTGCAAAAATTATTTGTTGAAATGTCTTAAATGTCATTTTAGAATATTAAGTATCATTAAATATCCCAACAAATCTGATAAAAAAAAAAACTTGTAATACAAAAATTAATTTCCAAATAATTTAAGTAAAATTGTTAAAATGGCTTATGATCAAATAATTTAACAAATCAGATTTAAAAAATGATGCTAAAGTTACTTTCAGAAATGTTCAATACAAGTGTAAAAATGTCTTAAATATTATAAAAATATATATAAATTGCAGGGCAAACATTATTTAAAAAATTACAATGCAAGTGTTAAAATGTCTTAAATGTCGTTTTAGAATATTAAGTGTCATCAAATATCTGTAGAGCAAAAAATAATTTTAATAATCGCAATTCAAGTCTTAAAATGTCTTAAATGTCATTCCCTTAAACGTAGTTGTGCTGCATTTTGGCATGAGTGTATCGTGTTCGGTGTTAGAAGTTTGGTGATAGTGCCACCTACTGGATGAAAGCTGTACATTTTGTTTAAACTTGAATTCATTGGCTTGAATATCTTCTTTGTGCTGTTCATTAGTTTTTGGATCATATAAATATATATATATATATATATATAGAAGATATATAAAATGTACAGAATTGGTGCATGATTAATATGCCTGTCAGCAACAAATGTTAGTAAATTGTCACTAAAATCAGAGTATAAGCTTTATATGCTGATATGCTATGCTATGCTATGAGTCACAGTGCCTCCTGCTTCTTTCTGATTTTGTAGATGGAAGATCCAGAGGAAGCCGGAGACACAGCATGGAGAACATGGAGCTCATGAAACTTAGCTCTGACAAAAATACGGTGAGGCATAAAACACATTCGCTGTAGTGATTCAGTTAGTGTGCTGAATGCTGACAGCAAAGGTTTTGGTTAGTTTTACTTTCCTTTGTTGGGAAAAAGTCAGTGACAAGAGAATAGGACTTTTTAGTGTTGCATATGAAATCATTTGCATAACAAAAGTGTCTTTAAAGTCTTTATGCTTCATCTAGCAGGGCCAGGCCTGTGAGGACACTACAACCCCTCAGCAAACCAAATCGCCAACCAAATCATCCGTAGCCAAGACATCATCTAAGCTTTTCTTCATCAACCGCTTCAAGAGCAAAAAACACAGGCTGAATGGGTCAAACTCCAGTCCGGCAGCTGAGAACCACAACAGCAACAGCAGCAGCAGCAGCCCACCTCCAGCCCGTCTGGACAAACAGGTCAAATGCTAAACTAAAAGTATTCACATAATAAACTAAATATTTATTATTAACATTTAGCATTTTTCTTAAACGCCTTTTCCCACAGTACGCTCCAGACACTCTGGGTGACGACGGCTTTTTTGATCTTCTGAGCCGTTTTCAAGGCAACCGCATGGATGACCAAAGGTGCTCATTACAGGACGGCCTAAACCGCGTTCCTGCCCCTTCCTTTCCCTTTGAAACCCAGCCTGTAGCCTTGAGGAAACGTGAGTCGTCCTTCCTCCCTGACTGAGTACTGACCTGTGCAAACTATAATTGCTTATGAAGGTGCAAAACCATGGAAGGAGCATTCACACTGACAGCGATTTAAAGCAGAAAAGTAGGAGCAGGTGATTTGAGAATATGCAAAAAGGAAAAAAAAAACACCTACAAGCAACTAACAAGTGACAGTGTGAATGCACCTTTAGTTTGTAATAATTATCCCAGTGTATAGCAGTCAATTTCTAGACACTGACTATAGTATTGAATCACGTGACAAAAATCACAGCCAATCATACATTTTCTTTCACATAGGCAGCATTAACTGAAACCAAAATGTGCTGTTTCTGGCAAAAATGTCAAACTTGCATGTAGATTTCTACTATTGAATGTTAAAAAGTAAAATAAGTGTGTATGTGTGTGTGTGTGTGTACTTGTTTTTGCTACATTGTGGGGACCAAATGTCCCCACAAGGATAGTAAAACCTGAAATTTTTGACATTGTGGGGACTGGCTTGAGGTCCCCATGGGTACAAAAGCTTATAAATCATACAGAATGAGTTTTTTTGAGAAAGTAAAAATGCAGAAAGTTTTCTGTAAGGGTCATTCCAGCCTCAGCCCAATCAGAAGTACCAGTACTTACAGAGAAACCTATACAAAGTAGCCAGAAAGAAATGCTCATTTTAAAGAAATACATCAGATGGATTTAGAGGCTTTTGCATCTGAACTCTTCATATATATATATATATATATATATATATATATATATATATATATATATATATATATATATATATATATATATATATATATATATATATATATATATATATATATATATATATATATATATAGGTCAAAAGTTTAAATGCAGAATTTGTTAAATGTTTATTATTTTACCAAAATAACAGGGATCATACAAAATGCATGCTATTTTTTTATTTAGTACTGACCTGAATAAGATATTTCACATAAAAGACATTTACATATAGTCCACTAGAGAAAATATTAGTTGAATTTATAAAAATAGCCTGGTTCAAAAGTTTACATAGACTTGATTCTTAAAACTGTGTTGTTACCTGAATGATCCACAACTGTGTTTTTTTTTTTGTTTGTTTGTTTAGTGATAGTTGTTCATGAGTCCCTTGTTTGTCCTTTAGTAACAGTTAAATCGCCTGCTGTTCTTTAGAAAAATCCTTTTCTGTGGGTTTCCAGCATTTTTGTGTATTTAAACCCTTTCCAACAATAACTGAACAATAATATGATTTTGAGATTCATCTTTTCACATTGAGGACAACTGAGGGACTCATATGCAACTATTACAGAAGGTTCAAAATTTTTCTTATTTTGCCTAAATATCATATTTTTATCATTTATTACTGCCCTTCAGAAGCTACAGAAGATACTTAAATGCTTCCCAGAAGACAAAATAAATTAAATTTACCCTGAAGTTTTCACCCCTTTTTACATTAACGTTTACATTACATTACATTACATTTACATTAATTTAGCACAAAAATGTAAAAAAGTTGAAGACAAAATCCCATTGAAGCCATCATAGAATACTGAGTATCATCAAATAGCTTTAATAAATCTATAAATTCAATAATAATAAAAAAAGTATGATGCAGGTATTAAGTGTTAAATGTATTAAATACTATCAAATAATCAGATAAAAAATATTTGGCATATTTATTTTGAGAGTACCATGTGTTTAGTGGTAGGTGTTTGGTGATAGTGCCATCTACTGGATGAAAGCTGTACAACTTCAACAAATGTATTGGTTTGAATATCCTCTTTGTAGCTGTATGGAATGAGAGAGACGCAAGCACATTTCACACTGACTGCTAGCTGTTTTTAAATTATTTAATTATTATTTTTGCTGTCCCTGAAGAAGGCATGTGCCGAAAAGTGTTGGAGAGCTTTTAGATTTCTTGGATGTACCCATCTGGTAATAAAGGCTTTTTAATTTACTAGAGTGCCGTGGTTATTCTTAAGTTTTCTTTGGAAGTCTTTCATGCTCACCAAAGCTGCGTTTATCTGATCAGAAATACAGTAAAAACAGCAATATTGTGAAATAATATTATTTAAAATGTGTTTTCTATTTGAATATATTTTAAAATGTAATTTATTCCTTTGCTCAAAGCTGAATTTTTAGCATCTTTACTCCAGTGTTCAGTGTCACATGATCCTTCAGAAATCATTCTAATATGCTGATTTGCTGCTCAAGAAACATTTCTTTATTATTATTATCAATATTTAAAACAATTTAGTGAATTTTTCTTCAGGATTCTTTGATGAAAAGTTAATACAAAAAGAATATTTAGAATAGACATTTGTGTTATATGTGAACCTGGACCACAAAACCAGTCGTAAGGGTCAAAACTTTTGAAATTGAGATTTATACATCATCTGAAAGCTGAATAAATAAGCTTTCCATTTTTGTATTTGTCAGGACAGGACAATGTTTGGCCGAGATACAGCTATTTGAAAATCTGCAGGAGCAAAAATATCAAAATATTGAGAAAATCGTCTTTGAAGTTGTCCAAATTAAGTTCTTAGCAATGCATATTACTAATCAAAAATTAAGTTTTAATATATTTACGGTAGGAAATTTACGAAATATCTTCATGGAGCATGATCTTTACTTAATATTCGAATGATTTTTGGAATAAAAGAAAAATCGATCATTTTAACTCATACAATGTATTATTGGCTATTGCTACAAATATACCCGTGCTACTTAAGACTGGTTTTGTGGTCCAGGGTCTCGCTTTTGACTAATTTATTGTTTCCTTGCTGAACATATGTATGTCTGTTTAAAAAAAAAAAAAAAAAAATCTGGATTTAAATTCTAAACCTTTTCACCTTGTTCAGCTATTTCCGCGTCCGGAGCGGAGGCCTCGGCACAGCCTGGCCATTTCCTAGACCTGCTGGCCAGCTCACAGAGCCGTCGGCTGGACGAGCAGCGAGCCAGTGTGGACAGCCTCCCGGGCCTCCGGCTGGACCAGCGCCACAGCCAGGACGTTCTCAGCAAACTCATGGCCTCGGCCGATAACAAAGAACCAGATGAAGACTTCTTCGACATGCTGATTAAGTGCCAGGTTAATACTGTTTATTAATAGACTGCATGGAACTATTCATTTTTTTTGAAAGCGTGTGTTTAATAGCTGTGTTTGGCTTATACAGGGATCCAGACTGGATGATCAGAGATGTGCTCCTCCACCTCCTCCAACCAGAGGCCCTACAGTCCCAGACGAAGACTTTTTCAGTCTCATCCTTCGCTCCCAGGCCAAACGGATAGATGAGCAGAGAGTCATCTTACCATCAGACACTAGACCTCTTCAGACCAATCCTGACTGATGTGTTCTTTATGAAGCCAGAATACTATTTTAGGACATTGCAACCTCACTGAAGTCTTATGAATCAATGCCTTGTTGAAAATCAGACCTACAAGATGATTTCTCTTCTCACTTAACAAGATTTTTGAAGGAGGAGATGCATGAAGTTCTTTTATTCTTCCAACCACCGTGATCTGAACTGGATTCAGATGTTTCTGTGCAGAACAGATGCTTATATTTAGATCATGACCGCAGTCTCTTTCTCAGGGATTCAGTACAATGCACTGAATGCATATCATACACCTGGATAACTGGATGGATTTAATCAACGGTAGATTAGGATGTCAGAACATTGTATATATATTTTTAACACTAAACGTAGTATCAGTTCTGTTTTGATTCTTTCTTTGACTTGAAATGTTTTGTGTTACCTTTTAATACCAGCAAAGCAATGCCCTATATTAATGTTTCGAGGTTTTAGAAACAAGCAAAAAGTTTGGATTTATGTGAATATAAAAGTCTATGTTCTGGAAAAGTATATAAGTCAAGATTGTATTACTAATTTTAAATGGCAAGAGGAATAAAGCCTCATTTTAATAGATCCTGTTCAAATACACACCACAAAGTGACAGTTTAGTATGCTGGAAATATTTTATTTGAAGCTGAAGCTACACAGGACAGAGTAACCAACACCATGAAACAATTACATGAGTTTTCAAATAAGAGAAAAAAAAAAGAATGAAAAAAGGTTAATTATTATTTAGGATGACATTTGTAAACTCTCAGACTCATAAATGCCAATTCCCAAAAGACTACTGAAAAATCAATAAGATGAAAAGACAATAGTGTCTTGCATAAAGCATAAGTGCAATTGATCTACATGATGATTAAATGCACTCTAAGAAGTTTAAGGTTTACAGCTTGTAGGTTAAGAGAAACTAACAGCTGTTACCTAATTCTGCAAGTCAATTCAATGTGAGCACTTTCTGTTCAATAGAGCCGTGACGTTTCCTGTTTCGGTTATTTGATCGGTTTAACAACGCTGTTTGACAACAAAGTCGGCGAATCCATGCACCTGGGTGAGCTGAGGACAGTCGAATGAGGCCAGAAGTTTCTGTGGGCCATGACACCTGGGAATAAACTTCTCTGTCAGGCAAACAGAGGCGTGTCCAGCAATGTCACTGTGAAAGAAAGAGTAAAAGATTATGTAATACGACTATAATGATATTTTACTTTACAAATTTGGCGTTTAGCAACCATAATTTATATAATTAAGTAAAAATTAAACAGAATAATGCAAAATGAATATATTATTCAATTAAATATTTAATGAAATTCATTTTACCCATAGTTGATAACTCTGGCATTCTGCAGGCCAAATCCCGTAAAGCGGAATACAGAGTTCCTCAGGACACAAGGCAGTGGATTCTGGAAAGTGATTTTGACTGGCACTTCTTGACCCACAACGGCATCACAGGCAGGCTGGGAACACATTCAAGACACAATTTTGCGTTAAATGATTCAACTGATCAAACGATTAAGCAATCAAACCATAACTTTCAACTCACAGCGAGAACAAGGTCTGGTGTGCGCAGTCTGAAGCCGTACTGGGTGGCCACAACCTGCTTAGTCTGAGCCACATGTCCAAAGAGGTTGAGCATCACTGAGGCGTGATCCACCACGTGCTCTCTATATTCGTCATAACTCAGGGTCCAGTCCAGAGGTCTGCCTATAGTGGGGAAAAGTGACAAATACTGAATGAATTCTCATGCTTTCATTAGTAATTTCTTTACCCATAAGCTGATTTATACCAAGTGTGTGTCTCATCTACTTCAACTCTTACAAAACATTATCATTTCTCACATTCAGAGGGCTTGAGCTCAATGCATGTATGGTCTCTCTTGAGGAAGGTCTTCCTGACTCCGGTGTAGTACGTGGCTGCAGCATGGCTGTAGAGGGTGACAGTACGAGGTGAGCTGCATTTGTTTCTTAGATTGATGCACAGCACGGCATCCCTGCCCACACATGGTCCGTCCCCTTTCAGGCTGACTTCACAGACAACATCCTCAGCACAGGGCAGTGGGTATGTGCATCTCCTCAAGCCATGACGAACGGCTGTTTCATAAGCAGCGCTCATCTCAGAAGAACCTAATCATTGAAAGTGAAAGGACAGTTTAGAGAGGCATGAATCACAGGTGAGACGCCAAACTTCATCATTCATTTAAACACCATGGTTCAAAGTGTTGTTTAAGAAATGCAAGTGGTTTTTACCGCATGGGAATTTGTAGAGGTTTGTGATGTCTATACGCTGATCTGAGCCGACAGCCTTGGTGCTGATGCAGTGACCTCCTACATTCTTCTCAACGTGAACAACACCAAATGTCCCATCACATTTCCTCTGCCAGTAAACTCTATCATTGTTCACCTGGAAAATAAAGAGAAAAACAGGAATCATAAGTCAAATTTAATTATAATCGTTGTATGACAGAATGGTAAATTATAGGAATTTACGCACTTCGGCAAAGAGGAAGGGCACATCGTGCTTCAGGAAGACCTGACCGCTGCGGATCGCAGCAACAGAGGTGGGGCCGCAGCGGAAGAAGCCCTGACTGGTCAGTTGAGGAGTGGAATCAATCACTTGCCAACCACCAAAACCAGTGGGCAGGTCTGGGCGAGTCATCCAGGCCTCATTCCACACGTGGTAGTTCCTACATGGAAGAGATGAAGAAAGAAATAAAAACACTTAATGGACATTCAGAGGAACTCTTTATGACATCACTAATTGTAATGACACTTACCAGATTGAATCGCGGTTCATGTGATCAATCAACTGAAATTTCTCATCCAAGTAGACATCAGTTGTCAAACTAACATCAGTGTCATGAGCAGAGCAGAAGTTTGAGACTGGACGAACAGGAATACCCAAACACCTCAACACTACAAGAAAGAGAAGATAAATATAAATGCATTACATCTACAATCACTTTCTCAACTTTTTCTCCATGTCTATTCTGCAGGAAGTCTCACATGTGTTGGTGACTCCAGCAAAGGCCAAGCTCTGGCCATATCTGACAGGTACTCCTCCAAATCTGTGGTATTGTTTCAGGATTGCACTGCTGCTGCACCAGGATGTAGGAGCAATTCCATCTCCGTAGCAGTTTGACCAGTTACCCACCAGCACACCACAGTCTTTTTTGGCAATAACCTGATAAGAAGAGATGATTAGTGTTATTTTATTTTAAATGCAGTCAACTTCATACAGAAGTACCACAAGAGAACAAATCAGATCATTTTAAAGGCAACATGAAATCAGGATGTTGATAAGAAGAAAATGAAGACTCACCATGTCAGACACCACTCTGGAAAGGACAACTGGGTTTCCCCATCCTGAGCAAGGGGTACAGCTCTTCTCCAACACAAACATACATGCAGGCAAGACTCCCTCCTCACACTAAGAATCAGACAGAGGAGTGAGGAAGTTGGAAAGTTAAAAAATATTTTGATATTTCACTCACTTAAGCACTTTTGTAATATATGAGTGAAAGTTTGTCTCTTACTAGACCAAAGTTCCAATTTCTGCAGCCAATCTGCTGCTTAGTTCCATAGTAGATTTTGCCTATGTTATTCAGCACATACTCGGCTCTCTCTGCCTCTTCACTCAGGTACACACAGTCATCTGTTGAAGAGAGCATTGAACATATATTTTTAAACTTTAAAACATATATTCAGGTTGAGGCTTATCTTAAAGTGTAATGAAACACGTACCTTTACACCAGGGGTTGAACAGCATGTAAATGTCATTTTCAGGAACACAAGGTAAAGTGAATCTGCCTCCTGCACAGTGTGTCACAACACTGAACTGGTATCGTCCAACGCAAGCAGTTGGAACAGAGTTCACACACAGTTTGATTCGGTTTTGTGCTATTTCCACAATCTTTGCCCCCCAGCAGTCTTTCTTGAATTCTTCCACAATTGGAACGACCACCAAAGTGCCATCTCTGATGGATGGGACGTGACCTGTAAAACACAGAGAAGAAAAAGAGGTTTCAGTGACAATAGAAAAGCTGGTTCAGCTCCTCACGTTCTCCCTGTACATGTCCATTATTTGGCATCCTATCGGTCATAACTAACCTAGTTTGAGTTCCAGGTGAAGCTTGTCACAACCGCGATTGAAAGGACGGCACAGATCAACCCACATGTTGAAGCACTGTCCTCTGCGGACGATGAGACGATCTTCTTGGAAAAAGTGTGTGTGATGCTCCAGACGATTTGGTCCGGTCCTGCATTTGAGCAGGTCGACTTTAGACACCCGAAGGAGAGAGCCTAAGGAAATGAAAAGGCAGAAAGCAGGTAATTTATTATCAATCAAATCATTCATTGAGTTATAATGAGTAAGGATTTACACGTTTCTTATCATGCACTACACAACAAAGATAAAACCACAAAGACTCTTACTCTCGACTCCACAGACTTGCGTGCAATCATCCTGATATTCCTTGACGACGACTTCCCTTCTCTCATAATCACTGGTTGTAGCGACAATGCCGCAAGGATTAGCACATGGAGTAGCGCAAGTAGTAACACATGGAGCAGGAGTAGCACATGGAGTAGCGCAAGGAGTACCATATGCGCTAACGTATGGAGTACCGTATGCACTAGCATATGGAGTACCGTACACACTAGCATATGGAGTACCATATGTAGTTACATATGGAGTGGAGTAAGGAGCAGCATATGGGCTTACCCATGAGTTAACCCAAGGGTTAGCATATGAGTAACCATAAGAGCTAGCGCATGGGTTAACACAGGGGTTGGTGTAAGCTGGTTTGCAGCAGGTTGATTTCTTGCAGCCATCCTCCAGCAGTACTGGGAAACGGCCAACGTTGCAGAGGTTTCTGTATGGGTTGTATACGAAAGGCATGCTGGGCAATAAAGAAAGAAATGAGAGACATGAGTATAATCTGTAATTGGTCAGTAGATGGTTAACAATTCATAAATAAGATCTTTGTTCTTAGAAATCAAATCTTCAGTTTCTATTTAAGCTGCAATTACTATTTTTGAAAATTACCAGACCAAAATTGTAACTACACAACCATATGAACTATGTAATCATATCAGAAAAGGAAAGACTTTAGAAATAATCTGCTATAGATGTTGTTGGGTTTTTACCAAACTCTTGATCCACAAAAACAGCTTATGAATTCTAGATGTCAGCTTTCTTATAGCAATTAATAATACATTTCAAACAATGTCTGAGAGGATTACTTACATGGTTTAGTCCTTGTCTGTTCGAGAGAAACTGAACCGAAAGCTTGTACTGAAGTGAACACTCCTGCTTTGACCAGCTCGTTGCTCGTGCTGTTTTGACTCCACATCAGACGGGATATTTATACTACTTCGCCATCGCCACCCCATCCACAGCTCATAGCTGAAAAGTGTGAGTAATTGCTCTTTAAAGAAGGAGATGAAAGGGTTTTGAGTCACCTTAATTGCAATGGTCTTTTCAGAGGATTAATGGGACAAATTAACATCTTAGCTTAATTATTCTGAACCCTTAAACTTTAGGCACAGTAATTGTCTAGTCATTTTCCAGACTAACACTTCGTCTACACCGGACGCGAGTAAGATGTAGACAAGTAATATCAGTAGTAAAATTACGAATACATGTATATTAAAGGATATAAAGTCTAAAAACGAAACAAAGTCTTGAAACATACGTAACATAAGAATGTTCAATAAACTCTTCTCCTTTTTTTATCATCATCACTTTGTCTCCTGCTACTGCCACTGGCTTTGCTCAGTGAACTTATTAAGATATAACTGATATAAAACTTCAGTTTTGGGAATCATATATATACAGTATATATATGTGTGTGTGAAGAGTTCAGATGCAAAACCAGCTAAATCCATCTGACCTCTTTCTTTAAAAATGCATTTTTATCAGGCTCAGATGTATAGGTTTCTATGTAAGTACTGGTACTTCTGATTGGGCTGAGGCTGGTATTTTAGCGAGTTTGAAGAAAACATGTTTGATGAATGTATAATATGTATCGAGAGCATTCACTCAGTATCATTATCTCATTCTAAGATGGCTTTTAGCTGGTTTTGCATCTGAACTCTTCATATATATATATATATATAAGAAAGGAGTAAGTAGTACAATGATTTATGCATTTTATGCAATACCAAATCCCAAGGAATAGGGCTCATTTTAACAAAAAAATAAATTAGGTAATAGATTTTAAGGAAAAATTAGCTCTGATACATACAGTAATAGTGCATGATTAAATTAAATTGGAGTATAGTTAAGAGTCCATTACCCTTACATTTATCTCTCATGATTGTCAGAACAAGGGTGACTCTTTGATGTATGACTATTAGTCAGTTATTAAATAGATTGACTCATAAAATTGGAAAGCAGAGTATGGAAATTCACATGCAAGAGGATATATGAGAAAAAAAAAAGAGTCTGAAATCAGCAAAAGTTGTAATGTTTTACAAAGAAAAACACAAACTTTCTTATGCTCATCAATACTGTGTTTATTTGATCAAAAATACAGAATACAGAATTTAATTTATTCCTGTTATCAAAGCTGAATTTTCAGCATCATTAATATAAAATATTTAGCAGCACAACTGTTACCAGCATTGATAATTCTAATAAATAATAAATCAAAATAATAATAAAATAATAAATCAGCATATTAGAATGATTTCTGAAGGATCATGTGTGATGCGTAAGACTGGAGTAACAGGTGATGAAAATTCAGCTTTGCATCACATAAATCAATTATATTTTAAAGTATATTAAAATAGAAACCATTATTTTATATTGTAATAACATTTAGCAATATTACTGTTTTTTTTCTGTCTTTTTGACCAAATAAATTCAGGCTTGATGAGCATAGAAGACTTAAAAAAACATTCTAAGTCTTATTGATCCCAAACTTTTGAACGGCAGTGTATATGATGTTAAATTTTCATGTTTTATTCTTTCATTTATTTTTTCCTTTTCCCTAACAAAAGGTAAAATGTTGCTTCAGGCCCTGTGAATACAAACAATGGCCCCTGCAGTGATGAAGGACAAAATGGAAGTAAAGTGGAAGTAAGGAACCTGATTATGTAATTTTAAATCAGCATGTACCTTTGGATTGGATTGATCTATTTTATAGAAGGTTATATATATTATAGATATTATTTTTATTTATTTATGTATTCTTTTTTTTTGCTTAGCATTTCTGACCTGACCCTCATGCTCCACCTAGAAGGTGTATGAGAAAAGGTGTATGAGAAGGTGTAAGGAGAAATAGACTTTAATAAGACCAATTAAATCAAAATGACCCAAAAGTCATTAGTCCAGCACAATTTTAAAAGAACAATGACTCTACAAGGGCTGACATAACTATAGTGTGTTTAGTAATTATAGCCTGACTTGAATGAATAATGAAAGGGCCAGTATTCATTAAATCTGTATTCTATGTATGTATGTATGTATGTATCTATCTATCTATCTATCTATCTATATGTATTCTATCTATCTATCCCCTGCAGGGACCCTAGAGTCCCAGACGAAGACTTCTTCAGGCTCATCCTTTGCTCCCAGGCCAAATGGTTGATGAGCAGAGTCAGAGAGTCATCTTATCATCGGACACAGCCCCCTTCAGGTCAATCCTGACTGATATGCTCTTTATGAAGCCAGAATACTATTTTAGGACCTTGCGGCCTCATTGAAATCTTACTCATAAATCAATGGCTTGCTGAAAATCAGATCCCAGATGATTTATCTTTTCAGAAATCATCAGAAAGACTGTCTCTACTACTGTGATCCACCAAAATCCACTATAATTTTATAAATAATAATGTTCCCTTTTGAACAGTTTCTGCTGTTGTGTTAATATGCTTTGGGGATACTTCTGTTTACTCTGGTACTGAAGCCTGATTTGTTTACGTTTGTGTAGCTGCACAAACAAATAACGCTTCAACCCCCCAAAAGGGGTAAGTAAGTCGGCTCTGAGTGCCATTTAGTCAGCAACGAAGGTCATCTCCCCACTGACTCTGTCATCCAAAGAGAAGAGAAGAAAAAAAAGCTCAGCCTGCTGCTCGCCACCGTGAGAATGAGCCCTGGCAGCGGTAGAAGCCTGACGCCTTTCCCTACAGCCATCCAGCATTTTAGAAAAAGTACTTTTCTGAGAAAATTTCTGAGCAAAATTTGCAAATGTCACATCATAAGTGTGGTCCATGCAGATGGGCAAGGTAAGTGCTTTGCCTGTTTGGGCAGCGCCCACACAGAGGCTGCACTCACCGAGACAAATTATTCTTATTGTGAGAACACGAGTCTCGCCCTTCTCCGCTCTGCTCCGCTTCTTCCATGAAAGCAGTCCTCCCCAGCCTCACTCTCCCTGCAATGTCTTGACTTGCTCGTGTTTATTACACGAGAGGATCACCGCCCCTCGTTGGCTGCGATTGGCTTGATTTCCTTCAGCTGGTCTGTGGAGGAAGTTGCCACAGATTACTCCATGTCATTGACGGGGGTAAGAGTGGGTGTTTTCTGGCGAAGACCATGACACCCTCCTTTGGCACAAGCAACACAGCCCAGCGTGGAGCTTATCTGCATTCTAACTAAGGATGTGGAGGATCTCGGCATGGATCCCTTACTTGTTCAGCTCTGGAAGAGCCCGCCCGTGCCCTCCTTGATGAATGGTACCTGGAAGGACACCGTCAGCAATCCTCCTGCAAGCGGCCTGCCCTGTTCCTTCTGGCAGTTCACGAGGTAGTCACCAGGGCATGGTGAGCGCCCCCTAATTGGTACAAGTTAATCCCTCCACTTCTTTCTGTTGCAAGCCAGCAATGGACTTGGTTCTGCTTGCTACTAAGACCACAGAGCAGGCAATTGGCAAAGCCATCGCCAACTTGGTGGTGCTCCAGCGTCACCTTTTGTGAAATGAAATTTCATTCATATGTGTATCATACATGTACAGTTGAATGACAATAAAGTTACGTACCTACCTTACCTACCTTAGCTCAACATTGCTGCCTCAGCTTCATTCAAGCTGGGCTCGTCCTCCCCATTCAGCGTGTGGCCAAAAAAATTTACTGCTATGATAGTGTACCCACATACATACAAAAGATTTCTCCTCTCCTCATCACCACACGTCAGTTCCCTGCCCCTGAACTCCCACTCAAAAAACTGGACTGGTTTATGTCTGTGAATCTGAAAGACACTTACATTCACATCCAGACGCTGAGAGCATTCATGCTGAACCAAGTCAAGTCAAGTCAAGTCACCATTATTTATTTAGCGCTTTTTGCGATGCAGATTGTGTCAAAGCACCTTTACAGTATTAACATGGAAATAGTGTGTCAAAACAGTGTTCCACTCTCCTCTGGCCAGACAAAACCAGCAGTTTAATTCTAGGCTCAACAAAGTCAAATTGTGCCGAGCATTCATCTGGTTCCCGTGTTCTTGTCCTGATGGCCGTCTAGGTGACAAGGTCTTTGGAGGGGATCTGTCTTTGGGGCTCATGTAGTTCACATGTTCTCCACTGACATTCAGGGCTGTAGGGGGTCATCTTTAGGTGCTGATCCACCATTTGGACTGGATACGGACTGAATCTGGGTGACTTCAGTGACCATCTGATCTGGATACAGTCTGAATCTGGTGACCTCGAAATAAGAAAGAAACAGACTACTATTAGCGTAGATCCCATTCTTCTAATGATGCATGTACATGGGGTGTTATGGGAAGTCTTCCTGGTTCTGGTTGATTCCTAATTAATGCAGCCTAACAATCCTTTAACGGATTTGAATGATAGAAATGTGTTAGTGTGTTATGTGTAAGCGGGGTTAAAGAGATGGGTCTTTAATCTAGATTTAAACTGACAGAGTGTGTCAGTTTAACCAGGAAGCATACATGCTGTCCAGGGGCAATGTAGCACTAGGAAAATGGAGACCACACCCCCAAACGGTTCATATAATCTGGTCTATATTTGGGAAGGCAGAGGTGGACCTCTTCACCTCAGAAGACAACTTTCACTGTCCAACTTATTTTTCAAAGCAGCGAGATGCATTGGCCCGCTATTGGCCCAGAACTCGCCTGTATGCCTTCCCCCTGAGTGCCCTGCTTCCTCAGGTCATCAGACGTGTCAGGTAAGTAAAATGTTCGGTCCTCCTGGTGGCCCCACTGTGGAAGAACCAGGCATGGTTACCCGAGATGATTCCTTAAGATAAGGGAATGAGCGTTGCGTAGGCTGCTGTGCTATAAGGCTGCACGCAAGTCTGAGACTGTCACTTCAGTCAAAAGATTCTGACTAAATGGCACCCAGAGCCGACTTATATAGCAGTCGGCTCCACCTCATTTGGCGGATTGAAGTCCCATTTTTTTGTGCATCTACAAAAATGTATACAAATACCAGTACTAGAGTAAACAGGAGTTTCCCCAAAGAATGTTAACGCAACGCTCGTTCCCCTATCTCAGGGAATTGAGGTTACGTTAGTAACTGAAGCATTTTGATGCTGGTTTAAGATGGTCCTTTGCTGGTTTATGCTGGTCCTTAGCTGGTCATGTTGCTGGTCAAGGACCAGCATAAACCAGCAAAAGACCAGCTTAAACCAGCATCAAAACCTACCTACCAGCATATGCTGTTTTTTTCACCAGGGAAATATGCTTTTTGTAAATAAATATAATGCTTATTTAAAAACTGGCTTCAGCGTTTTCAGAGATGTGAGCTCCAGGGCATTAGTGTGACATGTTTTAAGATTCATGAATCTGTGGAACAGTAAAAAATAATCTACAATTACACTATTTTGATTATGTTTCAAACAGAAAACAATATTATTTTGCTTACCCCACTGGCAGATTATTTTGCTTGTTACTTAAAAGACAATAATTTTTACTTGTCTAGAAAATCCTTCTTGATTTATGATTTATCATGGAAACAAGACAAAAGATTGAGACAAACATTTTTGCAGTGTAAAAAGCAAATAGGCCGTTTAAAGAATTTTGGTTAATCTGTAATCAGTTAGTTTGGCACAGTGAGGTGTGCAATCTAGTCGTGCCTTGTTGAACACTAGGGAGAACTCGCGGTGTTTCTCCATTACAAGTCACATCAAGTTTGTGGTGGGGAGAAGTCGTGGAGTATACTGTGCTTAATCATCTCCCCCTTTTCAGGTATTCATTATAATTATTTTTTAATATAGTGTTGATGTTTTATGATTGTAAGAGTATGCAGATGTCATTATGATATCGATTGCGTTTTGATTAAAATGTTTAAAAGTGTAGTAGTTTAGAGATGTGCGATCTCTGAGCTCCATTTTGAGTATAAGTGGCACAAGGCCCACGTAATAGTGCGAGGCCACATGTCGAGCAATTAGCATTACATATTTAATATTCATGTTTGTAATTAATGTTTAATTTTGTTTATTTAATGCTGTTTGTTCGATTTGCTGGAAAATATTTAAATATATTAAGAAAAGTAGCACTGAATATCGAATTAACAAAGAGAGTTAGAGACGTTTATGCACATCCAGATAAAATAATCATTAAATGTAGGTGCCACTTCTCAACTCAATCTCAACTCAATAGTGTATGAAAGATGGGTTCCAGTGAACTACAACTGGGAACTAAGTACATTTTTTAAATACAGAGATAGTATGTTAAAAGCACATTTTAATTCATATTCATGGTGTCCCAAAATAGCACATTAAAGAATCATTTTTAGTATATTAAGTACAAAATTAGTGTAAGAATTTTTAGCACTTTAAAGGAGAACTCCACTTCCAGAACAACAATTTACAAATAATTTACTCACCCCCTTGTCATACAAGATGTTAGGGTGCTTTCACACCTGCCTCATTTAGTTCGGTTGAATCGCACTAGAGTTCGTTTTCCCTCTTGGTGCGGTTCGTTTGGGCAGGTGTGAATGTAGCAATCGCACTCGAGTGCGCACCAAAAGCGGACCAAAAAAGCGGACCGAGACCTCCTTGAAGAGGTGGTCTCGGTACGCTTTCAAACGAACTCTGGAGCGGTTCGTTTGTGGTGAGAACATGATCCGAACTCGAACAGACCCAACTGCAAAAAGTACTGCACCTTTTTGGACTAGTCCAGCTGCCGTAATCAGCTGCGCTGTGCATTATGTGATGAGGACAAGTATTTGTTGACAGTTAGCGCTTTAGCAACATAGCCCCATGGCAGCTCGCGGACAAGATGAGATGGAGTTGTGAGAAGGTGCGGAGCCTCATAGAAATTACAATCATAGAAATTACAGGGATACAATCAGCCAGCACAGTCGTCCCTCCATACTAAAAAGCGGCGTGTTGTCTGCCGCCTTTTTCTCCTCTCTTTGTTTACTTCCGGGAGTTCCATTGGAATTTTCCCGCACGTTAATTCTGACCAATCGAAAAGCAGTTTAGGAAATACGTTCAATGACACATCTGACCAACGAGTGATGTGGATCTTGTCACATGACTGCATTTTGGTTTGTTTCAGCTGGTTCGGACCAGAGCAATCAGTGTGGTGTGAAAAGGACCCAAAACGGCAGAAAAATGCTACAATGTATCATTTGTTGCACTTGGTCTGGACCAAATGAACCGAACCACAGATGTGAAAGCACCCTTAATGTCTTTCTGTCTTCAGTCGTAAAGAAATTATGTTTTTTGAGGATTTTTCTTCACATAATGGACTTCACTGGTGCCCCGATTTTGAACCTCCAAAATGCAGTTTAAATGCAGCTTCAAAAGGCTCGAAACGATCCCAGCAGAGGAAGAAGGGTCTTATCTAGCGAAGCAATTTTCGAAAAATAAAAATTACTATACTTTTTAAGCACAAAAGCTCGTGTAGCACAGGCTCTGGGATCCACTTTCACGATGCTATGAATCACATCTAAGTTCATCGTCTGTTCATCGCCGGCTCAAAAAGGTAGAGTATGGCCATCTTATTTTCTCCTACTACTTCAGAATCGTCCGACATCGTTGTACCGTTTTGTTTGTAAACAGCATTTGACTTACTTGCACTTTCTTAGTCTTTGCATGTTCGCTTTGTAAACACTGGGTCTGTAGTTCCGCGTGACCTTTCGACGTGACTCAATAGTATGTAGTGTCGTGGACACACATCCCAGAGCCTGTGCTACACAAGCATTTGTGCTTAAAAAGTATACAATTTTTTTTTTTTTTTCCGAAAAAAATATAATTTCTGAAGACAGAAAGATATGAACATCTTGGATGATAAGGGGGTGAGTAAATTATTTGTAAATTGTTGTTCTGGAAGTGGAGTTCTACATTATGGAAGTGCACTTGTTTTTCACCTGGGAATACAGTAATACATTAAGCTCTTAATGAAGCAACTCAATGTACTAATTAGTAAAAGAGGTTTTAGAGGTTTGGACTAGAGGTTAAACCAGAGGTGTCTTACTATTGGGAGATGAGAGGGTCTGTATTACTTACCACTGGAAAAAGTGTAAGTTGGATCGCGTGAGGCACCTCAGTAAATCATACAATGGCAGTGACGTCAGTGGCAGGCTTTCACAGTTCTACAACAGTCAGTTACAGTTTACGATGCACAGTCAAAAAAGTGCAAATTCATTACAATTCAAGTCTAATTTTAAAACATTTTTATCAAGCTACATATAGTTCCCAGTGAATGTACTGTTTAGTGTAAAACATGTTGAAGATTAGCGAACAGGTTGCCCATTTATTAAATGATAAGCTGTTTCCTCAAAAAAGCCGTTTATTCAGAGTAGTAAAGCCACTCCTTTATTGACATCCTTTCCAAAAAACGGCATTTGGCATCCTTCCCTGCACCACAGCATTAGGATTAGCCATTGCGATTTTTTTTGGCTAAAGGTTGCAGGCTTGCCTGCAAATTCTGTTCTGAGAAGTATATGACACACACCTTACATACACCTTGCAGGATTGTCAAAATGTTTATTATTTTACCAAAAATAAGAGGGATCACACAAAATGCTTGTTATTTTTTTTATTTAGTACTGACCTGAATAAGATTTTTCACATAAAATATGGTTACATATAGTCCAGCTGTCAGTTTGTCCATTTGTTTTGATCTGTCATCCAGATTTGTCCATTTTTTTTGTTTCTGAAACATGTCATGTATTGTAGGCTGGCATACGGATGTTGCCCCCTGCTCAGATTCAGGCTCGCTTGTTTGTGCAGATTTATACAAGTCATGGTGATGAATCCTAAGATGAGACCACGGGTTTGAAGTATTGGCACTTTTTGCCATTGTACCACCCATACTGACAACATCTCTACATGTTTTGCACACTGCCTTCTGTGGTGTTTGTTGAGTGTAGTACTCCCATACTGCACTTCTTACTTTTGTCTTCCTCCATGCATCCATCTACAATAAGGGTAATATAAAGAGAGAGTTAAAAGTGGGGCCACTGTATGCTACATGATTAAGCCTATGAATACTGTACTACAGCTAAACAGCTTGGTAAAATGTAATGTTGGCTATAATAATTTACAAATGTATGAGTAATAGCATAACCTCTAATAATTCCTCATTAATTCTTTTCTGACGACTAAAACATAACCTACAATAGTAGAGGTGACTATTCAATTTATCATCTGATGCACATCAATCGATTAACTTAAAAATGCACAATGTATAAAATAAGTATAAATAATTTAATTGTCTTCATAGCTCCATTGTAGATTATGTTAAGAAGACTGCAACTATTTTCATGAAAAATGAAATAATTATATGCACACTCAGTTCAATAGCCTATTGGAAAGGAAAGAACGTGATGTGAGGCCAAGTATGGTGACCCATACTCAGAATTTGTGCTCTGCATTCAACCCATCCAAGTGCACATGCACAGCAGTGAACACACACCCAGAGCAGCCATATTGCTATTGCTGCAGCGCCCGGGGAGCAGTTGGGGGTTCGGTGCTTTGCTCAAGGGAAGGGACTCACCTCGGTTGTGGTATTGAGGGTGGAAAGAGCGCTAGTTATTCACTACCCTCATCTTCAATCCCTGCCGGACCTGGGACTCAAACCTACAACCTTTCGGTTACAAGCCCGACTCCCTAACCATTAGGCCAGTCCAGGGGCGTTTCTAGGATTTGAAAACATCTGGGGCTAGTAGTGGTGGATGGGAGCTCACATCATAATTACGTAAGATTTTGTAAGACACAGGTGGGTGAACATGGATCCTCCTAGGGAGGTCTGGGGGGCATGCCCCCCAGGAAAAAATTGATATATTTTAAAGTTAAATTCATTAATCTGGTGCACTTTGAGAGTTCAAAAATAAGAGCTATAAGTTAACCCATGTGCAGTGTGCAAATTGAACAAAGAAAAAAGGTTGATGACCTGACTCACCCCTCTTCTGATACTCTGAAAACATTGGATCATGAATTCATTGTGTGAGCAAAGTCATATTGTGCTTTCGATTTTAGTTAATTTGCCAAAGCAGTGGCACAAAACAACATTGTTACAGTATGAAAAAGTAGTAAATGGTAATCACTGCAAATAGCAAACATATCAGTATTATTACAAAATTATAACTTTACAAAAATATATTACACAAATAAAATAATACATTTAAAAATATATATTTGCATGCAAAAATAGGGCCTCATTTATTTATTTATTTATTTTTCAAATTCCATTTAATTTTTTTTTCTAAATTCAGTTTTTTTTTCTTTTTTAATTTTACTGGACTCCTTTTCAATGGGTAAGTTTATTTTTTTATTAATCAAAAAACATGTCTGATTAATTAAAACAATGAAACGTATACAATTTAACGTCAATTTATCAAAAGTTAAGCTATGTTTAGGGACCTTATATTTTATTATGTTATTTGTTTTAGCATGTCTATTTATTTAAATGCATAAAACAACTTTTATTTATTTCTACAACAGCCTTATGAAATTCTGTGTTGTATATTTTAATTTTTTCTGGTTATGAAATCAAGGCATAAAATATTAATTTATCTTTCAATTCATGAAAATTAAATTGTATTTTTGGCAAACAAAGGGAATGTACTAATAAAATTTAAAAGATGGAAGAAATATTGTGTAACAAAGTTTTATTCCTTTTTCAACAACAGTAGTAGTAGTAGTAGTACTGTAGGTACGTACATTTTACTGAATGATAGTAATGTATTTCTGCCACAATGTCTATACAAGCTAAACCGTACTTTTATTTTGACGGGTTTTCGTGAATACCTTTACATTTCTGTGAGTATATAAACCTGGTTTACTCAAATGAAACAGTGATCTGCTCACGAAGTACTCAGAGCAGTTCTGGAGATGTTTTTCATGCGTTTTTTATGGCAGACGCTGAAATCACCGCGAGCGTCAAGCGCTTGTGTGTAGTAAAGGAAACCGCGCCTGCGTTTGCACCATTCGTTCATAAAGAGACACGCAGAACATGCAGGATTCATATTTATATGGTATTTTGCGGCGTTATTTACAGAAACTAGTCTATATCGCGATTTGTTTTAAGTGTAATGACCGGCTTTTGATTAATTTATTCAAACTTTGAGTAATTCCTTGAATCCCTCGGAAATCATAGAATCATAGCGATAGAAAAACATTCGGGGCTAAAGAAAAATCTTTCGGGGCTCGAGCCCCGAATGATTAGCCCTAACGACGCCCCTGGGCCAGTCATTTAATCCTAATCTTGGCCAATGTTACATTAAAAATGTATGTTAGTTTTAATTTACAGTACAAATGAAGGGATAAAACATTACTTTAATTTATCTTTTAATTTTAACCATAAACTCTTTATTATCTTCAGCTGGCATGTTTTATTTGCAACAGTCATGCTAACAACAAAAGACATATATGTCATTAAAACAGCGACATCTGCAGACAGACACCATGCTGCGTTGTCACGGGAACATGCCAGCTGAAGATAATAAGATAATGAGGAAATTACGTCGCTCTTTGCCAAGTGCGTTCCAAATGCTACATAATGGCACGCACGTGTTCATGTATTTGTGTCATCATAGTGAGAAGGCAGATGCTGAAATCATCACGAGCATCGCGCACATCAGTAAGTGTGTAGAAAACGACACCGCACCTTTGTGCCATCCACACAGAGACACATAGAACATGCAGGATTAATATTTAAATAGTATTTTTGCGGCTTAATGTTTACAGATACTAGTCCATATGGCGACTCGATTTAAGTGTACTGACCTAGTTTTAATTAATTTATCCAAACTTTGACACATTCCGTGATATTCCACGTTATGCAGTAAATTCCATTTATATGATTGGATTCCGTTCGCGTTTTCCGCATCGCGCAGATTATAGATAATATTGAGGTGTTTTGCAACTTCAGTGTAGTGGATTGTTTTTTATTGTAACTTCAGCAACGTCTGCTGCTGCCTAACCTTTGAAAGACAACTGATGCGTGATCACTGACGCAGCTCTAGTTACCAAGTGCTTCCGGTGTCAGAGAGTGCAAAACATTCAGTGCCTTCAGCCTTCCACACTGATTAATCGGTCTCCTGACTCCCAACAAATCAGATGGGAGGTGGGCGGAGATTGCTCTGGGCCACAGTTGTAGTGAGCTCCGACAGGCTGCTTCAGAGCCAAATAGCGCGTTTCAAAATTAAATTATTTTATCGGCAGATTGGTTTTGAAAATGACCGATACTGATAATCATAAAAATGCCATGCCAATAATCGGTCGACCCCTAATCTATGTATTGTAACGCTTATCCTCTTCCTATCCTCTTATTGCCCGTTTTAAAAAAGTATGTCATTGAATCATTCATTCATTCAGGAGATTCCAATAGTTAAACAAGTCTTAATGAATTGAGACACTGACTCCTACGTTGATATATTTTTTTAAATTTTGTTTAAATTAATATATGTTGTTAAAAGACTTAAAGGAACACTCCACTTTTTTGAAAATAGGCTCGTTATCCAACTCCCCTAGAGTTAAACAGTTGAGTTTTACCATTTACCCATGGTACGACAGCAAAGTTCCTTGATTATTCCTCATTATTTCTGGTAACGGTCTCTTCAGATTCAATGATCTATGCTAAGTTATGCTATGCTATATTTCATTACTGAGGATTTCTTTACAAAAAGTTTAAAAATCTCGTCTTGTCTCGTTCTCATGAACCCAGTCTTGTGTCTCATCTTGTCTCGTGGGATAAGTGTCTCATCACACCCCTAGAAAGTAATAGTTTATAAAACTGACCCCGTTCAAAAGTTTACATGCACTTGACTCTTAATACTGTGTTGTTGCCTGAATGATGCACAGCTGTTTTTTTGTTTAGTGATAGTTGTTCATGAGTCTCTTGTTTGTCCTGAACAGTTAAACTGCCAGCTGTTCTTCAGAAAAAACCTTCAGGTCCCACAAATTCTTAGTTGTTGTTGTGTTTTTAAGCATTGTGTATTTCTTAATGCATAATTTTTCCTTCTGGAGCATCAGTGAGCGTTTGAACCTTCTGTAATAGTTGCATATGAGTCCCTCAGTTGTCCTCAGTGTAAAAAGATGAATCTCAAAATCATAGAGTCATTGTTGGAAAGGGTTCAAATACACAAAAATGCTGAAAGACCAAAGAATTTGTGGGAACTAAACAAAACAAACAAACAAAAAAAACAGCTGTGGATCATTCAGGTAACAACACAGCTGTAGATCCTGCTCAATTACCCGCCACAAACTGACACAGTTTAGTATGCCGGAAATATTTTATTTGAAGCTGAAGCTACACAGGACAGAGTAACCAACACCATGAAACAATTACATGAGTTTTCAAAGGAGGAAAACAAAGAAAAATTAATAGAAAGAAAAAATCATTATGGTTAATGATTATTTAGAATGACATTTGCAATCTCTCAAACTCATAAATGCCAATTCAAAAAAGACTCCTGAAAAATCCAAAAGTTGGAAAGACAAAAGTGTCTTGCATAAAGCATGAGTGCAGTTGGCCTACATCATGATTAAATGGACTGTGAGAAAGTTAAGGTTTACAGCTTGTAGGTTAAGCCATTATCTAATTCTGCAAATCAATTCAGTGTAAGCACTGAATGAGCACAGTGAAATTTCCTCCGTTTTGGTTATTTTATTGGATTAACAGTGCTGTTTGACAACAACGTCGGCGAATCCATGCACCTGAGTGAGCTGAGGACAATCGAATGATGCCAGAAGTTTCTGTGGACCGTGACACCTGGGAATAAACTTCTCATTCAGGCACACTGAGCCGTGTCCTGCAATGTCACTGCAAAACAAATAAACAAGAGCATTTAATACTACTATATATATATATATATATATATATATATAGACATATATAAACAAACATTTTTTCATTATTAAATTAGCACCTGTTTAGGAATCATAATTTATCTAATTAAGTGAAGATTAGAAGAATGCAAAACAAATGTATTATTCAATTATTATTCAGTTTCTGAAATTCATTTTACCCATAGTTGACAATTCTGGCTTGCTGCAGTCCCAATCCCGTAAAGCGGAATACACTGTTCTTCAGGACACAAGGCAGTGGATTCTGGAAAGTGATTTTGACTGGCACTTCTTGACCCACAGCGGCATCACAGGCAGGCTGAAAAGAACACATTCAAGACACAATTTAGCACTAAATGATTCAGCCGATCAAAAAATCAGCAGTTAAACACCTCCAAAAAAAGCATAATGTTGATTTGGATAACTTAAGTATCACCCCATATCAAACCAAGCCTCAGATTCTGGTTCTCTCTCCATTCTTTTTCTTCTTGATCTCAGTGCCTCTTTTGATACTGTCAAATCTCTTACATAACCATCCTGAGACTGTCTTTGGTGTTTCTGAGATGGTTTTAACCTGGTTTAGATCACATCTCTTTGATCGTCGATAGCTTGTCTGTGTTAGTGGTCTCAGCTCTGAGATCGGCTTTGTCTCTACGGGTGTTCCTCAGAGTTCAGTTTTGGGCCCCTTTCTTCTCAGCATTTATGTATTACCCATTGGATTGCTTTTAAGATCACTTATCATTTTTAGGCTGATGACACTGATTTATATTTACTCCAAGCCTGGTCAAAATGTGGATGTTTCTTTCTTATCACATTGTATTTCTGAGATACAAGAATGGATGTCACATAACATTTTGTGTCTTAATAGTGAGAAGACTGAGTTATATTTGACTCGAGCCTGTCTTTTGACCCACATGTGCAATACACTGTTTAGAACATCTTTTTTCATCTCAGAAATATTGCTAGACTACACCCTATGCTATACCTTTCTGTGACTGAAAGGCTTAACACTTTATTATTTTCCTGCAATGTGTGCAAAACTGCGCTGCAAAGATCCTGTCTGGAGTCAGAAGAAGTAAACACATGAGTTGATTTTAAAATCCCTACATTCATATATATGGCACTGCATGGTTTGGCCCCTCAGTATTTGTCTGCGCTTTTTGTCATTTGCGCTCCTTACATCTCATCCTACGCTCCTTGACTTTGGAATGCACTCCCTTCTTATATCAGAGATGCACAGAATCGAAGTACTTTTAAATCTTAAAATCTTGTTTTTGTTAGGTTAGCTTTTTCTTGATTATACAAAATGTATGTGCTATATAAACTATAGTTGTTTATTATTTTTATTATTACTATTATACCATAACTTTCAACTCACAGTGAGAACAAGGTCTGGTGTGCGCAGTCTGAAGCCGTACTGGGTGGCCACAACCTGCTTAGTCTGAGTCACATGTCCAAAGAGGTTGAGCATCAGTGAGGCGTGATCCACCAGGTGCTCTTTATATTCGTCATAACTCAGGGTCCAGTCCAGAGGTCTGCCTATAGTGGGGAAAAATACTAAATGAATACTCATGCTTTCATTACTAGTTTCTTTACTCATAAGCTGCATTATATCAACTGTGTGGTCTCATCTACTGCAACTCTTACAAAACATTCTCATTTCTCACATTCAGAGGGCTTGAGCTCAATGCATGTATGGTCTCTCTTGAGGAAGGTCTTCCTGACTCCGGTGTAGAACATGGCCGCAGCCTGGCTGTAGAAGGTGACGGTACGAGGTGAGCTGCATTTGTTTCTTAGATTGATGCAAAGCACGGCGTCCCTGCCCACACATGGTCCGTCCCCTTTCAGGCTGATGTCACAGACAACATCCTCAGCACAGGGCAATGGGTATGCGCATCTCTTCAAGCCATGACGACATGCTGTTTCATAAGCAGTGCACATCTCAGTAGAACCTAATCAGTGAAAGAAAGCATAAAATTTACATGGGGATGAATCACAGGAGACACCAAATTTCATCATTCAAGTAAGCACCATGGTTCAAAGTGTTGAGGATGGACCAGATGTTTTAAGAGAAATGCTAGTGGTTTTTACCACATGGGTGTTTGTAGAGGTTTGTGATGTCTATACGCTGATTTGAGCCGACAGCCTTGGTACTGATGCAGTGACCTACTACATTCTTCTCAACGTGAACAACACCAAATGTCCCATCACATTTCCTCTGCCAATAAACTCTATCACTGTTCACCTAGAACACAAAGAGACAAACAGGAATCATAAATCATATGTGATTGTAATCGCTGTATGACAGAATGCTAAGTTATAGGAATTAACACACTTCGGTGAAAAGGGAGGCCACATCATGCTTCAGGAAGATTTGCCCACTGCGGATCGCAGCAACAGAGGTGGGGCCGCAGCGGAAAAAGCCCTGACTGGTCAGTTGAGGAGTGGAATCAATCACTTGCCAACCTCCAAAACCAGTGGGCAGGTCTGACCGATTCATCCAGGCCTCATTCCACACGTGGTAGTTCCTACATGGAAGAAACAAAAACACTTCAGAGACATTCAGAGGAACTTTTTATGACGTCACTAATGTTAACAATGCTTACCAGATTGCATCACGGTTCATGTGATCGATCAGCTGAAAGTTCTCATCCAAGTAGACATCAGTTGTCAAACTAACATCAGTGTCATGAGCAGAACAGAAGTTTGAGACTGGACGAACAGGAATGCCCAAACACCTCAACACTACAAGAAAGAGAAGAATAAAAGCATTACATCTGCAATCACCTTCTCGAAACGTCTTCTCCTTGCTGAGTCTATAGGAAATCTCACGTGTGTTGGTGACTCCAGCAAAGGCCAAGCTCTGGCCATATTTGACAGGTATTCCTCCACATTTGTGCCATTGTCTTAGGATGGAACTGCTGCTGCACCAGGATGTAGGAGCAATTCCATTTCCGTAGCAGTTTGACCAGTTACCCACCAGCACACCACAGTCTTTTTTGGCAATAACCTGATAAGGAGAGACGATTAAAACTCTTATTTTGAATGCAGCAAACTTCATGCAGAAGTACCCCACTCAGAAGAGAACAAATAGGACCATTTTAAAGGCTTTCCACCATGAAGTTAGGGTGTTGATAAGAAGACAATGAAGACTCACCATGTCAGACAACACTCTGGAAATGACAACTGGGCTTCCCCATCCTGAGCAAGGGGTACAGCTCTTCTCCAACACATGCATACATGCAGGCAAGACTCCCTCCTCACACTAAGAATCAGACAAAGGAGTAAGAAAATTGGAAAATGAAAAATTTGTCATGCTGTCTCATGCATACAAATTTCAGACAGTAGAGCTTGTTCTGTGAAATTATATCTCGGATGGGATGAAAACTGGGATGTGAAAAACCTTTTTGTGTTACACACTATTCCCACTGAAATCAGTGGATTCACAATGTCTCTTTGACATACCTTTAACTTGTGTAGGTACTTTTGTAATATATGAGTGAAAGTTTGTCTCTTACTAGACCAAAGTTCCAATTTCTGCAGCCAATCTGCTGCTTAGTTCCATAGTAGATCTTGCCCATGTTACTCAACACATACTCGGCTCTCTCTGCCTCATCACTCAGGTACACACAATCATCTGATAAAGAAAATATTGAACTTTAAACATATATTCAGGTTCAGGTTTGACTTAAAGTGTAATAAAACGCAACCCGTACCTTTACACCAGGGGTTGAACAGCATGTAAATGTCATTTTCAGGAACATAAGGTAAAGCGAATCTGCCTCCTGCACAGTGAGTCACGACACTGAACTGGTATCGTCCAACACAAGCAGTTGGAACAGAGTTCACACACAGTTTGATTCGGTTTTGTGCTGTTTCCACAATCTTTGCCCCCCAGCAGTCTTTCCTGAATTCATCCACTATTGGAACCATCACATAAGTGCCATCCCGGATGGATGGAATTTGACCTGTAAAACACAGAGATGAACAAGATATTTTGGTAATGGTGGAAATGCTGGTTCAGCTCTTTGCCCTGTACATGTCCTTTTTTGGCATGTTTCCACATGCTGTCTTTCATAACTAACCTAGTTTGAGTTCCAGGTGAAGCTTGTCACAGCTGCGATTGAAAGGACGGCACAGATCAACCCACATGTTGAAGCACTGTCCTCTGCGGACTATGAGATGGTCCTCTAAGAAATAATTTGTGCGATGCTCCAGACGATTCGGTCCAGTCCTGCATTTGAGCAGGTCGACTTTAGACACCCGGAGGAGAGAATCTAAGAAAATGAAAAAAGCAGAAAGGAGGTAACTCATTATCAATCAAATCTTTCATCGAGTTATAATAAATAAGAATAACATGTTTCCCATCATGCACTACAGGACAAAGATAAAGAGAACACAAAGACTCTTACTCTCGACTTCACAGACTTGCGTGCCCGTGCAATCATCCACGTGTTCCTTGACGACAACTTCCTTTCTCTCATATTCACTGGTTGTAGCGACAAAGCCGCAAGGATTAGCGCATGGAGTAGCGCAAGTAGTAACACATGGAGCAGGAGTAGCACATGGAGTTTTGCAAGGACTAACACATGGAGTAGCACATGGAGTAGCGTATGCAGTGGCATATGGAGTAGCACATGGGCTTACGCATGGGTTAACATAAGGGTAAGCGTAAGGAATAGCGCATGGGCTAACACAAGGGTTGGGGTAAGCCGGTTTGCAGCAGCTTGGTTTCTTGCAGCAGCCATCCTTCATCAGTACTGGGAAACGGCCAACATTGTAGAGGTTTACATATGGGTTGCATGCAAAAGCCATGCTGGAAAAACAAAAAAACAAAAAAACAAAACAAATGAGAGACAGGAGTATGATCTGTCATTGGTCAGTAGTTAACAATTCATAAGCAAGGTCTCTTTATTCTTGGAAATTAGATCTCCGGTTTCTGCAATTACTGAATGGCAAAACCATCCTAACCAGGGTTTGATTTCTTGAGAACATTAGGCTGTTTTAGAAATTTGTAACTATACATTACATATGAACTATATAATCATACCAGAAAAGGAAAGACTTAATTTGCTAAAGATGTTGGATTTTTCACCAACTTTTGATCCACAAAAACAGCCTATGAATTCTAGATGTCAGTTTTTTTTAAAGCAATTAATAATAAGTTTCAAACAAAGTCTGAGATGATTACTTACATGGTTTTAGTCCTTGTCCGTTGGCCCTTGTTCATCCATCCATCCATCTTTATTTACATATATACAGTGGTCTCCATAAGTATTGGGACAGTAAAGACAAAATTGCTCTGTTTGCTGTGGAGTCAAGATATCTGTAAATATGATTAAAAGATGGCTCTGAGACTTTTCAACACACTTGTTTATCAACTAAGATCAGCACTTTTAGAGTTTCATCTCCTTATTTGGTGTGAGCATAAATATTGCATAAATATTCCTAAGTCATCAGCTGTGTCCTTTTGCATTAACTGTTCAGATATTAAAAGCAGGGAATGTGTTGTATCAGTTATGTCTATTGCTTTTTCTGAGTCTTTCATTTGATGCAGACACACACAAACTAAGATGAAGTCAAGGAACCTTGAGAGAAAAGCAAGCAATTTGGATGCTAAAATTAAAAGGAATTCAGAGCCATATCAGAAACAATGAGCATCTGAAATCAACTGTTTGGAATCTCATAAAAAAAAGAAACCACTGAGCAACCAACAACAACCTGGTCAGTTGAGAAAAAACAACAGCAGTTGATGATCTATCTATCTATCTGGGTCATTCTAGAATTGTGGGTACATCTCATGTCTGTGAAGTATATTTTTAATATATTTTCGTCAATATAAAGCTGTGATGGTTAATTTTCTAGTACACAATTATATTTTTTCCCAATCAAACTACATGTTGAAAAAGCCATATCTTTTGTTCAAAAATGATGTTCATATCACATACAACCCTGGTATTCAGCTGTCCAATTTTGTAAAGTTGCTAATTTTTCTCTGCATTTAAGCATGAAAATGACCTCAAATATAAATTAATTTCATAGTTTTGCCTTTAGTTATATTAGGTTATCAAGACATTTGGGTGTGTACTTCAAAAATAATAATGGTTTATTGTGATATAACTTGTAAACTAAGTTACCCACTAGAAAAGTTAACCCCACAAAAAAAAGAATGGTTTGTCCTATTCTCGCATAAATACCTGTCAACTGTGTTACCCAGTAAAAGTAACATGGTGGACAGTAGCAAATATAGATGGTATTTTATGCACATATTCCTACAGATCACCTTTATTTATAGCACTTTATACAATATAGATTGTTTCAAAGCAGCAATCTAAGGTCATATTTGGGTTTTTGGGAAAAAGGAAAACCTTTTTCTTCACATTGTCAAATTCTAAATGAAAACATGGAATCTGAGGGTGCAAAAAATCAAAATACTGAGAAAGTCACCTTTAAAGCTGTCCAAATAAAGTTCTTAATGTATATTACTAACCAAAATTTAAGTTTTCATATATATACAGTAGGAATTTCACAAAATATCTTAATGGAACAGATGGAACATCCATCTATCTATCTGTCTGTCTATCTATCTATCTATCTATCTATCTATCTATCTATCTATCTATCTATCTATCTATAATTTTGCTTGGGAATAAATGTCAGGCTCAGTGTGGTCAAGCTTGAAGTCTCACTGAAAAACTGTGAGAAAGAATAAAAGAATAAAAATTATATAACCACTGAAATTACATAGCAACACACACTGTTCCAGTTCCATTGTTTATGAGATCATAATAATTTAGTTCAACAGTGAAATGATGTAACTTGTGGTGGTATAGAACAGTAGATGAAGGGTGTTGGGTGGAAACCAAAACGGTGGAAGTGCAAAACTTTCAAGAAGTGCTCAACGTGCTTTCAGCACTGTACTGCTGAAAAAGAGCGTTGCTCTGAGACGAATGTCTATTGTAAGGCATTTTATAATCTCTTAAAATTGCTCTTTTATGTATTAGAGACAATTATTATAATGCTGTAGTCAGAGTCTTACCCACAGTTAATCTAAAATGAGAGAACAAAGTGACACACAGAAGCCACTGACCTTTATGATCTGGTGTCACTCTAAATCATTACTGAGTGATTCCAATCTCTTAATAATTTTGTGGTATTAAGTACAAGTTTCCATTTCAGGCTTAATTATTTTTTATACTCTGTGTTTTCAATGTCTGCTATGTTTGGGGCATTTTAGTTTGTATTTTATAGTTCTTTAAATTACCTCCTTTCTGCAGACAGTTCTGCTAGTGTTTTAGGACGGGTTGTGTTGGTCTGGTTGCTACTCTGTGGTCAAACTTTGCAGCAACTTTTGCATCGAGTCTTAGGCAAGCATGATATAGATCAACAATATTGGTTATGTGATATTGGCGTTTTTTAAATCTCGCACTAATTTAAAGGCACAACAATTTATTATGGCAAAGTTGAATCCTTTCAAGAACATAATGCCTTTAAGATTTTTTTAAGCATAGTAATCTAATTTCAGATCTAAATTTTTCTTGTTTATTTATCTATTTATTATATGCATTCATTTTCATATTGTGTAAAAAGTAATTTTACAGTTTAGTTTAAAGATCGGCATTTAGTAGCAACGTGTTTTTTGGCTGAACTGCGCTACAGTGTGAACCAGACAGCAGTCTCTAAGAGAATAATCAGATATTTATACATGACTTAAATGCAGTATCAGTCATCAACTTTCAATCTAACAATAAATAAAAAAATTGCTGAGTAGGTGTCACCTGTGGTATTGAAGGGCAGATACATACAAGTAGGTCACCTAATCTTAATCATCACTCATTATTTGTACATTCTTCCATTACTAATGATCAGCATTAAGTGTATCCCAAACTATATTATTTTGATGTAGCTGTTTGGACCATATTATACAAAACAATGCCACTGACAAAACAGTGTTCTGCTTTACCTGTATTCACTTTGTATGTGACAATACTGCAAAATTACCTGCTTTTACATTTCTAAATGACAGCTCAGCACCAGAGCAATTATAATACAAAGTTCCTTTATTCCACACATTTTCACACACTATGGGCAGTTCGGGTGGAGAGGAGGTCATTATATACCGTTGTGTTTATTTTGGAACAGCTGCAGTTAGTCCCAGTAAGACCTGCTTTCACATGCTTAAATGCAGTTCTCTCAGTCGCTTTGACTCAATTCTTGAATCAGAGTTTCTTTTTCCTAGAAAGCACACCTAGTTTCTTGTAGGGCTGGGTGATATGAAAACTTTCAGCTTGTAAATAAACCTCACCTTTTCCACAGTATATATGGGCACCAAATCTTTTGGAATATACATAGCGACTGCATCCGTGGTCGCTTTCCACCAGGCCCCATTCTTGTCATACCGGAAATGTAAATGTTTGTAAGACCCCCGCAATCCAATCCGGCTGCATCTCAATACTGTGTTCGGAAAGAAAATGACGTGTTCTACGGAACCCTAAAGGGAATAAATACGAAATGGGAGGAAAATATATATTTCTCTTGCAGTTATATATTTGGGTAATTACACTGTATATAAATTGCGGGCATCAGGGAGATGCTATTAATATGTGGGGCATTGAAACTGCTTTTGAATGCACAATTGCTTTTACTTTCTCTAGGGATGGGCGATACCACTTATTTTGTTTTCGATACAATACCGATACTTTTAAGGCCAGTATCATCGATACAGATACCGATATGATACTTCTAAACTCAACTTTTAAATGATACCCCCTTAACTTTATATTTGAAATGCAATTTTAACATTTAATATGCCTTAATTGCAACTTAAATTATATTTAAATTATGTACTTTTACACATGCTTAAAATATGTTTACTGTAGTAGTAACTACAAAACCTATAGCTGAAAATAAATAGTTTCATAAGGGGCTGCCAGTGACAGACTGTTGCACACATAAATTACAAACTTTGTTACAAACTTTATTCTGACAGTGTATGATGTATATTAACATTACTACAAAATAGAACATGATCAATGAACTTTAAACATTAAATAAATGTAATTGCACAAATTATGTAGGTGTCATGTCCAGTCTGCCCGCCACCAGAGGTCACCTGTGAATTTCACATTACACAGACTGTTGCACCACACCCCGGACTACCTTTCCCATCATGCATTGCACCATGACACACACTGCGGTAACCAATCAAGCACACTATATAAGCCTGGGACGTCCTTTTGCCTTTCGCCAAATATTATATGCATATGTTGCGTATAGCACTCTCCTAGTGTTAGCAATCTTTACGGAGCCATTACCTAGTTTCCTGTGTTTTGTCTAGTTTCCTGAGTTTTGTATTCTCGCCTGATTTTCTTGTTTTTTTCTGTTTTGCCGCCTGCCCTGTGGATATCTCGCATGTTTATTGGACCACCCTTTTGCCTAGCCCCCTGGATTACGTTCGCCGTTTATCGACCATCGCCTGCCCAACAGATTACTCTTGTGTCTTGCTCCTATATGCCTATTTGCCAAAGTTCGACCCTGCCTGTTTGTGTCATGTCTTTGTTTCGATCAAATAAAACTTTGCATTTGGATCCGCCCATTTCACGTCTCCTTTACTCCGTTACAGTAGGCTACAATTTTAATTTGTTTATGGTGAAATAACAGTTTTTTTTTTTTTCTGTCCTCTGATAAGCATTGTTCTGGGTTGCCATTCCCAAAAGCATCAATGCTTTCTAATGATACTTTTGGGAAACGCAGCCTTGTTTGAATGCACTGTCTGAAGTAGATTATTCGCTAACATAGGTTATACGTCTAATTCAATGCATATTGTACACATTGTTTTTTGTTAAATAAACAAATTTATTGGTAAATAAAATACCTTAGTATCGATACTTTTTATTTCGATACTCGCATTGGTATCGATATAGCAATACTTCAGGATCGATACGCCCATCCCTAACTTTCACTTTAAAAATTTGCGATCGCACATGCTCTGTGTATACTATAGAGGCAGTACTTGCCACACATTTGACAAGATTATATGCTTGTCAGTGGTGATCAGGATCTGCAAATCATTCGCCATCATCTTCAGTCATCTCTCTTTACTTGTTTATGTGGCAAGTGAAATTGTATGTACTGTAATAAAACAGGCTAAATAATTTCATAAAGAAATTATGCTTTTTGAGGAAAACATTTCAGCATTTTTCTCCATATAATGGACTGATATTGTGCCCCGATTTTGAACTTCCAAAAGGCAACGACCCAAATGCGGTTGTGAATGATCCCAGCTGAGGAAGAAGGGTCTTATGTAGCAAAACGATCTGCTATTTTCATAAAAATAATACAATTGATATACTTTTTAATGTCAAACGCTCATCTTGTCTTACTCTTCCTGGACTGTTTTTGTTCCATGACAGTTAGGGTATGTCAAAAATATCCCATCTCATGTTCTGCCTCAACTTCAAAATTGCACTATATCGCTGTTCTACCTTTTTAGTTAAGGGTGTTTGATCTTCTTTGCATGTTCACTTTGCAAAGACTGGGTCTGCAGCAATGTAGAATGATTTTGAAATTATTTTTGAAGTTGAGGGAGAAAGTGCGATTGTAGTTTTTGACATACCCTAACTGTCTTGAGCCAGAATACACAGAGTTTAGGGAGAGCAAGGCAAGTCGAGCGTTTGAGATTAAAAGTATTTAAATTTTAATATTTTAATGAAAATAACCAATTGTTTCGCTAGATAAGACCCTTCTTCCTCGGCTGGGATTGTTTACAACCACATTTGGGACCACATTTAAACTGCACTTTGGAAGTTCAAACTTGGGGCACCATATCAGTTATATGGAGAAAAATCCTAAAATGTTTTCCTCAAAAAACATAATTTCTTTATGACTGAAGAAAGAAAGACATGAACATCTTAAATGACAAGGGGATGAGTATATTATATATGAATCTTTATTTTGGAAGTGGACTTCTTCTTTAAAGGCACAATAAGTAATATGTAACAATATGTTTTTGCCACTAGAGGGCTCATATTCAAAACAAACAAAGAAACAAAGGCATAGTTTGATGATGCTGTGACTAAGTGTGGAATCATGGGAGTTGTAGTCTTTATCCCCATAGCCAATGCAATCTGTCAGGACTCGGGCAGAAATCATGTCCATGGATGAGCTAATGTATTTAAGATGTAATAAGGTCACTGTAGTATGAAGCAGGATGAAAGTCGTGGAAGTGAAACAAAAAAGGTAAAACAGCGATGTAGGGCGATTTTAAAGTTGGAGGAGAAAATGAGATGGGAGTTTTTCAACCTACCCTAATTGTATTGACCCAGATTACATGCACATCATGGAGCTAGACAAGTCTCTTCTTCTCCTCCAACTTCAAATTCATCCTACATCGCTGTTTTACCTTTTTTTGTAAAGAGCGTTTGACCTTCTTTGCACATTCACTTTGTAAACACTGGGTCGCTACTTCTGCAGTGATGTAGGATGACTTTAAGGTTGGAGGAAAAAATTAGATTGGAATTTTTCGACCTACACTAACTGTATTGACCCGGATTACACAGACTACACATGTGTATCGCAGAGCTAGGCAAGATGAGCATTTGAGGTTAAAAAGCATATAAATTGTAAATTGTTTTAGAAAATAACAGGTCGTATCGCCAATAGGATAGAATAGGACGCTTCTTCCTCGGCTGGGATCGTTTAGAGCCCTGTGAAGCTGCATTTAACCTGAATTTTGGAAGTTCAAACTTGCGGGCACCATAGAAACCCACTATATAGAGATAATTCCTTAAATGTTTTCCTCAAGAAACATAATTTCTTTATAACTGAAAAAAAAGACATTAACATCTTGGATGACAAGGGGGTGAGTAAATTATCTGTAATTTTTTGTTTTGTTCTTCTCTTTTAATTCTGTGTTTATCTCTTTTTGTTCTATAGTTCAAACTCTGTTGTGGACCAGGAATGCTTGCTCTTTGGACACGACACCCTGACCAAACAAATGTTCTCCACCCAGTTTCACTTCAGACTGCGCACACAAGATCTTATTTCTGTGAGTTTAGCAGGTTGAGAATTGTGAAACGTTAATTATGGAACTTATGCCTGCTGTATGTTGCAATACCATTCAAATGATAAATGTATATATAAACACACCCATCCCTATGTGTCATTATTTGCAATAGGTGTATATAGAAAGTGTGTTTGCCTACAGGTGTGTGCAAGTATAATTACAGTATATAAGCGTAAGCCTCCAATTTGAAGTAATTGACATCAAAATTCACATGCAAAAACCTGAGACTACATTGAAATTCTGAGGTTTAATATCTAATTAAAACCTGGAAAAAAGAAGACATTTACAGATTTTGCACTAAGCCAAGTCATATGCACTTCCTCTGAACATTTCAAATTATACTGAAGAACATGACTATCTGAATTTCATGTGGATAAGGGTATAGGAAAATATTTTGTGAAAGGCCATAGTCAAATCACAGGTTTTATGTTTATGTATTACCAGCTGATGTGCAAGTCTGCTGCCTGTGGGGAAAAATGTGTGGTGACTAGTGAGTTATAACAAATAAGGAGACTGTTTTTTTTATAAATCACAACCCTCATTGTGCTGGGCTTACATTACAGATCTGCATGATGAGAGAATCTGTTTACAGAACTGAACCTATTACCAACATGATTATTTTTTATTACATACACTGTAAAAAATAAAAAACACAATTTGTTGAGTCAGCCAACAAGTTCAGTCAACTAAAATAAGTTTAGTCAACTTGAAATGTTAAGTTGTACTAAGTAACAACTTAGATATTTGTGTTTGCTAAACTTAACAGATGGGTAAGTAACCCAGCTGCCTTAAAATTTTAAGTTGATTCAAATCAAGTATCTAAGTTGTCACTTAGTATAATTTAACATTTCAAGTTGAATCATTTTTTTTGAGTTGACTGAACTTAAAATTTTAAGGCAGCCAGGTTACAAATTATTTTAAGTTGACTCAGCAAATAGTTTTTTTTTACAGTGTAGGAACCTGCAATTCTTTTCACTGCATACATTTTTACTTAGAAACTTGTCATAGTAATACTTAACTCAACAATTAAGTACTAATAGTTTTACCTGGACATTTTTTCCCAACATGTCATTCTCAAGTTATCAACTCAACAGTATCTGTTGACAGCAGAACCAGTTATACTTGAACAATGAACAAACATTTTACATTAAGTCACTCAAAAATGGGTGCATATTTTAAAAAAAATTAAATGCTGACAAAGCAAAATGTGAAACTTCACATGAATTACACAATCACTAACTACACTAAGTAGGATTAGTACACACCCAGTGCATTTATTATGCAAACCTAAAATGCTTATGGTGATGATGGCTCAGGTCAAGTTTAAGATGGGTGGTCGGTGCCGATGGCCTAGCGGTTAGAGCACTGACATATAATGCAGCTGCATCTCTGGCAACCCAAGTTTGAGTCTGATTTCTGGTCCTTTGCCAGTCCTGTTCCCAACTCTCCACCCCACACTTTCCTGTCATTCTTTACTGTACTGTCTGTTAAAAAAAAAGTAAAATAATGTGAAATGAATGTAAAATGTGAAAAAAAAAAATAAATAAAAAAATAAAAAAATATATATATATGTATATATATAATAAAAGATGAGTGAAGCTGCTCTAGTGCCCGAATTAATCCTACGTACAACACAGTCTCACCAAATGTGTCATATTTCATTTTTATTGCAGCTATGAGTTAAATATTTGAAATAGAAGCTGCATGACAATTGCAATAGTGTATGTGCTATAGTAAAATGAGATGCACTAGTTAAAAATAGGCTGTGTTTTGCCATTTTAAAACTTTAGATAGCAGATATTCATGTATTTGCAACCATTTTACCAAAAATATAATTCAAAAACAGAACAATATGAAGAATTAATTCAGCTTTGATTCTGTAATTACTGATTACATATCAGTAAATCAAGTTCTCACATGACCTTAAGGTAGGACTTTACAACTGATTTTCAGTTTCATTTAATTACCACAAACACAGACAGAATGTTAAGCAGGAAATTATGCAGGCAATTTGTAAAAAACAAACAAACAAAAAAAGAAGTGAAACACACCCTCTAAAATGACAGCTGTAAAGAAATCACAGAAATAACAAATAACTTACATTTAGGTTAATTAAATATTTTTTTAAAGATTTTATCTTCTACAATATATGTAAAATGAATGCAGTATCTGGGAATCACTCTAGTGACCTTTCCATGACTAGTTTATCGGCAGCATTATAAATGAGCATTTCTCCTTACTCTGCAATTTCATCACTATAAGTCCACAACAATTAAACTAAGACATTAATTTGACTTAATTCCCTGAAACAGATCATTCAAATTAAAATACGTCACTCACCCAAAATCCTTTTTTCTTGCATCTCACAGGAGACGTGGATGGGGTGGAGATGGACATGAAGTATATATATATATCCCAGGCTGCAGTTGAAAGATGAGCTGGTTAAAGCAAGGCTTACTGCTTGCTTGCTTTAGTAAATTGAGTTCTTTCTTCAGTTAGTTGCTACAAACAAGGACAAGGACTAATAACATGTTAACAATTTCTTTTAAATCTTCACTCGGGGCTAGACAGATATCGCCTATATACTCTGTCAAAATCTTCAACATTATGTTTTTTTTTGTTTTAAAGAGTCATCAGTTATTTCACATAACATATTTGCAAGAGCCATCATCAAGAAAAGCAATATAACACAAATAAAGACTTGTAGCTTCTTCGTAGTGTATTTACAATATTTGTATATAAATCACACCACCAAATCACAATTAATCAAGAGTATCGTACAAACACAGATATATCAGTTCATAAAACAATCCCACATCAGCTCTCTTCAAATAGACTAAGTCTTCAAAAGAGAAGTAAGAGAAAGAGTCAAAGTCAATGGTTTCCATCAAGCATTATGCTTGGTATTTAACACTCACTTATTTTTTTAACCACTGCGTCCACATTTATTAGAAATCCAAACAGTGATTCCGCAGTAACTTACCTCGGGAAGATCGCATTACTCACGTTCACTGCATAATCTCCATTTACGTCGACTGAAAATTACTGACTGTTATTGCTGTACTCACTGCTCTAACACAACACCAAAGTGCAGAACGAAGTGGGGTCTAGATTCGGATAACATCAATTATCCATTGTTACATCTCTCCGTTTACGATGGCTGGGAACTTGGGTAATGCTGTTCTCTTCTCCGATACACAAGCAACGGGAGTGCATGTAAAGTATATTCCAGGCGCAAACACAAACTTTGATCCATTAGGCCAAATAAATCGCTGACGGAATCAACTTTTTGTCGCGGTAAAACAACAGAGGGTGAAGTCAGCTAAAATGGGCTATGGGCCAAATAAGGTTGTAGTGTCATATCTCTTTACATTTGTACAGTTAATCAAAATAACTGATCTTGCATTTTTGCTTCAACACTTGTTGGACATGTAACAAAAAATTTAAATGGTCTGTTTTTTTTAAGGCGGGCACTGCTGCCAGTTACATGCAGCTTATTGGAGAATTTTTAAGGTAAGTGAGTCTGACATACTAGTAAATTTCATTCATCACTAATAAGGGTAATAAAGCAATTAAAAGTAATCCTACCAACAAAGCAAGGTTTATGAACAATGTTTTAACATGCTTTTACAAAAAAAAAGTTTAATTTAAAAAAGAAACTGATTTTTGTGTGGAAAAAAAATCATTTGAGGTAGAAATGGCTGGTTAAGCTAAAATGCTCTGCACACACACACACACACACATTTTTACATAGAAATGAAGGGTGAAAATAGGTTTTATAGGCCTAGATATGTATCCATACAAAATGTTAAAAAACATGTATTGCAGACAGTATGGCAGAAGGACTAGCAAAGAAAGGAAACAAGAGACAATAAGACAGTAAGCTCCAGCTGCTGGGCATTCTCACATCAATCTAACATTTTTTTTTGTCACACTGTACAACGATAATACTGTTTTTGTATTATAGTAAGGGCTAAGTTTAGGGTTGGGGTAGGTGTAGACGTAAAAAAAACCCAACCCAATAGGTAGAACAATTCATTTCATTGTTAGTTTCCAGGTGGAGCTGTATCCCTTCTAGCCACAACCCCGATTAACCGGACATATTTCAACCGATCTCTGTCCTGGGTTTGCTCACGAACTGCATGCATCTTTTTTTTTAAAATGTCGTGTGTGTGGAAATATTACGAACTCTTCAAACATCCGTTAACAGAGGAGAGAGATGCTGAAGACGAATGCAATGAATTTACAAACAAACTGAACTTATATACGTTAGGCTAGTAGGTTTTGCTGTGGTATCAAAATTGGAATCGAGAACTGGTATGGTATGTAAAATTTTGGTGATATATAAGCTTATCTTTTAAAATAAACGCATTTTAATAAGAAATAGCATTAGTCAAAAACAATGATAACACCAACTATTTTATTTATTTATTTATTTTTTTGGTGGTAGGGCCAGTGAAAATTTTGACCGGGCAAGTAAAAATTTGAACCACTGGCCCAACCGGGCTGTGGAAAAAATTCTTAGCATTGAGCTAAGAATTAGGTTAAGACCTACAGAAGTTACAGGAAATGTTCAAGGGCTTTTTTTTTTGGTCAAAGATGTTGTAAACTTTAAAGGGGTCATCGGATGCAAACTTCACTTTTACATGTTGTTTGAACATTAATGTGTGTTGGCAGTGTATGTACAAATCTACCCTATAATGATAAAAATCCATCCAGTGGTTTTTAATTAATCTGTAAAAATAATATCCCCTTTTTCAAATCGAGCCATTCTTTGATGCCTGTCGGTGTGGCGTCACACCAACAGAGGCCGCTCCCATGATAGTTGATTGACATGAGCGTCTTACCTCAGATTAGCTGTAACAGTCCTGTAACAGTGTGTTGCTGGATGTAATGATGAACATAGTGGTGGTCATTTACTCCTGACATCTGAGCCGCTGAAGATGCAGTAGATTATGTTTGTTTGTGAAGGGAATGCGGCTCCCGATCTACATATATCCGTCTATGTTCACACAAATCATTTGTGATCCAGCTTCACTTACAGCAGAAGTGAGTATAAGATTTTTTTTATGAATCTCTGCAATCACCTTTCCTAATAATGTGCTAGTTAGCAAGTTTTGCGGCTAAACGCACTAAATGCGGCTAAAGTAAACAATCTCTCAGAGCAGCAGAGAAAAGAGATGGGCGGGGCGAGCAGAGCTCATTTGCATTTAAAGGAACAATTCCTCAGAATGCGATGATTTTTGCAGAGCTCATTTTGACAAGATAAAAAGGGTGTTGTTTTACACAACCACTGAGAATTTTTAACGAAGTATATTATAGACTTTTCATTAAGACCCTAAAGAATCATATCAACTTGTGGAAAATGGGCATCTGATGACCCCTTTAACAAAATGTTTGATATATATTTGAAAGCCAACACACATACAGTACATGCACACAAAAGACACCAATGCACAGAAACCCACACCTATACAACATGATCAGTTAATTTTTAATTACATTGTTTAATGAAATATTGGTTCAACATTTTATTTAATAAAATACATTTATGGTGTTATTGCTATGGCACACTACTGTTAAAAATAAAACTATTTCAGCCGAAATTACTTGAATTGTTCACTTTTTATACTGGCCCATTTTACCTGAACATTGTACTTGCTCACATTTAAAAAACAATATATATATATTTAAGAGACTCATGCTAATTTATAAAAATATCATTAGACGTTGTGCATAGCTACACAGACTTCTAAGGAAACTTCTCGCTTTGACGCCCACTATTTCTCTCTTCAGCTTACTTTAACACTTACATCATTGTCTTTCTGTCATTCCCAACCAGACCATTTAAATATGAGCGATTATAAATTCCAAATATAATAAATATATTATTAATTCAAAACATTCATTATTTAAAAAATGGAAGTGCATTGTCATTATGTAAGTAGGCCTAATCAATCACTAAAATCCATCTGGGATGGATTCAAGAAAGACTGCTGGAGGGCAAAGATTGTGGTAATTGTCATTATCATTTATGATGTCATAAAGAGTTCCTCTCAATGTTCATGAAGTGTTTCTATTTCTTTCTTCTTCTCTTCCATGTAGGAACTGCCACGTGTGGAATGAGGCCTGGATACATAGAGGCTTTTCTCTTTAAACATAAATTCTTTAAAAACAGTAATTCACACGGATGTATCCAAGTGTTTAAGACAAAAATGTCGTCCAAAAATCCAATGAAAATTGAAGATTTAAAATATCATTAAAACCTGAAAAAAGAAAAATGTTATGCTGTAAAAAGGAATTTAAAAAATGCCGCAATGCGAAATGTGATGGGTGAATTATTTTTTTCACTCTAAATTTTAACTAAATTGTTATACTGATTATATCATTTAGTATGATAAGACTTCTAATCTTGGGGGAAACATCTATAAAACATATTTCACATATCCCTCACTGTGGTAGAATTACATTACAGATCTGCATGATGAAAGTATCTGTTCACAGAATTGAATTCATTAGCAGCGTCATTATTTTTTTTTCACTGCATACATTTTCACTTTTGCAGCTTGTCATAGTAATACTCAAAGAATTAAGTACTATTAAGTTTTACCTAGACACATTGTTTTTTAGTCTCAACATGTCCATCTGCAGTCATTCCCCTTAACAATATCTGCTGACAACAGAACCTGTTATACATGAACAATGAACAAACATTTTATATGAAGCAAGTCCAAAACTGCATATTTAAAAACAAAGATGCTGACAGAGCAAGATGTGAAACTTCACATGAATTAACACAAGTTGTTCAAGATGAGTGAAGCTGCTCTAGTGCCCGAATTAATGCCACCTACAACACCAAATGTTATTTCCAATAACATAATTTGCTTTAACCTAAAATGTGTATAATAATAATAAAAAAAACAATAAGAAGAATTAATTTAGCTTTGATTCTGTAATCACTGATTACAGATCAGTACATCAATTTCTCACATGACATTAAGGTAGGACTTTACAACTCACAACTTTACAACAATTCAGTTTAATTTAATTTCAACAAAACATCAGACAGAACGTTATTTAAGCAGGAAATTATTCAGACAAATAAAAGATTTTATCTTCTCCAATATATGCAAAACAAATGCATTATCCGGGAATCACACCAGTGACCTTGCCATGACTAGTTTAGTGTCTCCATTTTGTCATCATTTTAAAGAAGTATTTTCCCCTATTCTGCAATTTCTCAATTACTCGATTACACTATCAATCCACAACAGTTAAACTAAGACATTAATTTTGACTTAATTCCCTGAAACAGATCATTCAAAGTAACATTGAAGTTACTCAGTGAGTCACTCACCCAAAATCTTTTCTTCTTGTTCACAGGAGATGTGGATGGGGTGGAGCTGAACATGAAGTATATATACATCTAGGACTGCAGTGGAAATTTGTGCTTGTTAAAGCAGAACTTACAGTACTGGTCACTTGCTTTCAAGTTCTTACTTTCAAGTAATTTAAGTTCTTACTTCAGGTACTTGTTACAAACAGGACAAAGACTAAAATCATGTAAGTAACCAACTTTGACATTGCTTCATGTCTGTTATCTGGTTTTACTTTGCACATTAGTGTTGAATTTATGGACTTTTAAATAAAACACAGCTTGAGAAGGAAGTTCTACAAACTTAATTTGAATGGATTTAAAGGCTGGAATATTCAGGGGAAAAGCTAAATTATGAATGATCCACCTGAACTTGTGCATGACGAAACAATGATAATGTTGTATCTTTTTATTTGCACAGGATACCATTTGTCAACAAACCGTACACAAATGTCTGCGCCCTTGGCCGTTTCCCAGGTACACTGCAGGACAGCTGGAAAAGAGCATGCTGTGCACCAGCTTACACCAGCCCATGTGCAAACCCTTGTGTAAACCCATGGGCAAATGTTTATGTGAACCCATACGTAGACCCTTGCGTGAACCCATATGTGAACCCTTGGACTACTCCATATGCCACTCCTTACGCTACTCCTTACGCTACTCCTTATGCTACTACATACGCTACTCCATATGCTAATCATTGTGAATTTAGTACTTCTTACTGTGATTATGAGAAAAAGGAAGTCGTCGTCAAGGAATATGTGGGTGATTGCACAACCACGCAAGTCTGTGGAGTCGAGAGTAAGACTTGATGTGTTTTCTTTACCTTTAACTCAAAGAATGATTTGTTTGATAATAAGTTAGCGGTTTTCTGCTTTTTCCTTTGTTTAGATTCTCTCCTCCGGGTGTCTAAAGTCGACCTGCTCAAATGCAGGACTGGACCAAATCGTCTGGAGCATCACACACATTTTTTCCTTGATGAGCATCTCATTGTCCGTAGAGGACAATATTTCAATATGTGGGTTGATCTGTGCCGTCCTTTCAATCGCAGTTGTGACAAGCTTCACCTGGAGCTCAGACTAGGTTAGTTATGACTGACAGCATGTGGAAACCTGCCCAGATAATGACATGTACAGGAAGAACACGAGGAGCTGAACCAGCATTTCTACCATCACTGAAGCATCTTGTTTTTCTGTGTGTTTTACAGGTCACATCCCATCCATCCGGGACGGCACTTTGGTGATCGTTCCAATAGTGGAAGAATTCAAGAAAGACTGCTGGGGAGCAAAGATTGTGGAAATAGCACAAAACCGAATCAAACTGTGTGTGAACTCTGTTCCAACGGCTTGCGTTGGACGATACCAGTTCAGTGTCGTGACACACTGTGCAGGAGGCAGATTCGCTTTACCTTATGTTCCTGAAAATGACATTTACATGCTGTTCAACCCCTGGTGTAAAGGTATGTGTTTCATTGCACTTTAAAATAAACCTGAACCTGAATATATGTTTAAAGTTTAAAAAAAATATGTTTACTGTTCTCTTCAACAGATGACTGTGTGTACCTGAGTGATGAGGCAGAGAGAGCTGAGTATGTGCTGAATAACATGGGCAAGATCTACTATGGAACTAAGCAGCAGATTGCCTGCAGAAATTGGAACTTTGGTCTAGTAAGAGACAAACTTTCACTCATATATTGCAAAAAGCCTGCACAAGTTAATGGTATGTCAGAGAGATGCTGTGAATCCACTGATTGCAGTGGGAAAAATGTGTCACAAGAAAACGGCAAAAGCAACAAACTCTTCTTTTTAGGTAAACTTATACACTCATAGGAGTGTGCGTTAAAAGTGCTGGAACCCCACTGGGGTTGCTGCTGAAAATGTTTTTTTTTACATCTAATTTCTTATCCTATCTGAGATTTATCTCTAAATTTTTCAATTTCCTCACTCCTCTGTCTGATTCTTAGTGTGAGGAGGGAGTCTTGCCTGCATGTATGTATGTGCTGGAGAAGAGCTGTAGCCCTTGCTCAGGATGGGGAAACCCAGTTGTCATTTCCAGAGTGGTGTCTGACATGGTGAGTCTTCATTTTCTTCTTATCAACATCCGGATTTCATATTGGAAAGCCTTTAAAATGGTCTGATTTGTTCTCTTCTGAGTGTGGTGCTTCTGCATGAAGCTTGTTGCATTGAAAATAAAATAGGTTAAATCATCTCTTCTTATCAGGTTATTGCCAAAAAAGACCGTGGTGTGCTGGTGGGTAACTGGTCAAGCTGCTATGGAGATGGAATTGCTCCTACATCCTGGTGCAGCAGCAGCGCCATCCTGAAACAATGGCACAAATGTGGAGGAATACCTGTCAAATATGGACAGAGCTTGGCCTTTGCTGGAGTCACCAACACCTGTAAGAGTTCCTACAGACTGGACAAGGAGAAAAAGTTTAGAGAAAGCTATTATAGTATTGATGCACTTACATTGTTCTTCTCTGTCTTGTAGTGTTGAGGTGTTTGGGCATTCCTGCTCGTCCGGTCTCAAACTTCTGTTCTGCTCATGACACTGACGTTCGTTTGACAACTGATGTCTATTTAGATGAGAAATTTCAGCTGATGGATCACATGAACCGTGATTCAATCTGGTAATTGGCATTAATATTTGTGATGTCATAAAGAATTCTTCTGAATGTCCATGAAATATCTGTATCTTTTTCTTCTTCTCTTCCATGTAGGAACTACCACGTGTGGAATGAGGCCTGGATGACTCGGTCAGACCTGCCAACTGGTTTTGGAGGTTGGCAGGTGCTTGATTCCACTCCTCAACTGACCAGTCAGGGCTTTTTCCGCTGCGGCCCCACCTCTGTTGCTGCGATCCGCAGCGGTCAGGTCTTCTTGAAGCATGATGTGCCCTTCCTTTTTGCCGAAGTATGTTAATTCTCTTAGTATAGCTTTCAGTCATACAGTTAACGTATGATGACTTATGATTCCTGTTTGTCTCTGTGTTCTAGGTAAACAATGATAAAGTTTACTGGCAGAGGAAATGTGATGGAACATTTGGTGTTGTTCATGTTGAGAAGGATGTAGTAGGTCACTGCATCAGCACCAAGGCTGTCGGCTCAGATCAACGTATAGACATCACAAACCTCTACAAACACCCACTTGGTAAAAAACACAAGCACTTCTCTTAAAACATCTGATCCAGTCCTTATACTTTTGAACCATGGATTATATAGGATGATAAAGGTTGTCTCCACTCCTTCTATTTTCATTGATCAGGTTCTTCTGAGAAGTGCACAGCTTTGGAAACAGCCGTTCGTCATGGCTTGAGGAGATGCGCACACCCATTGCCATGTGCTGAGGATGTTGTTTGTGAAGTCAGCCTGAAAGGGGATGGACCATGGGTGGGCAAGGATGCCATGCTTTGCATCAATCTAAGAAACAAATGCAGCTCACCACGAAGTGTCACCCTCTACAGCCAGGCTGCAGCCACGTACTACACCGGAGTCAGGAAGACCTTCCTCAAGAGAGACCATACATGCATTGAGCTCAAGCCCTCTGAATGTGAGAAATGATAATGTTTTGTAGAAGCTGCAGTAGATGAGACCACACACTTGGTATAATGTAGCTTATGGGTAAAAAGACTAGTAATAAAAGTATTCATTCAGTATTTGTCACTTTTGCCCACTATAGGCAGACCTCTGGACTGGACCCTGACTTATGACGAATATAAAGAGCACCTGGTGGATCACGCCTCACTGATGCTTAACGTCTTTGGACATGTGACTCAGACTAAGCAGGTTGTGGCCACCCAGTACGGCTTCAGACTGCGCACACCAGACCTTGTTCTCGCTGTGAGTTTACAGTTTTGTTTTACTGCTTAAACTTTTGGTTTGTTAAAATCGTTTAGTGATGAACAGTCACTTTTATGATTCTTCTCAGCCTGCATGTGATGCCGTCTTGGGTCAAGAAGTGCCAGTCAAAGTCACTTTCCAGAATCCACTGCCTTGTGTCCTGAAGAACGCTGTATTCCGCTTCACTGGACTTGGACTACCGCATGCCAGAGTTGTCAACTATGGGTAAAACACTAGAATATTTATATTCATTTCTTATTTAAAAGCTTTTCCACTTAAATTCTGTTCCCACATTAATTTCACTTTCTTTCTTTTGCAGTGACATTGCAGGGCATGCCACAGTGTGCCTGAATGAGAAGTTTATTCCCAAGTGTCACGGCCCACAGCAACTCCTGGCATCGTTCGACTGTCCTCAACTCACTCAGGTGCATGGATTTGCCAACATTGCCGTCAAACAGCGCTGTTAAACAAATTGAACAACCAAAATAGAGGAAAATTTCATTGGATGGAAAATGCTGTTGAGAAAATGTAGAAAAATTGCAGTAAAATTGTCCAGTGTGTGTTTCACATGATTGAGTTGCAAACTGAATTAACAATTTCGCTTTACTTTTTCTACAAAACAGAAATGTTTCTTTATTAACGTTGAAATGTTTGTGTTCATGAAAGAACTGTAACCATGCCAGTCCTGAAAACAATCTGATTAAAAGCATTTGAAAAGACAAAAATATATTGTGTTATGTTACATAATTTCCTTATTTAGCTATATTGTTGTTATGTGCTGCTTCAGCGTTTAGAAATATATGAATAACTGAATAATCACTTTGTATGTGAGTCTTTTATGAATCAGTAACTAATATTTCTGGGTAACAAAAAAAAAACAAAACAACTCTTCAGGATATCTGGACCAACCAAAAGATAATATTTAAAAGGGTGTGGTTGCTACTGTATGCAATAACAGTAACATTCAAATGATAATACAGTTATCATACACAAATTGTTTTATTGGCAGTTATCTGCCATTCTTCTCATCTCTTCACCTCTCAAGCTCTGTCAGCTTAGATGGGGGCAGACGCACACTTTCAGGTTTCTCCAGAAATATTTAAAAGGATTCAAGCACAGGCTGTGTGCTTAGGGTCATTGCCCTGTTGGAAGGTGAACCTTCTGCTCAGTCTGAGGTTCTGGGATTTCATTAAGGCTATCTCATTATTTTGGTATATTGACTTTTTCTTCTACTCTGAAGAGTCCCTCAGTCCCTGCCACTGAAAAACAGCCCCACAGCATGAGGCTGCTGCCAGCACACTTTACTTTTGGGCAGTTTTACTCTGCAGGTGATGAGCAGTGTCTGGTTTGCTTCAAACATCATGGTTGGAATTTTGTTTCTCACAGTCTAAGGGTCCTTTAGGTGCTTTTTTGCAAACGTCAAGTGTGTTTTCATGTGTCCCCAAAATTAAGTGTCCCCAACTAAGCAAGCCAGAGGTGACAGCAGCAAGGAACCAAAACTCCATCTGTAACAGAAATGGAGGAAAATTGCAGAAAAAGGTCGGATGGAGAGGGCTTCTTAGGTTCCCGCTGTCTTGTGCCAATGTCCGTCTAGGAGACGAGGTCTTTACAGGGGATCCGTCTCTGGGGCTCATCTAGTTGACGTGGTGTCCGCTGAGATTCAGGGCTGTAGAGCTCATCTCTAGTTGCTGATCCACTATCTGGGCTAAGTACGGACTGGATTCAGAGGACTGCAGTGACCATCTGATCTGGATTCAGACTGGATCTGGTGGCTATGTTGACTTTGAAATAAGAATGAAACAGACTAATATTAGTGTAGTGTAGATTCTTCTTACGATGCAACTAGTACATCAGGTGTTATGGGAAGTGTTCTTGGTTCTTGTTGACCTGCCATAAATTGATGGTGGTCAGATGAGTATGATTTGAATCATGCCAATGCACTTCCACTAATGCCAACATAATTTTCGAGACTATTCAAAAAATGTTGTGGTCAACAGTGTCAAATGCAGCGCTAAGATCAAGTAGCACTAATAAAGAGATACAACCAGGAATGGATGATAAGAGCAGGTAATTTGTAACTCTAATAAGAGCAGTTTCAGTACTATGATACGGTCTAAATCCAGTGCCAGAGATGATGGGAAATGTAGTCCGGGGTGACGTGAAAGTCTGTGTAGTGAGAGAGTCAATATAATGGAAATTGGACGGAAGTCCATGAACCAGAGCACTCCTCCCCCCCAGGCAGAGGCTCCCAAATGCTCCCAACTCAACATAATCCAGAGGGATGGTAGAGTGGAGGCGGAACAGGGGAAGGAACGGAGGGCCAGTTCCACGTGAAAGTGGAGAGACCGGGGACTGAGGCAGAGCCGTCAGAGCAGAGCACCAAGGCAGAACAAAAAAAAAGCAGGGTGGAGGAGGTCAGGAAAACATAGAAAACAGACAAAGAATCTACGGCACCAAGGGTCAGGACAGGACATGCAGTGAGCTTATTAACAATCTCTTTGGGCCTGACTGACATGGCTCAGTGTTGGTCTTCTTGAGAGTTACAGGACAGACAGTTCATAACTGGACTCACTGACTGAAACTGGCAAGACCGGCAGTTCAAAACCAAACTCAACAACAGGATCCAGACTAACAGACAGTTCAAACTTGGATGTATTAACTGAAACTGGACTGGTAGACATTTCAATGACTGACACTGGACCTACAGACAGCTTAACATTGGAATCACTGGTAGAGACTGGTCAAGAATATATTTCAACATTAGATTCAACAACAGAATTTAGACAGAGAGATAGCTGAGACTTGAGCTCAGACACAGGACTAAGAGAAAGTTCGCAATCAGACATACCGCTTGCAATTGGACAGACAGAGGACTCAAAATTAGACCTGCTGACTACAGCTGGACTGACAGAAATTTCAGACATATTGCTTGAAATTGGACAGACAGATAATTCAGAAACAGATTCATGGGTTGACACTGAAAAGACTGACAGTTCATAATCGGACTCATTAGTTGAGACTAATGATGGACTGACAGTTCACAACCAGCCTCCATGGCCAATCCAAAATAGGATGAGAGTTTGTAGATGGCCTCTTTGGCTGGTTCAGAGCAGGAGAAAAGTTCATAAGCGGCCTCCATAGCAGAGACATGGCAAACAGAGTGGTCACACACAGGCTCCATAGCCATGGCAGGACAGACAGGGAGTTCATAGACAGCCTCCATAGCCATGGCAGGACAGGCAAGGAGTTCAGAGACTTCCTCCATAGCTGTGGCAGGACAGACAGGAAGTTCATTAATGGGCGCCACTAAGGTAACCAGAGTTGAAGTGAAAAACGTCCCTTCAGGAGGTTCCGCAGCATACACCGCCACCTCCATAGAATCCGAAACGGGCACCGCCTCCTCCTTTGCAGCCTCAGTCACCACCTCTAAAGGATCTGGAGCGGGCACTGCCATTTTTGAAGGTTCTGCAGCCTCAGCCACCACCTCTGACAATCCTTCTGCGGATGTTGCTGGCTCTGGACCTTCAGCAGTAGTGAACGCAGCCCATACACACCAGAAAGCAATCTGCCATATGGGAAATGCAGAAGACAAGGGGATTACTTCTGGGACAGACTGGATAGAGAGCTCTGGTTCAGGGATACCAGCTGTACGTGCTGACACCAGCAGTGGGTCCTCGACGCTGGATGACTCTCTGGGATACTGAAGAACAGTCCTTGAGAATCTGGGTACAACAGACAGGAAGTGATGTGACTCTGGATGATCAGCTGTGATGTGACGAGGCTCTGGACGATCAGCTGAGACGAGACGTTATCCTGGATGAACAGCTGAGACAAGACGTGACTGGATGAACAGCTGAGATCTGACGTGACTCTGGACGAATACGTGACTCTGACGAGGCTCTGGGAGGACAGCTGTGACTTGACTTGAAGTTGCTATTGCTAAACAGTGATAACCGCAACACAGTACAGAGTGATTTGAAGGAGGAAGCTCATGGATATAAAGTTTGTTTGACTGGTTGCAGCTGTGTCTGTAATCAATGCTATGGATGATGGGAAATGTTATCCGGGGTAACATACAAAAGTCTGTGTAGTGAGAGAGTCAATATAATGGAAGAGCGACCTCTGGTGGCAATTGGAAGAAAGTTCATGAACCGGTTCGTGACAGAAACAGAGGGGTTGTAAATACACACCAGAGGACAAAAGACTAATGAGTAACAATAGAAACTAACAAGGAGTGGGTGTGGTCAATTGATTGTCTATGGCAATAAACAAGGGAACAAAGCAGCAGAGAAACATAAGGAGAACAAAGCAACAAAGAAAACAGAGAAATATAAAATTAGAGTCCATGACCACAGACTCAGGAGAAACAGGCGGAAATCATAACTAATAGATTATTGGAGTATGTTTAAAAAAAGTGAGAAAAAATGACTTTTCTCAAAAAATGTGTTATTTGCTCATTTTTTGTAATTACTTGTGTTTTACTGTAAATTTATTTTTATATACCAATTATTTTCAGTGCATGATACCATGGTTTTATTCAAAAGAGGCTAATGTTTAGTTTTAGTTAATTGTTTGTCTTTTTTATTGAACTGACAGTTGGAAAGGAGCATGTTACGCACCAAACAAGCAAACCAGCATTTCTACCATCACTAAAATCTGTTGTTCTTCTCTGTGTTTTACAGGTCACATCCCATCCATCTGGGACGGATTCAAGAAAGACTGCTGGGGGTCAAAGACTGTGGTAATTGTCATTACCATTTATAAAGTCATAAAGAGTTCCTCTGAATGTGCACAAAGTGTTTCTGTTTTCTTTCTTCTTCTCTTCCATGTAGGAACTACCATGTGTGGAATGAGGCCTGGATACCTAAATGCTTTTCTCTTTAAACATTAATTCTCTTAAAACAATAATTCAAATGGATGTATCCAAGTGTTTAAGAGATGTAAAATGTGGTCCAAAAATCCAAAATCTGAGATTTAAAATATCATTGAAACCTGAAAAAGAAAAATGTTATGCTGTAAAACGGTATTTAAAAAATGCCGTGTCATTAAGTGTCACATTTCAAATCATGCTGGATAACACCTAAATTGTTATACTGATTATATAATTTAGTATGACATCTAAAATAAAACCATATGACAAAACCCAATTTCACACACCCCTCATTGTGGTAGAATTACATTACAGATCTGCATGATGAAAGTATGTTTACAGAATTGAATTCATCACCAGCATCATTATTTTTATTACAAAGTAATCTGCACTTATTTTCACTGCATACATTTTCACTTTTGCAACTTGTCATAGTAATACTTAAACAATTAAGTACTATTAACTTTTACCTAGACACATTGTTTTTAGTCTCAACATGTCCTTCTGAAGTCATTCCCCTCAACAATATCTGCTGACAGCAGAACCTGTTATACATGAACAATGAACAAACATTTTATATGAAGCAAGTCCAAAACTGCATATTTAAAAACAAAGATGCTGACAGAGCAAGATGTGAAACTTTGCATGAATTATACAATTATTAATTAGACTAAGTAGGACTAGTACACACCTAACACTTACTGTGTAAATCAGAAATGCCTGTGGTGATGATGGCTCACGTCAAGTTAGCAGTTCAAGATGAGTGAAGCTGCTCTAGTGCCCAAATTAATGCCACGTACAACACAGTCTTACCAAATGTGTCATATTTATTTTTTATTGTAGCTTAGGTAGCAGATGTTAATGTATTTGCAACCAAAGATTATTTCCAACAACATCATATGCTTTCGACTAAAATGTGTATAATTAAGAAATAAAACAATAAGAAGAATTCATTTAGCTTTGATTCTGTAATCATTGATTACAGATCAGTACATCAAGCTCTCACATGAACTTAAGGTATGACACTGAACTGACAATTCAGTGTAATTTAATTTCCACAATCTTCAGACAGAATGGCATTTAAGCAACAAATGATGCAGGAAATTTCTTCAATTCGTGAAACACACTCTCTAAAATGACAGTCGTAAAAAAAAACTACAGACACAATAAATGACTTAAATTCAGGTTAATTAAACATATTTTTAAAAGATTTTATCTTCTACAATATGTGCAAAACAAATGCATTATCTGGGAATCACACCAGTGTCCTTGCCATGACTAGTTTAGTGTCTTCATTTTGTCATCATTATAAATGAGCATTTTCCCCTACTTTGCAATTTCTCAATTACTAATCACTATCAATCCACAACAATTAAACTAAGACATTCATTTTGACTTAATTCCCTGAAACAGGTCATTCAAATTAATATTTGTCACTCACCCAAAATCTTTTCTTCTTGCTCACAGGAGATGCAGATGGGGTGGAGCTGAACATGAAGTATATATACATCTAGGACTGCGGTGGAAAAATGTGCTGGTTAAAGCAGAACTTACTGGTCACTTGCTTTAGTAATTTAAGTTCTTACTTTAGTTACTTGTTACAAACAGGACAAAGACTAAAATCATGTAAGTAATCAACTTTGATATTACTTCATGTCTGTTATCTGGTTTTACTTTGCACAAGTGCTGCATTTATGGACTTTTAAATAAAACAGCTTGAGAAGGAAGTTCTACAAACCTAAAATTTGAATGGATTTAAAGACTGGAATATTTAGGAGAACAGCTAAATTATGAATGATCCACCTGAACTTGTGCATGTGATAATGTTGTATTTTTTTTTATTTGTACTTCACAGTCTTCCTTTGTTTTTGCACAGGATGCCTTTTGTCAACAACCAGTACAAAAATGTTTGCACCATCGGTCGTTTCCCAGGTATTACACTGCAGGACAGCTGGAAAAGAGCATGCTGTGCACCAGCTTACACCAGCCCATGTGCAAACCCTTGTGTAAACCCATGGGCAAATGTTTACGTGAACCCATACGTAAACCATTACGTGAACCCATGTATTAACCTTTGCACTACTCCATATGCTACTACATATGCTACACCGTATGTTACTCCATATGCTAATCCTTGCGAATTTAGTACTTCTTACTGTGATTATGAGAAAAAGGAAGTCGTCGTCAAGGAATACATGGATGATTGCACAACTACACAAGTCTGTGGAGTAGAGAGTAAGAGTTGTTGTGTTTTCTTTGCCTTTAACTCAATGAATGATTTGTTTGATAATAAGTTAGCGGCTTTCTGCTTTTTCATTTTTAGATTCTCTCCTCCGGGTGTCTAAAGTCGACCTTCTCAAATGCAGGACTGGACCGAATCGTCTGGAGCATCACACACATTTCTTCCTTGATGAGCATCTCATTGTCCGTAGAGGACAATATTTCAATATGTGGGTTGATCTGTGCCGTCCTTTCAATCGTAGTTGTGACAAGCTTCACCTGGAGCTCAAACTAGGTTAGTTATGACCGACAGCATGTGGAAACCTGCCCAAATAATGACATGTACAGGAAGAACACATGAGGAGCTGAACCAGCATTTCTACCATCAATGAAGCATCTTGTTTTTCTGTGTTTTTTACAGGTCACATCCCATCCATCCGGGATGGCACTTTGGTGATCGTTCCAATAGTGGAGGAATTCAAGAATGACTGCTGGGGAGCAAAGATTGTGGAAATAGCACAAAACCGAATCAAACTGTGTGTGAACTCTGTTCCAACGGCTTGCGTTGGACGATACCAGTTCAGTGTCGTGACACACTGTGCAGGAGGCAGATTCGCTTTACCTTATGTTCCTGAAAATGACATTTACATGCTGTTCAACCCCTGGTGTAAAGGTATGTGTTTCATTACACTTTAAAATAAACCTGAACCTGAATATTTGTTTAAAGTTGAAAAATATATATATGTTTACTGTTCTCTTTATCAGATGACTGTGTGTACCTGAGTGATGAGACAGAGAGAGCTGAGTATGTGCTGAATAACATGGGCAAGATCTACTATGGAACTAAGCAGCAGATTGCCTGCAGAAATTGGAACTTTGGTCTAGTAAGAGACAAACTTTCACTCATATATTACAAAGTGCCTGCACAAGTTAATGGTATGGCAGAGAGAAGCTGTGAATCCACTGATTTCAGTGGGAATAGTGTGTCACAAGAAAACTCATACACTCATAAGTGTGTACATTAAAAGTGCTGGAACCCATTGGGGTTGCTGCTGAAAATGTTTTTTACATCTAATTTCTCATCCTATCTACTCTTTAACATTTTATGCACAAGACAGAATGACAAATTTTTGAAATTCCTCACTCCTCTGTCTGATTCTTAGTGTGAGGAGGGAGTCTTGCCTGCATGTATGCATGTGCTGGAGAAGAGCTGTACCCCTTGCTCAGGATGGGGAAGCCCCATTAACATTTCCAGAGTGGTGTCTGACATGGTGAGTCTTCATTTTCTTCTAATCAACACCCTGATTTCATGCTGGAAAGCCTTTAAAATGGTCTGATTTATTCTATTCTGAGTGTGGTGCTTCTGCATGAAGCTTGTTGCATTGAAAATAAAATGGTTGAAATTATCTCTTCTTATCAGGTTATTGCCAAAAAAGACTGTGGTGTGCTGGTGGGTAACTGGTCAAGCTGCTATGGAGATGGAACTGCTCCTACATCCTGGTGCAGCAGCAGCGCCATCCTGAAACAATGGCACAAATGTGGAGGAGTACCTGTCAAATATGGGCAGAGCTTGGCCTTTGCTGGAGTCACCAACACCTGTAAGAGTTCCTACAGACTGGACAAGGAGAAAAAGTTTAGAGAAAGCGATTATAGTATTGATGCACTTACATTGTTCTTCTCTGTCTTGTAGTGTTGAGGTGTTTGGGTATTCCTGCTCGTCCAGTCTCAAACTTCTGTTCTGCTCATGACACTGACGTTCGTTTGACAACTGATGTCTATTTAGATGAGAAATTTCAGCTGATGGATCACATGAACCGTGATTCAATCTGGTAACTGGCATTAACATTTGTGATATCATAAAGAATTCTTCTGAATATCCATGAAATGTTTGTATCTCTTTATTCTTCTCTTCCATGTAGGAACTACCACGTGTGGAATGAGGCCTGGATGACTCGGTCAGACCTGCCAACTGGTTTTGGAGGTTGGCAGGTGCTTGATTCCACTCCTCAACTGACCAGTCAGGGCTTTTTCCGCTGTGGCCCCACCTCTGTTGCTGCGATCCGCAGCGGTCAGGTCTTCCTGAAGCATGATGTGCCCTTCCTTTTCGCCGAAGTATGTTAATTCCCCTAGTATAGCTTTCAGTCATACAGTTAATGTATGATGACTTAGGATTCCTGTTTGTCTCTTTGTGTTCTAGGTAAACAATGATAAAGTTTACTGGCAGAGGAAATGTGATGGAACATTTGGTGTTGTTCACGTTGAGAAGGATGTAGTAGGTCACTGCATCAGCACCAAGGCTGTCGGCTCAGATCAACGTATAGACATCACAAACCTCTACAAACACCAACTTGGTAAAAACCACATGCATTTCTCTTAAAACATCTGATCCAGTCCTTATACTTTTGAACCATGGATTATATAGGATGATAAAGGTTGGTGTCTCTCCTCTCTAAATTTTCCTTCTATTTTCATTGATTAGGTTCTTCTGAGAAGTGCACAGCTTTGGAAACAGCCGTTCGTCATGGCTTGAGGAGATGCGCACACCCATTGCCCTGTGCTGAAGATGTTGTCTGTGAAGTCAGCCTGAAAGGGGACGGACCATGGGTGGGCAGGGATGCTGTGCTTTGCATCAATCTAAGAAACAAATGCAGCTCACCTCGTAGCGTCACCCTCTATAGCCAGGCTGCAGCCACGTACTACACTGGAGTCAGGAAGACCTTCCTCAAGAGAGACCAGACATGCATTGAGCTCAAGCCCTCTGAATGTGAGAAATGATGAAGTTTTGTAGAAGCTGCAGTAGATGAGACCACACACTTGGTATAATGTAGCTTATGGGTTAAAGGGACTAGTAATAAAAGTATTCATTCAGTATTTGTCACTTTTCCCCACTATAGGCAGACCTCTGGACTGGACCCTGACTTATGATGAATATAAAGAGCACCTGGTGGATCACGCCTCACTGATGCTTAACCTCTTTGGACATGTGACTCAGACTAAGCAGGTTGTGGCCACCCAGTACAGCTTCAGACTGCGCACACCAGATCTTGTTATCGCTGTGAGTTTACAGTATTGGTTTTACTGCTTAAACTTTTGGTTCGTTAAAACTGTTTAGTGATGAACTGTTGCTTTTATGATTCTTTTCAGCCTGTATGTGATGCCATCTTGGGTCAAGAAGTGCCAGTCAAAGTCACTTTCCAGAATCCACTGCCTTGTGTCCTGAAGAACTCTGTATTCCGCTTTACGGGACTTGGACTGCAGAATGCCAGAGTTGTCAACTATGGGTGAGACACTAGAATATTTATATTCATTTCTTATTCAAAAGCTTATCCACTTAAATTCTGTTCTCACATTAATTTTCACTTCCTTTCTTTTGCAGTGATATTGCAGGGCATGCCACAGTGTGCCTGAATGAGAAGTTTATTCCCAAGTGTCAAGGCCCACAGCAACTCCTGGCATCGTTCGACTGTCCTCAACTCACTCAGGTGCATGGATTTGCCAACATTGCCGTCAAACAGCGCTATTAAACAAACTGAACAACCAAAGTAGAGGAAAGTTTCATTGGAAGGAAAATGCTGTTGAAAAAATTTAGTAAAATTGTCCAGTGTGTGTTTCACATGATTGATTTGAGAGTTGAAATGTTTGTGCTCATTAAAGAACTGTAACCATGCCAGTCATGAGAAAAATAATCTGATTAAAAGCATTTGAAAAGACAAAAATATATTGTGTTATGTTACGTTATTTCCTTATTTGGCTGTTTTGTTGTTATGTGCTGCTTCAGCGTTTAGAAATATATGAATAATTGAAATCACTTTGTATGTGAGTCTGTTATGAGTCAGTAACTAATACTTCTGGGTAACAAAAAAAACAACTCTTTAGGATATCTGGATCAACCAAGAGATACTAATATTTAAAAGGGTGTGGTTGCTATGCCTTATTGTATGCAAAAACAATAACATTCAAATGATAATACAGTGCCTTGTGAAAATATTCATACTCCTTAAACTTTTTCATGTTTTATGTTGCTGCCTTATGGTAAACTGCTTTAGTAGGCAAAAACAGAATTGTCACTGTCACTCTGTAAATGTATTTTAAAAAAATCTGAAATAAGTACAATGCATAAGTATTCATACTCTTAACTCAGTACTTGGTTGAAGCACCTTTATAGCCTCATGTCTTTTTGGGTATGATGCGACAAGATTTGCACATCAGCATCTGGCAATTATCTGCCATTCTTATCATCTCTTCACCTCTCAAGCTCTGTCAGCTTAGATGGGGCAGATGCACATTTTCAGGTTTCACCAGAAATATTTAAACGGGTTCAAGCACAGGCTCTGGCTGGGCCACTCAAGGACATTCACAGAGTTGCCCATAAGCCACTCTTGCTGTGTGCTTAGGGTCACTGCCCTGTTGGAAGGTGAACCTTCTGCCCAGTCTTAGGTTCTGAATGCTCTGGACTGAGTTTTCATTAAGGCTATGTCAATATTTTGGTACACTGAGTTTTTCTTCTACTCCGAAGAGTCCCTCAGTCCCTACCACTGAAAAAAAGCCCCACAGCATGAGGCTGCTGCCACCACACTTTACTTTTGGGATGGTACTCTGCATGTGATGAGCAGTGTTTGGTTTGCTTCAAACATGATGCATGGAATTGAGGTAGACCAGACCAGAGAATTTTGTTTCTCACAGTTTGAGGGTCCTTTAGGTGCTTTTTTTGCAAACGTCAAGTGTGTTTTCATGTGTCTTCACTGAGGAAAGGACTGAGTCTTGCCACACTGCCATTAAGCCCAGATTGGTGGACTGTTGAAGTGATGTTTGTCCTTCTGTAGGTTTCTTCTATTTCCACAGTCCATGGAGCCACAGATTAACATCACTCGAAGTGTAGTAACATCTACAAGCCATACGAATGCTCCTGATCTAAATTTCAACTGTCCCAGATAAGAGTATGAATACTTATGCAATGGAAACATTTAATTTTTTTTCTAATAAATTTGCAAACATGCATTTTTTTATTTGCCATTATGGTTTATGAAGTGTAGATTGATGTGGAAAAAAGTTATTTACGATTTGAACCATGCCAAAGCACTTCCAATAATGCCAACATAATTTTTGAGTCTATTGAAAAGAATGTTGTGGTCAATAGTGTCAAATGCAGCACTAAGATCCATTAGCACTAATAAAGAGATACAACCATGATCTGATGATAAAAGCAGGTAATTTGTAACTCTAATAAGAGCTATGATAGTCTCAGTACTATGATACAGTCTAAATCCTGACAGATACCATTTTTCTGTAAGAAGGAACATAATTGTGAGGATACTACCTTTTCTAGTATCTTTGGCAAAAAAGGGAGGTTCGAGATTAGTCTGTAATTTATTAATTTGTTGGGGTCAAGTTGTGTTTTTTTTAATGAGAGGTTTAATAACAGCCATTTTGAAGGTTTTGGGGACATATCCAAATGACAATGACGAACTAATAATATTCAAATGAGGATCTATGACTTCTGGAAGCAGCTCTTAGTAGTTACTTACTTACTACTTACTTAGTAGTAAGTAGATGGAATAGGGTCTAACATACATGTTGTTGGTTTAGATGATTTAACAAGTTTATACAATTCTTCCTCTCCTATAGTAGAGAATGAGTGGAATTGTTTCTCCGGAATGCTATAGCACAGTCTCTGATGTGATACTGTAGCTGACAACTGCATGGTTACAATTTTATCTCTAATAATATCGATCTTGGTAACAAAGTAGTTTATAAAGTCATTACTGCTGTGCTGTTGAGAAAAGTCAACGCCTGTTGGTGCCACTGTATTGAATAAATATTTAGGGTTATGTTTTCTTCTAAAAGAGATGAAAAGTAATTCGATCTAGCAGTTTCTAATGCTTTTCTATAGGATAGGGTACATTCACGCCAGGCAGTACGAAATACCTCTAGTTTTGTTTTCCTCCAGCTGCGTTCCATTTTCAGGGCTGCTCTTCTTAGGGGGAGGGTGTGCTCGTTGTAATCTTTCTTAAGCGTAAAAGGAGCAGCCCTATCTAAAGTGCGAGAAAAGAGACAGACAGGCCATAAATACGGGCAAGAAGCAGAACAGACAAGATGAGATAAACAGGCTAGGATACAAGTCTTGGGTAATAGGCAAAGAACAATACTAAACAAGACTAGGAAACTCAGAAATGGATCAGTAAAGTTGCTATCGCTAAACACAGCGATAAACGCAAAACAATACTCTGTGATTTGAAAGAGGAATACCTCTCTGTTTCTGTCATGAACCCGGTTTATGGTCTGTATTTAATACAGACCAGAAGACAAAAAACTAATGAGTATCAACAGAAACTAGCAAGGAGTGGGTGTGGTCAAATGAGTGTCTATGTCAATAAACAAGGGAACAGAGCAGTAGAGAAACATAAGATGAACAAAGCATCAAAGAAAACAGGGAAATACAAAATTACAGTCCATGACCACAGACTCAGGAGAAACAGGCAGGAATCATGACTAATAGATTATTGGAGTATGCTTAAAAATGCGTTATTTGCTCATTCTCTGTAATTATTTGTTTTATTGTAAAATCTATTAGAAATTTATTTTTATATACCAGTTATTTTCAGTGTATAATACCATGGTATTATTCAAAACAGACTTATGTTTAGTTTTAGTTAATAGTTTGTCTTTTTATTATTATTATTATTAAACTGATACTTGGAAAGGAGCATGTTACACACCAAACACCAAGCAAGCAAACCAGCATTTCTACCATCACTAACATCTGTTGTTCTTCTCTGTGTTTTACAGGTCACATCCCATCCGTCTGGGATGGATTCAAGAAAGACTGCTGGGGGGCAAAGATTGTGGTAATTGTCATTACCATTTATAATGTTGATGTAATAAAGAGTTCCTCTGAATGTGCATGAAGTGTTTCTATTTCTTTCTTCTTCTCTTCCATGTAGGAACTACCACGTGTGGAATGAGGCCTGGATACCTAGAGGCTTTTCTCTTTAAACATGAATTCTCTTAAAACAGTAATTCACATGGATGTATCCAAGTGTTTAAGTCATGTAAAATGTGGTTCAAAAATCCAATGAAAATCTGAGATTTAAAATATCATCAAAACCTGAAAAAGAAAATGATACCTAAACCTGAAAAATGTAAAATTATATTTAAAAAATGCTGCACTATGTGAAATGTAAGGAATTGAGTGTCATTAAGTGTCACATTTCAAATCATGCTGGATAACACCTAAATTGTTATACTAATAATATAATTTAGTATGACATTTAAAATAAAGCCATTTTTATTAGTGACTCCAATTTCACACACACTGTAAAAAATGGTCGTGAATTTAATGGTAAAAAAAAACTGTAAAAATGCTACAGTGAAAACAGGTTAAATGGTTAATGGTAAAAGACCATAAAATTTACAGTGAATAACTGTAAATTAATTGCTTTTTTTTTTTAATTTGATGTTGTTGTTAAAATAACTCTTTCTTCTTAGTTTTTGTCTTAGCAGTTTTGTACATTAGGGTTGCATGTTACATCTAATGTTGTTAAATTAATGTTTACTGCATTATTTCAGTTTCATGTGTGTTACCATGATGGTGTTTAGTGTTTGTGTGAATGACATTGTGCACCTTCTATATATGTTAATAAGCTGTTTGTGATGAGCTTTGATTCATCATGCGACTTTCTCATCACCACTTGCTTTTGGTGGTTATCAGTGTATTACAAAGGTACAAAACAGATTTCAGTACTTCAGTTGGTTGGTACATTAACATGATATCCGTTAATGAAATTACTGTATATAAGAGAAAACTGTAAAACGTTGCTACCGTATTTGGTTGCCGTTTTTTTTTTTTTTTTGCAGTGCACCCCTCATTGTGGCAGATCTGCATGATGAAAGTACATTTACAGAATTCAATTCATCAGCAGCATCATTTTTACAAAGTAATCTGCAATTATTTTCACTGCATACATTTTCACTTTTGCAACTTGTCATAGTAATACTCAAACAATTAAGTACTATTAATTTTTACCTAGACACATTGTTTTTTAGTCTCAACATGTCCTTCTGAAGTCATTCCCCTCAACAATATCTGCTGACAACAGAACCTGTTATACATGAACAATGAACAAACATTTTATATGAAGCAACTCCAATTTAAAAACAAAGATGCTGACAGAGCAAGATGTGAAACTTCACACGAATTACACAATTATTAATTAGACTAAATAGGACTAGTACACACCTGACACTTACTGTGTAAATCAGAAATGCCTGTGGTGATGATGGCTCACGTCAAGTTAGCAGTTCAAGATGAGTGAAGCTGCTCTAGTGGCCGAATTAATGCTACGTCTATTAACACAGTCTCATCAAATGTGTCATATTTAATTTTTATTGTAGCTTAAGTAGCAAATGTTAATGTATTTGCAAAGATTATTTTCAACATCATATGTTTTCACCTAAAATGTGTATAATTGAGAAATAAAACAATAAGAATTTAGCTTTCATTCACTGTAAAAAATGCAAATGCTTATTTTCCATGAAACATTTTATGAAACATTTTGAGCCTCAAATGATAAAAAATAAATAATAAAATAATAAAAACCCTTGTCAGACCAAAAAAAACCCCAAATATTGTCCCAACTAGTCAAACACAGTTGTCTAAACAAAAAATTTCATATTGTTGAAATGTTAAGGCTGTGTGAGTTCCCAGCATGCATTGCAGCATGAATAAATTATGCAGTTACTGTTATAGGATTATTGTTTTGCTGTTTGCTGACTTAATTTAAACTTTTTGTTGTTGTTTTGTAATTATTGTTAGTTATTTGCTGCACTGTGATGTAAAGAGCTAATCTTTTTAACATTTTTTGATTGCAACCATTCTTGAGGTGTGTGTGTGTCTAGTTTTGAGGCCTACAGTATACCACTTATGTCTGTTTGCTGGATATCTTAGTCTTGTAAGATGTTTTACAAACAAAGACGAGGTTATCTACATATTAGAGATTTTAGACATAAGTTATCTTTAAGGTTTCTAGAACAATTTACTGTTTGTTATTTGTAATTAAACAAAAAATTGATTACTTTAACAACAGTAATTGTTTCAGTTGCTGTGACTATTTGCAAAATGAGACAATCAGGATTGCATGAACAAACTAATTTATGTTGGTTAAACAAAGTATCTTTACTGAGAAAAACTACTGTTGAGAAAACTCAGAAGTCTTACTACATTAAGTTGCCTTATTTTTTAAGTTTTCTAAACTATTTATTTTTTTACAGTCTTGATTACAGATCAGTACATCAAGTTCTCACATGAACGTAAGGTAGGACTTTACAACTGGCAATTTAATTTCATTTAATTTTCACAAAACATCAGACAGAATGGTATTTATGCAATAAATGATGTAAGAAATTTCTTCATTTCGTAAAACACACAAAATGACAGTCGTAAAGAAACCTACAGAAATAATAAATGGCTTTAATTTAAACAGGTTAATTAAATATATTTTTAAAAGATTTTATCTTCTACAATATATGGAAAACAGATATCTGGGAATCACACCAATGACCTTGCCATGACTAGTTTAGTGTCTCCATTTTGTCATCATTTTAAATGAGCATTTTCCGCTACTTTGCAATTTCTCAATTACTATCAATTACTAATCACTATCAATCCACAACAATTAAATTAAGACATTCATTTTGACTTAATTCCCTGAAACAGATCATTCAAATTAACATTTGTCACTCACCCAAAATCTTTTCTTCTTGCTCACAGGAGATGCAGATGGGGTGGAGCTGAACATGAAGTATATATACATCTAGGACTGCAGTGGAAAGATGTGCTGGTTAAAGCGGAACTTGCTGGTCACTTGCTTTAGTAATTCAAGTTCTTACTTCAGGTACTTGTTACAAACAGGACAAAGACTAAAATCATGTAAGTAATCAACTTTGATATTACTTTATGTCTGTTATCTGGTTTTACTTTGCACAAAAGTGTTGAATTTATGGACTTAAACTGAAATAAAACACAGCTTGAGAAGGAAGTTCTACAAACCTAATTTGAATGGATTTAAAAGCTGGAATATTCAGGGGAAAAGCTAAATTATGAATGATCCACCTGAACTTGTGCATGACCAAACAATGATAATGTTGTATCTTTTTATTTGTCCTTTACAATCTTCCTTCGTTTTTGCACAGGATGCCTTTTGTCAACAACCAGTACAAAAACGTCTGCACCCTCGGCCGTTTCCCAGGTATTACCCTGCAGGACAGCTGGAAAAGAGCATGCTGTGCACCAGCTTACACCAGCCCATGTGCAAACCCTTGTGTAAACCCATGGGCAAATGTTTACGTGAACCCATACGTAAACCATTACGTGAACCCATGTATTAACCCTTACACTACTCCATATGCTACTACATACGCTACTCCATATGCTAATCCTTGCGAATTTAGTACTTCTTACTGTGATTATGAGAAAAAGGAAGTCGTCGTCAAGGAATACGTGGATGATTGCACAACCACGCAAGTCTGTGGAGTCGAGAGTAAGAGTTGTTGTATTTTCTTTACCTTTAACTTAATGAATGATTTGTTTGATAATAATTTAGCGACTTTCTGCTTTTTCCGTTTTTTAGATTCTCTCCTCCGGGTGTCTAAAGTCGACTTGCTCAAATGCAGGACTGGACCGAATCGTCTGGAGCATCACACACATTTTTTCCTTGATGAGCATCTCATTGTCCGTAGAGGACAATATTTCAATATGTGGGTTGATCTGTGCCGTCCTTTCAATCGCAGTTGTGACAAGCTTCACCTGGAGCTCAAATTAGGTTAGTTATGACCGACAGCATGTGGAAACCTGCCAAAAAAAAAAAGAATATGTACAGGAAGAACAGGAGGAGCTGAACCAGCATTTCTACTGTATCTTCGCTGAAGCGTCTTGTTTTTCTGTGTGTTTTACAGGTCACATCCCATCCATCCGGGATGGCACTTTGGTGATCGTTCCAATAGTGGAGGAATTCAAGAAAGACTGCTGGGGAGCAAAGATTGTGGAAATAGCACAAAACCGAATCAAACTGTGTGTGAACTCTGTTCCAACGGCTTGTGTTGGACGATACCAGTTCAGTGTCGTGACACACTGTGCAGGAGGCAGATTCGCTTTACCTTATGTTCCTGAAAATGACATTTACATGCTGTTCAACCCCTGGTGTAAAGGTATGTGTTTCATTACACTTTAAAATAAACCTGAACCTGCATATTTGTTTAAAGTTGAAAAAAAATATATATGTTTACTGTTCTCTTTATCAGATGACTGTGTGTACCTGAGTGATGAGGCAGAGAGAGCTGAGTATGTGCTGAATAACATGGGCAAGATCTACTATGGAACTAAGCAGCAGATTGCCTGCAGAAATTGGAACTTTGGTCTAGTAAGAGACAAATGTTTACCCATATATTACAAAGTGCCTGCACGAGTTAACGGTATGTCAGAATTGATATGTCAAATCCACTGATTTTAGTGGGAATAGTGTGGCACAAGCAACAAACTCTTCTTTTTAAGTAAACTCATACACTCATATGTGTGTGCATTAAAAGTGCTGGAACCCATTGGGGTTGCTGCTGAAAATGTTTTTTTTTTTTTACATCTAATTTCTCTTCCTATCTGAGATATAACTCTACTCTCTAACAGCATGAAAAATTTTTCAATTTTCAATTTCTCTGTCTGATTCTTAGTGTGAGGAGGGAGTCTTGCCTGCATGTATGTATGTGTTGGAGAAGAGCTGTAGCCCTTGCTCAGGATGGGGAAACCCAGTTGTCATTTCCAGAGTGGTGTCTGACATGGTGAGTCTTCATTTTCTTCTTATCGACATCCTGATTTCATGTTGGAAAGCCTTTAAAATGGTCTGATTTGTTCTCTTCTGAGTGTGGTGCTTCTGCATGAAGCTTGTTGCATTCAAAATAAAACAGTTGAAATCATCTCTTCTTATCAGGTTATTGCCAAAAAAGACTGTGGTGTGCTGGTGGGTAACTGGTCAAGCTGCTATGGAGATGGAATTGCTCCTACATCCTGGTGCAGCAGCAGCGCCATCCTGAAACAATGGCACAAATGTGGAGGAATACCTGTCAAATATGGACAGAGCTTGGCCTTTGCTGGAGTCACCAACACCTGTAAGAGTTCCTACAGACTGGACAAGGAGAAAAAGTTTCGAGAAAGCGATTATAGTATTGATGCACTTACATTCTTCTTCTCTGTCTTGTAGTGTTGAGGTGTTTGGGTATTCCTGCTCGTCCGGTCTCAAACTTCTGTTCTGCTCATGACACTGATGTTCGTTTGACAACTGATGTCTATTTAGATGAGAAATTTCAGCTGGTGGATCACATGAACCGTGATTCAATCTGGTAATTGGCATTAACATTTGTGATGTCATAAATAATTATTTTGAATGTCCATGAAATGTTTGCATCTCTTTATTCTTCTCTTCCATGTAGGAACTACCACGTGTGGAATGAGGCCTGGATGACTCGGTCAGACTTGCCCACTGGTTTTGGAGGTTGGCAGGTGCTTGATTCCACTCCTCAACTGACCAGTCAGGGCTTTTTCCGCTGTGGCCCCACCTCTGTTGCTGCGATCCGCAGCGGTCAGGTCTTCCTGAAGCATGATGTGCCCTTCCTTTTCGCTGAAGTATGTTAATTCCCCTAGTATAGCTTTCAGTCATACAGTTAATGTATGATGACTTAGGATTCCTGTTTGTTTCTGTGTGTTATAGGTGAACAATGATAAAGTTTACTGGCAGAGGAAATGTGATGGAACATTTGGTGTTGTTCACGTTGAGAAGGATGTAGTAGGTCACTGCATCAGCACCAAGGCTGTCGGCTCAGATCAACGTATAGACATCACAAACCTCTACAAACACCCACTTGGTAAAAACCACATGCATTTCTCTTAAAACATCTGATTTAGTCTTTATACTTTTAAACCATGGATTATATAGGATGATAAAGGTTGGTGTCTCTCCTCTCTAAATTTTCCTTCTATTTTCATTGATCAGGTTCTTCTGAGAAGTGCACAGCTTTGGAAACAGCCGTTCGTCATGGCTTGAGGAGATGTGCACACCCATTGCCCTGTGCTGAAGATGTTGTCTGTGAAGTCAGCCTGAAAGGGGATGGGCCATGGGTGGGCAGGGATGCCATGCTTTGCATCAATCTAAGAAACAAATGCAGCTCACCACGAAGTGTAACCCTCTACAGCCAGGCTGCAGCCACGTACTACACCGGAGTCAGGAAGACCTTCCTCAAGAGAGACCAGACATGCATTGAGCTCAAGCCCTCTGAATGTGAGAAATGATAACATTTTGTAGAAGCTGCAGTAGATGAGACCACACACTTGGTATAATGCAGCTTATGGTAAACTGACTAGTAATAAAAGTATTCATTCAGTATTTGTCACTTTTCCCCACTATAGGCAGACCTCTGGACTGGACCCTGACTTATGATGAATATAAAGAGCACCTGGTGGATCACGCCTCATTGATGCTTAACCTCTTTGGACATGTGACTCAGACTAAGCAGGTTGTGGCCACCCAGTACAGCTTCAGACTGCGCACACCAGATCTTGTTATCACTGTGAGTTTACAGTATTGGTTTTACTGCTTAAACTTTTGGTTCGTTAAAACTGTTTAGTGATGAACTGTTGCTTTTATGATTCTTTTCAGCCTGTATGTGATGCCATCTTGGGTCAAGAAGTGCCACTCAAAGTCACTTTCCAGAATCCACTGCCTTGCGTCCTAAAGAACGCAGTATTCCGCTTTACTGGACTTGGACTACCGCATGCCAGAGTTGTCAACTATGGGTAAGACACTAGAATATTTATATTCATTTCTTATTTAAAAGCTTTTTCACTTAAATTCTGTTCCCACATTAATTTCACTTTCTTTCTTTTGCAGTGACATTGCAGGGCATGCCACAGTGTGCCTGAACGAGAAGTTTATTCCCAAGTGTCACGGCCCACAGCAACTCCTGGCATCGTTCGACTGTCCTCAACTCACTCAGGTGCATGGATTTGCCAACATTGCCGTCAAACAGCGCTATTAAACAAACCGAACAACCAAAATAGAGGAAAGTTTAATTGGAAGGAAAATGCTGTTGAGAAAATGTAGTAAAATTGCAGTAAAATTGTCCAGTGTGTGTTTCACATGATTGATTTGCAAATTGAATTAACAATTTCGCTTCACTTTTTCTTCAAAACACAAATGTTACATTATTAGAGCTGAAATGTTTGTGTTCATTAAAGAACTGTAACCATGCCAGTCATGAGAAAAACAATCTGATTAAAAGCATTTGAAAAGACAAAAATATATTGTGTTATGTTACATAATTTCCTTATTTAGCTATATTGTTGTTATGTGGTGCTTCAGCATTTAGAAATATATGAATATTTGAAAAATCACTTTGTATGAGTCAGTAACTAATACTTCTGGGTAACAAAAAACAACTCTTCAGGGCATGTGGACCAACCAAAATATACTAATATTTAAAAGGTTGTCGTTGCTATGCCTATTGTATGCAATAACAATAACATTCAAATGATAATACAGTGCCTTGCAAAAATATTCATACTCCTTAAACTTTTTCATGTCTCATGTTCTGCCTCATGTTAAACTGCTTTAAATTACTTTTTTTCCCCTCATCAATTTATACTCCATACATCATAATGACAATGCATAAACAGAATGATAACAACTTTGTAAATTTATTTAAAAAAAAAAAAAATGAAATAAGTACATTGCATAAGTATTCATACTCTTAACTTAGTACTTGATTGAAGCACCTTTATAGCCTCAGCATTTGGCAATTTTCTGCCATTCTTATCATCTCTTCACCTCTCAAGCTCTGTCAGCTTAGATGGGGCAGACGCACATTTTCAGGTTTCACCAGAAATATTTAAATGGGTTCAAGCACAGGCTCTGGCTGGGCCACTCAAGGGCATTTACAGAGTTGTCCATAAGCCACTTTTGCTGTGTGCTTAGAGTCACTGCCCTGTTGGAAGGTGAGCCCTCTGCCCAGTCTGAGGTTCTGAATGCTCTGGACTGGATTTTCATTAAGGCTATCTTAATATTTTGGTGCATTGACTTTTCTTCTACTCCGAAGAGTTCCTCAGTCCCTGTCACTGAAAAACAGCACCACAGCATGAGGCTGCTGCCAGCACACTTTACTGTTGGGATGGTACTCTGCAGGTGATGAGCAGTGTCTGGTTTCCTTCAAACATGATGCATGGAATTGAGGTTGATCAGACCAGAGGATTTTCTTTCTCACAGTCTAAGGGTCCTTTAGCTGCTTTTTGCAAACTTCAAGTGTGTTTTCATGTGTCTTCATTGAGAAGAGGATTGAGTCTTGCCACACTGCCATTAAGCCTAGATTGGTGGAGAGTTGAAGTGGAGCTCCACTAGAGTAACCATGATGTTCTTGGCCACTACTCTAACCAAAGCCCTTCTCCATCACTTGCTCAGTTTGGCCTGGAGGCCAGCTCTAGGAAGAGTCCTGGTTGATTCAAACTTCTTCCATTAGGGGGACAGAGACTACATGATTCTGTAGCAGTTTTTTTTTTTTTCTGAACTCTTGCCCAGATGTGTGGCTTGATGCAGTCCTGTTTCTTAGCTCCACAGGCAGCTTTTTACAGGCAGACCTCGGGGCTTGGTTTTTGCTCTAATATGCATTTTAGGCTGTTAGACTGTTTATTAAGACAAATCATACCCATTCAACTGAATTTGCCACAGGTTAACATCACTCGAAGCGTAGTAACATCTACAAGCCATACGAATGTTCTTGATCTAAATTTCAACAGTCCCAGATAAGTGTATGAATACTTATGCAATGGAAACATTTAAGTTTTTTTCCAATGTTGATGTTAGCATCCATTTGTGAGTAATTCACATGGATGTATCCAAGGGTATGGTTTCAATATCTCTATTGAAAATATTAAACTTAAAATCCCATTAAAAAGTTTGTGAACACTTTAGACTTTTCTGTATTTTTGCAGAAAAAAGATGATCTGAAAAAAGATGATCTGATGATCTTTTGACCCAAAATATCATCAGATTTTCATGCAATCCTCAAAGCTGACAAAATGAAGCTATTAAGACAAAAACATATACTAGTTATTTTTTTGTTGTGGTTGTTTTTGGAAAATGATCCAATATTACATATCTGTGAGTGTAAAAAGTGTGTGAATCTCTAGGATTAGCAGGTATTTTGAAGGTGAAATTAGAGTCCATGAATAAACAGTGCTCATAAACACCTACTGAGTGAAATGAGTAGAGGTTTGGACCCGGAAACAGCTTACATTTTTCTTACAGTTAAATGTTTCTATTTTTTTCATAAACGCCTTGGTTGAGGTATAGTTTATTTCTTATTAAAGCCTTGTGTAAGTAGATGTATTTTGGAATTTGGCCATTAACATGTAACATTTTAATTATATTCTGCTGAAATTAATGAAATTAACGAATGACTTGAAAAAAGATTAGCTTATTTTAATGAACGAGATTCAAAGATCCGAGTCAGTAAATTGATCCAAATATCCCATCACTATGAAACTGTTACAGAATGAATGGAGAAGGCGTGCGGATCCATATTCAGGGGTTTATTTAATGACATGGCCAAACAACAGGCAGGGTCGAACATCAGCAAACAGGTATGGCACAGGCGAGACAAAAGATTAAACGCTAAGATCATGGCTCCCCGTACAGGCCAGCTCCTTTTTGGGGGCACTCGTGGCCTAATAGTTAGAGAGTCGGGCTTGTAACCCAAAGGTATTAAAGGTGGAGATTGTGAGTGAACAGTGCTCTTTCCACCTTCAATACCATGACTGAAGTGCCCTTGAGCAAGGCACCGAACCCACAATTGCTCCCCATCTATAATTAGGGGTACATTTAGAATTTGACAATGCAAAGAAAAAAAGTTTCCCTTTTTCCCAAAAACCCAAATATGACACAGCTGCTACAATCTATATTGTAGAAAGTGTTATATAAATAAAGGTGATCTGTATGAATATGTGCATAAAATACCATCTATGTTTGCTACTGTCCACCATGTTACCTTTACTGGGTAACACAGTTGACAGGTAACTTAGTTGACATTTTTAGTGTTTTGGGCCTATACTCAACAAGGAAGCCAAGAACTACTGAGGCATATGGTATGTTTAGAAATATATAATCATAAACAAAACATACATTTTAGTTAAATTGTCTTGTTAAAATTTGCAGCACTCCACTCTTGACACAGGTTTGTTAGTTTAACCAATATTAGACGAAAGAGAGAGAACATAACTCTTAGTGTTTCATCCATGTGCTTCTAGAGGAAATATCATTATACTGTGCAAATTATGTGAGAATGGGACAAACCATTTCTTTTTTTCATTTTTTTTTTTTGGAAGTGTTCCAGTGGGTAGCTTAGTTGACTATTCTAAGTGCATTGCATTTTATTAGACTGAATCACGGCATGAAAGAACACACTTTAAATGAGCACAGTCAGTCTAGCGAGTGTTTACGCTCTTATAATCAATGAAGCTGTTCATACACTGTATGATAAATTAATCTCTTACTTGCGTAGTTCGTTCATCTGCACTTTGTTGCTTATGATGAGGGAATTTGTGAGTTTCAGTCTGAACAAAACTCTGGGTTTCAGCTATGGCTACTCTGAACGCCTCTGATTACTGCATTCTCAACAGAGTCGTATCCCTGGTGAAAAAAACAGCATATGCTGGTAGGTATGTTTTGATGCTGGGATGCTGGTTAGGTAGGTTTTGATGCTGGTTTAAGCTGGTCCTTTGCTGGTTTATGCTGGTCCTTAGCTGGTTTATGCTGGTCCTTTGCTGGTTCATGCTGGTCCTTGACAAAAACCAGCAAAGGACCAGCTTAAACCAGCTAAGAACCAGCATAAACCAGCAAAGGACCAGCTTAAACCAGCAATAAAACCTACCTAACCAGCATTCCAGCATCAAAACATACCTACCAGCATATGCTGGTTTTTTCACCAGGGATGTGATTGGTTATAATGAGCAACACTGTAAAAACACATGAAAATAAAATATGATGTAACATGAGCAGGTCTAAATTAATACAGCAATCAAATCATTTTATTACATTTTCATTTTCACTTTCATGTTTGAAGTATTACAGTTTTATTGAAAAACCAGGGGACCCTCCAAGTATATATTTTTGGGTGTTATAGGGGGTCTCTCAATGCTTATGGGAGGTCCAGGACCCCCCAGCCCCCCCTCAATTCGAGCACCGATCCTTATGCATGTAACGTTATCTAGCAAAGATGGAGGGGCTATCGTGTCATTACATCAAAGTTATCAATGGCAAGTGTTAAATTTGCAGTATTATACACAACGGTTTGTCAAACGGTTTGATAAATTAAGAAATATTTTTTTGTGGTTTCTCACAGTGGGACACAAACGAGTAGAGCAAACTTTATTTTTAAAATGGAGAAGCGGCTGACAGACCATCTTCCATCTCTAACCTTAACTTGCATCACAGAAGCAAGGTACAGCAAACGCACATTCCCTATATTAAAATACGTGATGCTGATGAAGTTTGCTAAATCCGCCGAAGCCCTGGTGAACAAAGGGGCTAAGAAGCGTTTATAATGGATGTTTTGTTAACCTTAGTCAACATTTTAGACAGTTCTCACGTTGTCTTTTTTTAAAAATTCATACTAACAAATTGTTGAGCAAACGCAGCGAGAGGTGGTGTGATGTCATTGGCAACAAGACGGCTGCAATATAAGTCTAAAATGAAGTAAGTGGAATTCACAAATTGATGGGCTTTAGTGTTTAATACGAGATTACGAGATGCAATGTGTCACGTTATAAAGAGTAATTTAAATACATCATTCTTCAGTTTTTATATTTTGATGAATTGCTATTAATGCAAATGTAACGATGACCAGAAATGACCAGCAGCACAAGTCTTCCGAAGCAATACTATACTTTTTTTTGTGAATATTAGATTGAAATTTAAACCTAAACAATGATAAAGAATAAAGTCTTTTAAGTTGTGATTATAGTTATACAGTTATAGTTATGTACTTAATATAGATGAAAAATATATATTTTATATTTCTACCTGCATTTTTTATAAAGATGTCAGGTAATTGCTAATAATAAGATTGTAGTGGTTGAAAGTTATCTTATTATGATTCATTAAAATAAGCTGTCCATAAATGTTGCTTAATTGTGAGTTAAATGTCCCAAATTTTATGTTTTGTCTTCAGGGTCAATAATGGCATCGGTCATTAAAGCTATGATCCTGCCAGATCTATTACTATCTGAAAAGAAGACTTAGCAGATTTTTTTTCAAGACACAAGTTAGGACACGTTAAGACCATTTTAAATTTACTTGGCAACTGTCACACCCAGTTGGACTGTTTGTGTTGGTTTCTCCCTCTGTTGCCCATATTTGGTCATTCCTGTTCCTGTCCTCGCCAAGTTATTATTAGTTAATCACCCACACCTGCCTGTGTATCATTAGCCTGTCTTTATAAGTTGGTTTCAGTTGAGTGTTTGTGGTCTGATCTCAATGTTATGTTGGTGTGTGTTTTCCTGCCCTTCATGTCTGGATTTACCTATTGTGGATTATATTAAAGACGTCATTGTATTTCGCCTTCGTATTGCGCCTTTCTTACACATGACTGTGACAGCAACATTTTAAACTTTTAGTTGACATCAGCATAAATGACTGAATAAGATGAACATTTGAGTTGTATTAAACGGACAGTCCACTACAAAATTACAATTCTGTCATGATTTAGTCACCCTTGTGTTGTTCCAAACCCATTTTAAAATAATTTTACTCATCTTCAGATAAATGTATATATTTTTGATATTCTTTAGTCATTTTTCTCTGTCCATTGGAAGTCTAAGCAATCTTTATTTTAAAGCTTCAAACAGTTTAATTAGTTTAATTTAGGCTTTGACACGTAATAAAAAAAACCCTCAGCTCAAGCTTCTCAGTTAATTTTCTGTCCTCTTTAGAAGACTTGAATTAAAACACTTTATTCATGTGGATAAACTGTCTTTATGTACTTCTTGAAGCTAAATATTGATTGCCTAGACTTTCAATAGACTTACGAAATGGTGAGAGTATTGAATAATACATTTTTCTTCTAAAGATGAACAAGATTCATATGTTTGATATGACATGATGGTGAGTAAATGATGTTCATTTTCATTAAATTTTGTCATTAATTACCCTCATATCGTTCCAAACCCGTAAGACCTTTGTTCATCTTCAAAACATAAATTAAGATATTTTTGATAAAATCAGAGATTTCTGAGCCTGAATAGAAAGCAACACAACTGAAACATTCAAGGCCCAGAAAAGTAGTAAGGACATCGTTAAAATAGTCCATGTGACATCAGTGGTTCAACCATAATGTAATGAAGCTACGAGAATACTACTTGTGTGCAAAGAAAACAAAAATAATGACTTTATTCAACAATTCTTCTCCTTCAAATAACACCTTACACCATTATCGAGAGTACCTCTGATACTTCCAAATTGCTCTAATACTTCCAAATTGAACTTCCAAAATGCAGTTTAATTGCAGCTTCAAATGATCCCAAATGCGGTTGTCTTACTCTACCTGGACTGTTTTTTTCCGGTTCATGACAGTAGGGTATGTCGAAAAACTCCCATCTCAACTTCAGAATCATCCTATATTGCTGTTTTATCTTTTTTGTCAAGGGTGTTTGATCGGTACTTCTGCAGCGATGAGTTTTTCGACTTACCCTAACTGTCTTGAGTCAGAACACACAGATTTCAGGAATAGTAAGACAAGACGAGCATTTGAGATTAAAAAGTATTTCAATTGTATTTTTAAAAAAATAAAAATAACTGATCGTTTCGCTAGATAAGACCCTTCTTCCTCGGCTGGGATCATTTGAAGCCGCATTTAAACTGCATTTTGGAAGTTCAAAATCGGGGCGCCATAGTAATCCAGTATATGGAGAAAAATGCTGAAATGTTTTCCTCAAAAAACAATTTCTTTATGACTGGAGAAAGAAAGACATGAACATCTTGGATGACAAGGGCGTGAGTACATTATATGTGAATCTTTGTTTTGGAAGTGCCTTGTTTACATGCAAAGAAATGCACATGCATGCGTTATTATACTCTCTCTATAATGGCACCCTAGGGTGACGCAAAGGAAAAGAATTGTTGAATAAAGTTGTTATTTCTGGGTCTGGGAACAATTCAGCTGCATTGCTGTCTTTGGAGGGTCAGAAAGCTCGGATTTCATCAAAAATATCTTAATTTGTGTTCTGAAGATTAAGGAAGGTCTTACAGGTTTAGGACGACATAAAGGTGAGTAATTAATGACAGAATTTAAATTTTTGTGTGAACTATCACTTTAAGCACTGTTTTCTCTCTGTTTTGCAATAAAGAACCTTAGATTGTCAAATTAAATAGTAATGTAAATTATAAAATTCAATTCAAGCTCTAAATCATTTAGTTGATATTCAGCTCTGAAAACTCTGGAAGTTAGGATGTAAAAATTAAAGTACTACAGGGTTTTAAATGGGCACTTTCCATAATGAATAAACACTTCCCCATTCCTTTACACGTTTATTGTCATTTATGAAAAAGGGAGCCTGATCAGGTTCAGAAGGTAGCTGTCACCATCATTGCTGTTGTGGAAGAAGAGGGACATTGTCTTTAAACCCATTGGATGTTTGAAGATGATGTCTGCCAATTTTTGGGTCAGTCTGGTGCTGTGTTTTTTTTTTTGTTTTGTTTTTTTTGCATTGATGTATTCCCTTAGTTACAGTATACAAAAAGTAGAAAGTGCTGTTAATCTTGAGAAATTTTAACATAAAATGTATCCATATTATTTAGCAGTTATTTATTATTATTATTATTATTATTCCTGATATATAACATTTAAAATGGATTTTATTAAACATTTTTTGTTTGTGCAGTCTTATTTGGTGAAAAGTCTGGTAAGATAGCTTAAATGTTATATTTTTGACTATACAGCCCACTGATTTTGATTTATGCTTGAAAACATTTGTTGTATTTTAATAAATACTTAAGAAAACTCTCCTGTTCTGTCATTATTTCTTTGTACTTGTATTTTTTTGCTTTGAGTTTGATGAACTGCAATCGGTTTCCTCAAACCATTTAAGTTGCTATATAGTTGATAAGACTTAGTTAGATTTGTTACCTGAATTTAATACTGTAGCTGACGGCTGCATGGTTATAATTTTATCTCTAATAGTATCGATCTTGGAAGTAAAGTAGTTCATAAAGTCATTACTGCTGTACTGTTGGGAAAAGTCAATGCCTGTTGGTGCTTTATTTTTTGTTAATTTTGCCACTGTATTGAATAAATATCCAGGGTTATGTTTGTTTCCTTCTACAAGAGACAAAAAGTAATCAGATCTAGCAGTTTTTAATGCTTTTCTATAGGATAGGGTACATTCACGTCAGGCAGTATGAAATACCTTTAGTTTTGTTTTCCTCTAGCTGTGTTCCATTTTCCAGGCTGCTCTCTTTAGGGGGCGGGCGTGCTTGTTATACCACTGTGGCAGACTGTTTTCCTTAATCTTCCTTAAGCGTAAAGAAGCAACTGTATCTAAAATGCTAGAAAAGAGACAGACAGGCGATAAATACAGGGCAGGAAGCTGAACAGACAAGACTCGGGTAACAGGCAAAGAACAATACTAAACAAGACTAGGAAACTCAGAAATGGCTCCGTAAGGTTGCTATTGCTAAACACAATGATAAACACAAAACAATACTCGGCGATTTGAAAGAGGAAGTCCATTGCTTATAAAATGTGTTTGATTGGTTGCAGCGAGAGAGAATCAATATAATGGATGAGTGACCTCTGGTGGCAATTAGACAGAAGTCCATGAACCAGGTTTGTGACAGAAACAGAGGGGTATCCATACAGACCAGAGGACAATAGACTAATGAGTAAAAATAGAAACTAGCAAGGAGTGGGTGTGGTCAGATGAGTGTCTATGGCAATAAACAAGGGAACAGAGCAGCAGAGAAACATAAGGAGAATAAAGCAACAAAGAAAACAGAGAAATACAAAAATAGCCCATGACCACAGACTCAGGAGAAACAGAAATGTATATTTATATACCAATTATTTTCAGTGTATGATACCACAGTCTTATTCAAAAATAGTTTGTCTTTTTTTTTATTAAACTAACAGTTGGAAAGAAGCATGTTATGCACCACGCACCAAGCATGCAAACCAGCATTTCTACCATCACTAAAATCTGTTGTTCTTCTCTGTGTTTCACAGGTCACGTCCCATCCATCTGGGATGGATTCAAGAAAGACTGCTTTTTGGTAATTGTCATTACCATTTATGATGTTGATGTCATAAAGAGTTCCTCTGAATGTGCACGAAGTGTTTCTTTTTCTTTCTTCTTCTCTTACATGCAGGAACTACCATGTGTGGAATGAGGCCTGGATACATAGAGGCTTTTCTCTTTAAACATTATTTCTCTTGAAACAGTAATTCAAATGGATGTTTCCAATTGTTTAAGACATGTAAAATATGGTCCAAAAATCCAATGAAAATCTGAGATTTAAAATATCATCGAAAATGTTATGGGGTAAAACCATTTAAAAAAATGCTGCAATGTGACATGTAAGGAAATGTGTGTCATTAAGTGTCACATTTCAAATCATGCTGGATAACACCTAAATTGTTATACTGATTATATAATTTAGTATGACATCTAAAATATAGCCATTTTTACTAGTGACCCCAATTTCACACACCCCTCATTGTGGTAGAATTACATTACAGATCTCAGTGATGAAAGTGTATTTACAGAATTGAATTTATCACCAGCATCATTTTCATTACAACGTAATCTGCAATTATTTTCACTGCATACATTTTCACTTTTGCAACTCATTAGAGTAATACTCAAACAATTAAGTACTATTAATTTTTACCTAGACACATTGTTTTTTAGTCTCAACATGTCCTTCTGAAGTCATTCCCCTCAACAATATCTGCTGACAGTAGAACCTGTTATACATGAACAATGAACAAACATTTTATAAGACGCAACTCCAAAATTGCATATTTAAAAACAAATATGCTGACAGAGCAAGATGTGAAACTTCGCATGAATTACACAATTATTAATTAGACTAAGTAGGACTAGTACACACCTAACACTTACTATGTAAATCAGAAATGCCTATGGTGATGATGGCTCACGTCAAGTTAGCAGTTCAAGATGAGTGAAGCTGCTCTAGTGCCGGAATTAATGCCACACACTGCTTTCACCTAAAATGTATATAATAAAGCAATAAGAAGAATTCATTTAGCTTTGATTCTGTAATTACTGATTACAGATCAATACATCAAATTCTCACATGAACTGAAGGTAGGACTTTAAGGTACAACTAACAATTCAATGTAATTTAATTTCCACAAAGCGTAAGACAGAATGGTATTTAAGGAAGAAATGACGCAGGAAATTTCTTCAAATCGTGAAACACACCCTCTAAAATGACAGTCGTAAAGAAATCTACAGAAATAATGAATTACTTAAATTCATTTAGTCAGAGCACTTTCCCCTACTTTGCAATTTCTCAATTACTATCAATTACTAATCACTATCAATCCACAACAATTAAACTAAGACATTAATTTTGACTTAATTCCCTGAAACAGATCATTCAAATTAACATTTGTCACTCACCCAAAATCTTTTCTTCTTGCTCACAGGAGATGTGGATGGGGTGGAGCTGAACATGAAGTATATATACATCTAGAACTGCAGTGGAAAGATGTGCTGGTTAAAGCAGAACTTACTGGTCACTTGCTTTAGTAATTCAAGTTCTTACTTCAGGTACTTGTTACAAACAGGACAACGACTAAAATCATGTAAGTAACCAACTTTGACATTGCTTCATGTCTGTTACCTGTTTTTACTTTGCACATTAGTGTTGAATTTATGGACTTTTAAATAAAACAAAGCTTGAGAAGGAAGTTCTACAAACCTAATTTGAATGGATTTAAAGGCTGGAATATTCAGGAGAACAGCTAAATTATGAATGATCCACTTGAACTTGTGCATGACAAAACAATGCTAATGTTGTATCTTTTTATTTGTCCTTTACAATCTTCCTTCGTTTTTGCACAGGATGCCTTTTGTCAACAACCAGTACAAAAACGTCTGCACCCTCGGCCGTTTCCCAGGTATTACCCTGCAGGACAGCTGGAAAAGAGCATGCTGTGCACCAGCTTACACCAGCCCATGTGCAAACCCTTGTGTAAACCCATGGGCAAATGTTTACGTGAACCCATACGTAAACCTTTACTGGAACCCATGCATTAACCCTTGCACTACTGCATATGCTACTCCTTACGCTACTCCTTGCGCTACTCCATATGCTAATCATTGTGAATTTAGTACTTCTTACTGTGATTATGAGAAAAAGGAAGTCGTCGTCAAGGAATATGTGGATGATTGCACAACCACGCAAGTCTGTGGAGTCGAGAGTAAGAGTTGTTGTGTTTTCTTTACCTTTAACTCAATGAATGATTTGTTTGATAATAAGTTAGTGGTTTTCTGCTTTATTTATTTATTTTTTAGATTCTCTCCTCCGGGTGTCTAAAGTCGACTTGCTCAAATGCAGGACTGGACCGAATCGTCTGGAGCATCACACACATTTTTTCCTTGATGAGCATCTCATTGTCCGTAGAGGACAATATTTCAATATGTGGGTTGATCTGTGCCGTCCTTTCAATCGCAGTTGTGACAAGCTTCACCTGGAGCTCAAATTAGGTTAGTTATGACCAACAGCATGTGGAAACCTGCCAAAAAAAAAAGAATATGTACAGGAAGAACAGGAGGAGCTGAACCAGCATTTTTACTGTATCTTCGCTGAAGCGTCTTGTTTTTCTGTGTGTTTTACAGGTCACATCCCATCCATCCGGGATGGCACTTTGGTGATCGTTCCAATAGTGGAGGAATTCAAGAAAGACTGCTGGGGAGCAAAGATTGTGGAAATAGCACAAAACCGAATCAAACTGTGTGTGAACTCTGTTCCAACGGCTTGCGTTGGACGATACCAGTTCAGTGTCGTGACACACTGTGCAGGAGGCAGATTCGCTTTACCTTATGTTCCTGAAAATGACATTTACATGCTGTTCAACCCCTGGTGTAAAGGTATGTGTTTCATTACACTTTAAAATAAACCTGAACCTGAATATTTGTTTAAAGTTGAAAAATATATATATGTTTACTGTTCTCTTTATCAGATGACTGTGTGTACCTGAGTGATGAGACAGAGAGAGCTGAGTATGTGCTGAATAACATGGGCAAGATCTACTATGGAACTAAGCAGCAGATTGCCTGCAGAAATTGGAACTTTGGTCTAGTAAGAGACAAATGTTTACCCATATATTACAAAGTGCCTGCACGAGTTAACGGTATGTCAGAATTGATATGTCAAATCCACTGATTTCAGTGGGAATAGTGTGGCACAAGCAACAAACTCTTCTTTTTAAGTAAACTCATACACTCATAAGTGTGTGCATTAAAAGTGCTGGAACCCATTGGGGTTGCTGCTGAAAATGTTTTTTTTTTTTTTACATCTAATTTCTCTTTCTATCTCAGGTATAACTCTACTCTCTAACATTTTTATGCACAAAACAGCATGAAAAATTTTTCAATTTCCAATTTCCTCACTCCTCTGTCTGATTCTTAGTGTGAGGAGGGAGTCTTGCCTGCATGTATGTATGTGTTGGAGAAGAGCTGTAGCCCTTGCTCAGGATGGGGAAACCCAGTTGTCATTTCCAGAGTGGTGTCTGACATGGTGAGTCTTCATTTTCTTCTTATCAACATCCTGATTTCATGTTGGAAAGCCTTTAAAATGGTCTGATTTGTTCTCTTCTGAGTGTGGTGCTTTTGCAAGGTGCTTGCTGCATTGAAAATAAAATAGTTCAAAGCATCTTTTCTTATCAGGTTATTGCCAAAAAAGACTGTGGTGTGCTGGTGGGTAACTGGTCAAGCTGCTATGGAGATGGAATTGCTCCTACATCCTGGTGCAGCAGCAGCGCCATCCTGAAACAATGGCACAAATGTGGAGGAATACCTGTCAAATATGGGCAGAGCTTGGCCTTTGCTGGAGTCACCAACACCTGTAAGAGTTCCTACAGACTGGACAAGGAGAAAACATTTCGAGGAAGCTATTTTAGTATTAATGCACTTACATTCTTCTTCTTTGTCTTGTAGTGTTGAGGTGTTTGGGTATTCCTGCTCGTCCGGTCTCAAACTTCTGTTCTGCCCATGACACTGACGTTCGTTTGACAACTGATGTCTATTTAGATGAGAAATTTCAGCTGATGGATCACATGAACCGTGATTCAATCTGGTAATTGGCATTAACATTTGTGATGTCATAAATAATTCTTCTGAATGTCCATGAAATGTTTGCATCTCTTTATTCTTCTCTTCCATGTAGGAACTACCATGTGTGGAATGAGGCCTGGATGACTCGGTCAGACCTGCCAGCTGGTTTTGGAGGTTGGCAGGTGCTTGATTCCACTCCTCAACTGACCAGTCAGGGCTTCTTCCGCTGTGGCCCCACCTCTGTTGCTGCGATCCGCAGCGGTCAGGTCTTCCTGAAGCATGATGTGCCCTTCCTTTTTGCCGAAGTATGTTAATTCCCTTAGTATAGCTTTCAGTCATACAGTTAACGTATGATCACTTATGATTCCTGTTTGTCTCTTTGTGTTCTAGATAAACAATGATAAAGTTTATTGGCAGAGGAAATGTGATGGAACATTTGGTGTTGTTCATGTTGAGAAGGATGTAGTAGGTCACTGCATCAGCACCAAGGCTGTCGGCTCAGATCAACGTATAGACATCACAAACCTCTACAAACATCCACTTGGTAAAAACCACATGCATTTCTCTTAAAACATCTGATTCAGTCCTTATACTTTTGAACCATGGATTATATAGGATGATAAAGGTTGGTGTCTCTCCTCTGTACATATTCCTTCTATTTTCATTGATTAGGTTCTTCTGAGAAGTGCACAGCTTTGGAAACAGCCCTTCGTCATGGCTTGAGGAGATGCGCACACCCATTGCCCTGTGCTGAAGATGTTGTCTGTGAAGTCAGCCTGAAAGGGGATGGGCCATGGGTGGGCAGGGATGCCATGCTTTGCATCAATCTAAGAAACAAATGCAGCTCACCACGAAGCGTCACCCTCTTCAGCCAGGCTGCAGCCACATACTACACCGGAGTCAGGAAGACCTTCCTCAAGAGAGACCAGACATGCATTGAGCTCAAGCCCTCTGAATGTGAGAAATGACAAAGTTTTGTAGAAGTTGCAGTAGATGAGACAACACACTTGGTATAATGCAGCTTATGGGTAAAGGGACTAGTAATAAAAGTATTCATTCAGTATTTGTCAATTTTCCCCACTATAGGCAGACCTCTGGACTGGACCCTGACTTATGACGAATATAAAGAGCACCTGGTGGATCACGCCTCACTGATGCTTAACGTCTTTGGACATGTCACTCAGACTAAGCAGGTTGTGGCCACCCAGTACAGCTTCAGACTGCGCACACCAGATCTTGTTATCACTGTGAGTTTACAGTTTCGGTTTTACTTCTTAAACTTTTGGTTCGTTAAAATCATTTAATTATGAACTGTTACATTTATGATTCTTTTCAGCCTGTATGTGATGCCATCTTGGGTCAAGAAGTGCCAGTCAAAGTCACTTTCCAGAATCCACTGCCTTGTGTCCTGAAGAACACTGTATTCCGCTTTACAGGACTTGGACTGCAGAATGCCAGAGTTGTCAACTATGGGTAAGACACTAGAAAATTTATATTACTGTCTTATTCAAAAGCTTATCCACTTAAATTCTGTTCTCACATTAATTTTTACTTTCTTTCTTTTGCAGTGACATTGCAGGGCATGCCACAGTGTGCCTGACCGAGAAGTTTATTCCCAAGTGTCAAGGCCCACAGCAACTCCTGGCATCATTCGACTGTCCTCAACTCACTCAGGTGCATGGGTTTGCCAACATTGCTGTCAAACAGCGCTATTAAACAAACTGAACAACCAAAATAGAGGAAAGTTTCATTGGAAGGAAAATGCTGTTGAAAAAATTTTCAACAGCAGAATTTCAGTAAAATTTGTCCAGTGTGTATTTCACAGGATTGATTTGCAAACTGAATTAACAATTTCGCTTCACTTTTTCTACAAAACACAAATGTTACATTATTAGAGTTGAAATGTTTGTGTTCATTAAAGAACTGTAACCATGCCAGTCCTGAGAAAAACAATCTGATTAAAAGCATTTGAAAAGACAAAAATATATTGTGTTATGTTACATAATTTCCTTATTTAACTGTATTGTTGTTATTTCAGCGTTTAGAAATATATGAATAATTGAATAATCAGTTTGTATGTGTCTGTTATGAGTCAGTAACTAATATTTCTGGGTAACAATAACTTCAGGATATCTGGACCAACCAAAAGATACTAATATTTATAAGGTTGTGGTTGCTATGTCTATTATATGCAATAACAATAACATTCAAATGATAATCCAGTGCCTTGCAAAAATATTCATACTCCTTAAATTTTTTCACATTTTGTTGTTGTTGCCTTGTTAAACTGCTTTAAATTGCTTTTTCCCCATTAAAATCTACACTCCATACACCATAATGACAAAGCAAAAACAGAATTATCACTGTCAATTTGTAAATGTATTTAAAAAAAAAAAAAAATCTGAAATAAGTACAATGCATAAGTATTCATACTCTTAACTCAGTACTTGGTTGAAGCACCTTTATAGCCTCTTGGCTGTCTTTTTGGGTATAATGTGATAAGATTTGCATATCAGCATTTGGCAATTATCTGCCATTCTTCTCATCTCTTCACCTCTCAAGCTCTGTCAGCTTAGATGGGGCAGACACACTTTTTCAGGTTTCTCCAGAAATATTTAAATGGGTTCAAGCACAGGCTTTGGCTGGGCCACTCAAGGACATTCACAGAGTTGTCCATAAGCCATTGCTGGAAGGTGAGCCTTCTGCCCTGTCTGAGGTTCTGAATGCTCTGGACTGGATTTTCATTAAGGCAATATTTTGGATTTAGGATTGAGTCTTGCCACACTGCCATTACGCCCAGATTGGTGGAGTGTTGAAGTGATGTTTGTCCTTCTGTAGGTTTCTTCTATTTCCACAGACCATGGAGCTCTACTGGAGTAACCATGATGTTCTTGGTCACTACTCTAACCAAAGTAGTTGGTAGTAGTTAAGACTACATTTCATGAGATGGCCCAGATCTTCACTAAAATGGTGCTTTTTACACAGGATTTTTTGTGTGATATAGGCAGAGTTGTGGGACTCAATGGAGGATAGACTGTTTATTGAAAAACTGAGTGGGCCAGAGAACTGGACAATGTGGAAATTTCAAATGGAACATTTGATGAAAGCAAAAGGACTATGGGGCATGGTGGTGGAGACTGACAACATGCTAGAGGGAGCAAATGCACAGACAAAGGCAGAATTTGGAAAACGGAAAGAAATAGCTTTTTTTTTTGTGTGTATTGGTGCTGAATGTGAGTGCACCCCAATTGTATCTGATAACAAGCTGTAAGACCCCTAAGAAGTGTGGGACACACTAAAAGGACATTTTGAGAGGGACACTCTTGCAAACAAGTTGTTTCTGAAGAAAAAATACTTCATATGTGAAATGAAGGAAGGAGAGAGCATTACTGAACATTTGAAACGAATGAAAGAACTAATTGACCAGCTAGGAGAGATAGGTGCTGTAATTGAAGAGGATCAGATTGTAACACTGCTGGGTAGTTTGCCATCAAGCTATGCTACAATTATCATGGCACTGGAAACTAAGTTGGACAATTTAACACTGCAATTTGTTCAGCAAGCATTAAGAAATGAAGAACAAAAGCGAGTGTCTGCAGATGGTAACTATGGCAGTGGTATGTCCAGTGGCGTGTCAGCGATGTCAACGCAAGTTTGCAGTGATATGCAGTACAACTCTATGGCAGTGAAAGCTGACAGATCCAGCTTTTAAGGAGGAAGGAAAGGAAGGAAAGGACGTGACATGTGGCCAAGTATGGTGACCCATACTCGGAATTTGTGCTCTGCATTTAACCCATCCAAGTGCACACACACAGTAGTGAGAAGTGATCAAACACGCACACACACCGTGAACACACACCCGGAGCAGTGGGCAGCCATATTGCTATCGCTGCGGCGCCCTGGGAGCAGTTGGGGGATCGGTGCCTTGCTCAAGGGACTCACCTCATGAAGAAATCCTCCAAAACTACCAGCAGTTTTCTAGACCATAGTCGGTGAAGCTCGATGACAGCAGAGTGGTTGATGCCCTAAGACTTGGTAACGTAAGACTGAGAATGACATTCAAAGTCAGTGATGTAAAAAATGTCTGAATGTTTGATGTGCTGCATGTTCCCAAGTTATCTGGGAATCTCTTCTCAGTGGGAGCTGCTGTCAGAAGAGGAAATACGGTGCAGTTCAAAAAGTCTCGCTGTTACATAAGGAATGGGAACACAAAGATCTGATGGGTTGTATCAGCTGGATGTCAAGGGAAGTTTGCCTGACTGTCACTGTGTGTCAAGTGCTTTAGTAATAGCCAGCGACTGGGACACACAACCAAATTAAAGAAACTTAAAAATCTGGTGAATGGAGTGGACCTTCCTGCAGAGAAAGAAGTTTGCTTCTTTGAAGCCTGCGTGGAAGGTAAGTTTTCCAGGAAGCCTCACAAGCCAGTGGGAGAAATCCGTTCAAAACACAAACTGTAGCTGGTCCATAGTGACGTCTGTGTTCCCATGCAGACTGAATCCATAGGTGGTTCCAAGTATTTTGTGACTCTTATTGATGACTATTCTAGATGTTGCCAGGTATACTTTATGAAGCAGAAGAGTGAAGTTCTTAACAAATTCAAGGAGTCTGAGAAAACATTCTCACATGAATGCAGACAGAAAGTGACAAGACTAAGAACAGACAATGGTGGGGAATACACATCCAAAGAATTTCAAGAATACTTGAAGGCTCAAGGTATCCATCATCAGACAACTGTATCTCAGCAAAATGTATCTTAGCAAAATGGTGTTGCAGAAAGAATAAGACATTAATTGAAGTAGCAAGAACCATGCTCTCTAATGCTAAATTGCCAAAGATGTACTGGGCGGAGGCTGTAGCAACAGCAGTTTACATACAGAACAGGCTACCCACATCTGTTCTGAAGCAAGAGACACCCTACCAGACAAACAGCCAAATGTGAGTCACATGAAAGTGTTTGGTTGTGTAGCTTATGCACATGTCACAGATGCAGAAAGAAGAAAACTGGACAAGGTTATAAAGGATTCTAATTCGTCGGGATGTGATCTTCAATGAGTCAGACTTTGACTTGAAACAAGAAGTGGACATTTCTTCTTCGGAGAACATAATGAAAATGCATGAAAACATCAGTCGATGTTACTGTCAATGAAACTGCTAAGGCAGCAGAATCGGAAAACCACCCAAGAGGTATGGATATGATGAGTTTGCTGACCTAGTGACTGTTGATCATTATGCTAGTGTTTGTCATGTTGCAGAACCAGGCACACTGAAGGAGGCAATGATTAGTCCCAACGCAAAGGAACGCCAGGAGGCAGCTGACTTGGAATATGAGTCACTGCTGGAAAGTGAGACGTGGGATTTACTGGAACTAGGATCGGAAGGCCATAGGGTTAAGGTGGGTGTTCAAAAGTAAAGTATCAGAGTGACGGACGAGTGGAGAGATGCAAGTGCAGACTCTTTGCTAAGAGATACTCACAGAAGTATGGTGCTGATTATGAAACTTTTTCACCTGTGGTAAGATTTAGCTCAATTCATACGTTGCTATCCTTCGCCGTCCAGAATAGTCTACATCTGCATCAGATGGATGTGGTAACTCCATTTCTAAATGGACACCTGGACGAGGAAATCTACATGGGGCAACCAGAGAGATTTGTCAAACCAGGAGAGGAACATTTGGTATGCAAACTGAAAAAGTCAATATATAAGCTGAAGTAGTCCCCTCGCTGCTAGAGCAAAACATTCACAGAGTTCATGAAGAACATTGGTTTCACACAGAGAACATCGGACCCATGTGTGTTCATGAGATTGCAACAGGAGCTGGAGATATTGGCTGTATATGTTGATAATCTGATCCTGATCACAGTCGATGGAAAGCAAGAAAGAGCATGAAAAAACGTACTCTAAAGAAGTGCTACAAGATTAAGGACATGGAAGAGCTGTCCTATATCTTGGGTATCTCTGCCATCCAAGACAAGAAGAAACACTATTTCTTGATCAGAAGCATTACATTAAAGCCATTCTTGAAAAATACGGCATGCATGATGCCAATCCTGTTGCAACTCCAACTGATGCAAAAGAATGATGGTGTAAGCAAGCCTGTGAACTCAAGTACTTATCAGTCCATGGTGGGTAGCCTACAGTATGCTGCAATGGCCACACGTCCTGACATAGCACAAGCAGTGAGTGTTGTATCAAAGTTCAACGCAAATCCAAGTGCTGATGGCGGTGAAGAGAATTCTATGGTACTAGAAGGGTACTGAATCTTGCTCTAAAGTATGAGCAGTCAGATTCTGGAACTTATCTTCTGATAAGATGATGCTGACTGGGCTTGTGACCAGGACGATCGTTGCTCGACAACTGTGTAAGGCCTCTATCGAACAAATTGCCAAAAGAGACACAGCATCACTACATTCCAGGGGAATCTAAATCCAACTGCAGTACTGCCCTACAGACAGTGTTGGGGGTAATGCATTACTTTTTTCAAGTAACTAGTAAAGTAACGCATTACTTTTGAATTTCTAAGAAAATATCTGAGTTACTTTTTCAAATAAGTAACGCCAGTTACCATTTATTGATTGACAAGCCTCCTGTCAGGAAATTGGGAGTAAACATGATATTACTGTATTCTAGACTAAATGTGAACATGCATTAATTCATCTCACTTACAAAAAACTGATTCAGTATTCCTCAAAATGAACAAAAGCAGTGAAATGCAAACTCACAATATGACGCAACCCTGCAATAATTAAATATGTTAAAACAAATATCCTTTATATATTTAATCCCATTTTATTAACCAGTGTCTTTGCTGCTGACCTTCAATGATGCAATTCAACCATAATAATAAGCAAAAATTACTTTAGATAAACTGTTTTTACATAAAACATTTGTGCTTTGTTTTTTTTTTTATAGCTGAAGAGTGATCTCCTGCATAAATGTACTTTTCTTTCACTTTTGTGAGTACTTTTCTGAGGTGAATTCATTTCACTTTTGGTGTAAAAGGGCTTTTATATTACAATTGTTTTATATTAAAAACAAAGAAGCAAGCCCTGCCCAGATTTAAAAAGTAACGCAAAAGTAACGTAACACATTACTTTCCATAAAAAGTAACTAAGTAACGTAATTAGTTACTTTTCAGGGAGTAACGCAAAATTGTAATGCATTACTTTTAAAAGTAACTTTCCCCAACACTGCCTACAGATGATATGAAGGCAGATATCATGACCAAGCCATTAGTAAGATAGACGTTTGAGTATCTTAGAAGTGAGATTGGACTTTGTTAAATTTAATTCTGTTTCGTCTAACAGTAAATAATAGGGCTGGGACAATAAATTGTTGCATAGCAAATTGAGAAATGATTTAGCATCAATTCTGACATTTTCCGAACACATCGCGATTCTTTCTCAAATCCATTCTGAGCTTACCTTTGAACAGCAGATGCCACTGTTTACTTTAGAAACAGCCGTGCTCTGCATGTTTCCAAATCCTTACACACACTTGAACCTAAAATAATCATTCATACAATTCAAAAAGGTTGAAGCAAATTACAAGGGTGTTCACAGTTTGCTGTGTTTACATTAATCTCGCGTCATAAAAGCAAAGCCAAGGTGAAATTACATGACTCAGCCGAATGCACAAGTGCTCTTCAGTACTCTTCTTTGTGAGCATTTGAGTGTGCGGATAAAACTAAATTAGAGCGCCATCTGCTGTTAAAATCTAAGCTCAGAATGCATTCGGAAGATCTTAGAATCGATTTATCATTGCAGCCCTAGTAAATAGACTGGACTGTGTTTATTGTTAAGTGTGTTATGATGCAAAATGTATTAACATGGTAAAAAGACAGAAAAAGATCATATGTACATAAGTTTGTGTTAGTATGATTTATTGTATTTTGACACGGTTAAAAAAAAATTGCATTTTTCTGTTAAAAGTAAAATAGTTTACCATAACATTGCTTAACGCTATTGGAAAATTAAGTGGGAGTGTTGTAATATAGTAATTTGCCAATAGATGTCACTGTTAGACTGACGACATTAGGTGTCGCTGTAGTTCTGTTTTTCTTCCTGCTTCCTCTTTCAGTTGTGATAATAAAAACCATGTAAAAACTTAAACAAATGCAGCATTTGTTTTACCTAAATTCTTCCCCAGAAATGTGGCTTGATGCAATCCTATTTCTGAGCTCTACAGGCATCTTTTTATAGGCAGACCCTAGGGCTTAGCAACCACATACTTTTAAATATTAGTATATTTTGGTTGGTTCAGATATCCCGAAGAGTTGTTTTTGTCAGCCAGAAGTACTAGCTACTGACTCATAACTCTCATACAAAATGACTAAATTATTCATATTTTTTTCTTTATGCTGAAGCAGCACATAACACCAATACAACTAAATAAGTTAATTATGTAACATAATACACCAAAAGGTTTTTAAAGAGATTATTTATTCTCATGACAAGATGAAAAATGTATAGAACATCCTGTTAGTGCAACCTCTTCTTTAATGAACACAGACATTTCAGTTCTAATAATGTAACATTTGTGTTTTGTAAGTGAAGTGAAGCAAAATTTTTTAATGCATTTTGCAAATCAATCATGTGAAATACACACTGGAAAATTTTGATTCATTTAGTCAACAGCATTTACTTTCCAAAGAACCCTCTCTGTTTTGGTTGTTTAGTTTGTTTAACAGTGCTGTTTGACAACAATGTTGGCAAATCCATGCACCTGAGTGAGTTGAGGACAGTCGAACGATGCCAAGAGTTGCTGTGGGCCATGACACCATGGAATAAACTTCTCGGTCAAGCACACTGTGGCATTCCCTGCAATGTCACTGCAAAAGAAAGAAAGTGAAAATTAATGCAAGATTAGAATTTAAGTGGAAAAGTTTTTAAATGAGAAATTAATTCAAACACTCTAGTGTCTTACCCATAGTTGACAACTCTGGCATGCTGCAGACCAAGTCCCGTAAAGCGGAATACAGAGTTCTTTAGGACACGAGGCAGTGGATTCTGGAAAGTGATTTTAACTGGCACTTCTTGTCCCACGATCACATGCAGACTGAGATACAAAAGACAATTTAGCACTAAATGATTTTAACAAACCAAAAGATTAAGCAGTTGATCTATAATTGTAAACTCACAGCAATAACAAGGTCTGGTGTGCGCAGTCTGAAGCTGTACTGGGTGGCCACAACCTGCTTAGACTGAGCCACATGTCCAAAGAGGTTGAGCATCAGTGAGGCGTGATCCACCAGGTGCTCTTTATATTCGTCATAACTCAGGGTCCAGTCCAGAGGTCTGCCTATAGTAGGAAAAACACTGAATGAATACTCATGCTTTCATTACTAGTTTCTTTACTCATAAGCTGCATTATATCAACTGTGTGGTCTCATCTACAGCAACTCTTACAAAACATTATAATTTCTCACATTCAGAGGGCTTGAGCTCAGTGCATGTATGGTCTCTCTTGAGGAAGTTCTTCCTGACTCCAGTGTAGTACGTGGCTGCAGCCTGGCTGTAGAGGGTGACAGTTTGTGGTGAGCTGCATTTGTTTCTTAGATTGATGCAAAGCTCGGCATCCTTGCCCACACATGGTCTGTCCCCTTTCAGGCTGACTTCACAGACAACATCTTCAGCACAGGGCAGTGGGTACGTGCATCTCCTGGAGCCATGACGCAGGGCTGTTTCCAAAGCCGTGCACTTCTCAGAAGAACCTGATCAATGAAAGAAAGTGAGATGAGATGCCAAACTTTATAAGCACCATGGTTCAAAGTGTTGAGGGCTGCAATAGATTTTTTTTAAGAGAAATGAATGTGGTTTTTACCAAGTAGGTGTTTGTAGAGGTTTGTGATGTCTATATGTTGATCTGAGCCAACAGCCTTGGTGCTGATGCAGTGACCTCCTACATCCTTCTCAACGTGGACAACACCAAATGTCCCATCACATTTCCTCTGCCAATAAACTTTATCATTGTTCACCTATAACACACAGAAACAAACAGGAATCATTAGTCATTATATGTTAATCTCTGTATTACAGAAAGTTAAATTATAGGATTTAACACACTTCAGCAAAAAGGAAGGGCACATCATGCTTCAGGAAGACCTGCCCATTACGGATCGCAGCAACAGAGGTGGGGCCACAGCGGAAAAAGCCCTGGCTGGTCAGTTGAGGAGTGGAATCAAGCACCTGCCAACCTCCAAAACCAGATGGCAGGTCTGGGCGAGTCATCCAGGCCTCATTCCACACGTGGTAGTTCCTACATGGAAGAGAAGAAGAAAGAAACAGAAATACTTCACTGACATTCAGAGGAATTCTTTTTTTTTATGTCAACACAAATGATAATGACACTTACCAGACTGAATCACGGTTCATGTGATCGATCAGCTGAAATTTCTCATCCAAGTAGACATCAGTTGTCAAACAAACATCAGTGTCATGAGCATATAGTATATAAGAAGTATATAAATAATTACATCTCTTCCCATTTTTTTTTTCTCCTTGTCCAGCCTGTAGGAACTCTTACATGTGTTGGTGACTCCAGCAAAGGCCAAGCTCTGCCCATATTTGACAGGTATTCCTCCACATTTGTGCCATTGTCTCAGGATGGCACTGCTGCTGCACCAGGATGTAGGAGCAATTCCATCTCCGTAGCAGTTTGACCAGTTACCCACCAGCACACCACAATCTTTTTTGGCAATAACCTGATAAGAAGAGACAACAAAATCTATTTTATTTTGAATGCAGCAAGCTTCATGGAGATGTACCACAATCAGAAGAGAACAAATCAGACCATTTTAAAAGCTTTACCAGAACCAGTTTTGTAGAACTGTGGATTATTAAAAGTCCATTAAAACAATGAATATGTGCAAAATAAAAGCAAATAACAGACATGAAATAATATCACAGTTGATTACTTACATGTTTTTATCCTTGTTCTTGTTTGTAACAAGTAACTGAAGTGAGAACTTGAAGTACTGAAGCAAATGAACAGCAAGTCCTGCTTAAACAGTTTAACTTTCTACTGCAGTCCTAGATATATATACACTTCATGTCCAGCTCCACCCAATCTGCATCTCCTGTGAGCAAGAAGAAAAGATCTTGGGTCAGTGACATATGTTAATCTGAAAGTTCTGTTTCAGGGAGTTAAGTCAAATTTATGTCTTAGTTTAATTGTTGTGGACTGATAGAGATTTAATTGAGAGATTCCAGAGTTAGAAGAAAATGCTTATATATAATTATTACAAAATACCAATACCAAACTACTCATTGCAAGGTCAATCCCATGATTTCCAGATAATGCTTTTGTTTTACATATAGTGTAAAAGATAAAAAAGGAATTTAATTAACCTGAATTTATGTAATTCATTCTTTCTCTGTATTGTTTTATAACTATCATTTTAGACTGTGTGTTTCACTAACTGAAGAAATGTCCTGCTTAATGTTCTCTCTTAAATATTCTCTCTATAATCTCTTTGATTGCAAAACATGAACATATGCTACCTAAATTCTTCTACAGAACAGTCAGAGCCTATTTTTAACTAGTGCACCTTGTTTTACTATGACACACACAGTACATTGCTTTGCAATTGTTATGCAATTTCTGAATTTCAAATATTTAAATTTTATACCTGTAGCAACAGTAAAAATGAAATATGACACATTTGGTCAGACTGTGTTGTAACGTAGCATTAATTTAGGCAGTAGAACAGCTTCATTCCAGTTGAACTGCTAACTAAGCAAAGTCATTTTTCACCATATGCTTTTCAGGTTTGCATAGTTAAGTGTTAATGCACTGGGTGTGTAGTAGTCCTACTTAATGTAATTAGTAATTATATAATTTATGTATAGTTTCATATCTTACTCTGTCAGCATCTTCATTTTTTAAATATGCACTAATTTTTAAGTCACCTTATGTACAATATTTGTTGATATTTGTTGATTGGCTGTATTGTTGTGAACTGATGTAATGCAACTACAATGAAGTATGTGACAGTTTACGTATATTTGTTATAGCCCACCACAACAGACAATAGATTTGCACACTAGCTTGTGATGAATACGTGAACATAAATACTCTAATAGCATCACATGCAGGCAAGGAAAAGGTGAGATGAGGATCTATAAACAGCAAAGTAAACAAGGGAACAGAGTAGAAGAGAAACATGAGGAGAAAAACAACAACAAAGGAAACACAGGAAAGCAAACAAAGGAAAAGACAAAACTACAAAATAAAGAGGACTATTATTGCAATGGACTATTATTGTAAGGCACTACTAAGTGGTTGTCCTGCAACTTCAATAAACAAGCTATAGGTAGTCAAAAATGCAGCTGCTAGAGTCTTTACCAGGTCAAGAAAATATGATCATCATACCCAAATTTTACAGTCTCTGCACTGGCTACCTATTAGTGTTGTTATGTAATTCCCTTATTTAGCTGTATTGTTGTTATGTGCTGCTTCAGCATTTAGAAAAAAAATATATGAATAATTTAATCACTTTGTATGTGAGTGTATGTGAGTTATAACTAGTAATTCTGGGGAAAAGAACTCCTCGGGATGTCTGGACCAATCAATCAATCAACCAACCAACCAAAATATATTAATATTGAAAAGGGTGTGACAAACTATTAACTAAAGCTAAATATTAGTCTCTTTTGAAGTCTATGGTCAAATGAAACACACACACACACACACACACACACACATATACATACATATATATATATATATATATATATATATATATTATAAAAGACACAGACATTATGTTGTTGGAAATAATTTATTTGATTGTAAAACGTGTACATGTGCTACCTAAAGTTTTAAAATGTTTCTTTTGCAAAAAAGTTAGAGCCTATTTTTAACTAGTTTGCTTTCTTTTACTAGGGCACATACAGTACATTGCTTTGCAATTGTCATGCAGTTTCTCAATTCCAAATATTTAACAATTTTTTAATATATATATATATATATATATATATATATATATATATATAATTAAAAAAATAAAAACATAACTAATTATTTTGGCTTTAGATCTGTAATCATTGTCATTGTACATATGACACTTTTCTGTACAAATGAAAACTCATTTTCATTTAATTACCACAAAACATATGAGGGAGAATATTAATTAAGCAGAACATTTCTTTAATTAGTGAAAAACTCTCTAAAATAGTTGAAAAAATACAGATAAATAATAAATTATGTGAATTCAGGTTAATTAAATACTTTTTTTCCCTTCATCTTTTACAATATACTTAAAACAAAATAATTACCTGGGAATCAGTGACACTGCTATAAGTAGTTTGGCATTGGCATTGTGTAATCATTATAAATTAGCATTTTCTCCTTACTCTGGAATTTCTCAATTACATCTCTATCAGTCCACAACAATTAAATTAAGACATTAATTTGACCTAATTCCCTGAAAGAGAACATTCAGATTAACATTTGTCACTCACCCAAAATCTTTTCTTCTTGCTTACAGGAGATGCGGATGGGGTGGAGATGAACATGAAGTATATATATATGTCCAGTGCTGCAGTGAAAAGATGAGCTGGTTAAAGCAGGACTTGGTGTTCACTTGCTTCAGTAATTTAAGTTCTCACTTGTTACTTGTTACAAACAAGGACAAGGACTAAAAACATGTAAGTAATCAACTTTAATATTACTTCATGCCTGTTATCTTTTTTTTTTTTTTTTGCACATATTCATTGATTTTAATACTATAAAACATTTAATAATCCACAACAAGAAAGAAATTATTTAAGATGACTTACCTTACTGTCAAATAAATGTAGTTTAACAAAGAAGTTGTACAAAACTGATTTGAATGGATTTAAAGGCTCGAAATAGCTACATTAGAAATGCTCCACCTGAACTTGTGCAGCGATAACGTTGTATATTTTTATTCATCGTTTACAATCTTCTTTACTTTTTACACAGGATGCCTTTTGTCAGCAACCCATGCAAAAGCCTCTGCACTGTCGGCCGTTTCCCAGTTATTAAACTGCAGGGAGAGAACAGCTGCAAAGGAGCATGCTACTCACCGGTTTACACCAACTCATGTGCAAACCCATGTGCTAACCTGTGCACAAACCCATCTGCAAACCCCTGGGCAAATGCTTATGTGAACCCATACGTAAACCCTTGCGTGAACCCATGCAATAACCCTTGCACTTCTCCATATCCTACTGCATACGCTAGTCCATGCTCTGTTCCATGTGCTACTCCATATGCTAATCCATATGGCTTTGTCGCTCCATGCCATGATAATGAGAAAAAGGGTGTCGTCATTAAGGAATACGTGGATGATTGCATGAGCAAGCGAGTTTGTGGAGCCGACGGTAAGAATCATAGATCTTTGTCCTGTAATGCATGATGGGAGACATGTTATTTTTACTTATTACAACTCAGTGAATGATCTGTTTTATAATAACTCATCTGTTTTCTGATTTTTTAAATTTCCTCAGACGCTGTCCTCCGGGTGTCTAAAGTCGACCTGCTCAAATGCAGGACTGGACAGAATCGCCAGGAGCATCACACCAATTATTTTCTTGATGATCATCTCATTGTCCGCAGAGGACAGTGTTTTAATATGTGGGTTGATCTGTGCCGTCCTTTCAATCCCAGTTGTGACAAGGTTCACCTGGAGCTCAAACTAGGTTAGTTATGACCGAGAGGATGCCAAAAAAGAAATGTACAGGGAGAACACGTGAGGAGCTGAACCAGCAGTTCTATGATCACTGAAACCTCTTGTTCTTCTCTGTGTTTTACAGGTCACATCCCATCCATCAGGGACGGCACTTTGGTGATCATTCCAATAGTGGACGAATTCAAGAAAGACTGCTGGGGGGCAAAGATTGTGGAACAAGGACAAAACCGAATCAAACTGTGTGTGAACTCTGTCCCGACTGCTTGCGTTGGACGATACCAGCTCAATGTCGTGACACAGTGTCCAGGAGGCAGATTCACTTTACCTTGTGTTCCTGAAAATGACATTTACATGCTGTTCAACCCCTGGTGTAAAGGTATGCGTTTCATTACACTTTAAACCTGAATATATGAAAGTGAAATATAATGTGGAAAGAAAGCACCATTAAAACTTAATGAAGCTTTTCCATTTAAAGTACAATGTTCTCTTTATCAGATGATTGTGTGTACCTGAGTGATGAGGCAGAGAGAGCTGAGTATGTGCTGAATAACATGGGCAAGATCTACTATGGAACTAAGCAGCAGATTGGCTGCAAAACATGGAACTTTGGTCAAGTAAGAGCCAAACTTTTACTCATATTTTGTATCAGAAGTTGTATCAGAAGTTTCTCTAGTATGTAGGCACCCTAAGCAATAAGGGTGTGCAAAAGTTGCTGGAAACCAGTTGAGCTCCTGGATGAGGCATCCGAGATATAATTCATGGGATAAGCTTTACTATATAACATTTTCACGCACACAACAGCATGACAGATTTTTCACAGACTCTAATTTCCTTACTTCACTGTCTGGTTCTCAGTTTGAAGAGGGAATCTTGCCTGCATGTATGTATGTTTTGGAGAAGAGCTGTACCCCTTGCTCAGGATGGGGAAGCCCAATTAACATTTCCAGAGTGGTGTCTGACATGGTGAGTCTTCATTATCTTCTTCTCAACATTCTGATTTCATGTTGGAAAGCTTTCAAAATGGTCCGATTTGTTCTCTTCTGAGTGTGGTACTTCTCCATGAAGGTTGCTGCATTCAAAATAAAATTGATTTTGTCATCTCTTCTTATCAGGTTATTGCCAAAAAAGATTGTGGTGTGCTGGTGGGTAACTGGTCAAGCTGCTATGGAGATGGAACTGCTCCTACATCCTGGTGTGGCAGTAGTGCCATCCTAAAACAATGGCACAAATGTGGAGGAATACCTGTCAAATATGGGCAGAGCTTGGCCTTTGCTGGAGTCACCAACACATGTAAGAGTTCCTACAGACTGGACAAGGAGGAAAAAAAAAATGAGAAAGTGATTATATATGTAATGCACTTATATTTTTCTACTCTTCCTTCTAGTGTTGAGGTGTTTGGGTATTCCTGTTCGTCCAGTCTCAAACTTCTGTTCAGCTCATGACACTGATGTTTGTTTGACAACTGATGTCTACTTGGATGAGAAATTTCAGCTGATCGATCACATGAACCGTGATTCTATCTGGTAAGCGTCATTGCCGTTTGTGATGTCATAAAGAGTTCCTCTGATTGTCAATGAATTGTTTCTATTTATTTCTTCTTCAATTCTATTAAGGAACTATCACGTGTGGAATGAGGCCTGGATGACTCGGCCAGACCTGCCATCTGGTTTCGGAGGTTGGCAGGTGCTTGATTCCACTCCTCAACTGACCAACCAGGGCTTCTTCCACTGTGGCCCCACCTCTGTTGCTGCGATCCGGAGTGGACAGACCTTCCTGAAGCATGATGTGCCCTTCCTTTTTGCTGAAGTATGTTAATTCCTTTAATATAGCACTCTATCATACAGAAGTTAAATTGACTAACGATTCCTGTTTGTCTCATTGTGTTTTAGGTGAACAATGATAAGGTTTACTGGCAGAGGAAATGTGATGGAACATTTGGTGTTGTCCACGTTGAGAAGGATGTAGGAGGTCACTGCATCAGCACCAAGGCTGTCGGCTCAGATCAACGCGTAGACATCACAAACCTCTACAAACACCCACTTGGTAAAAAAAAACACATGCATTTCTCTTAAAACATCTGGTCCATCCTCAACACTTTGAACCATGGTGCGTATATGAATTATGAAGTTTGGAGTCTCACCTGTGATTCATCCCTCTGTATATTTTCCTTTTACTTTCATTGATCAGGTTCTTCTGAGAAGTGCACGGCTTTGGAAACAGCCCTTCGTCATGGCTCCAGGAGATGCGCATACTCACTGCCCTGTGCTGAAGATGTTGTCTGTGAAGTCAGCCTGAAAGGGGACGGACCATGTGTGGGCAAGGATGCTGTGCTTAGCATCAATATAAAAAACAAATGCAGCTCACCTCGAAGCGTTACCCTCTACAGCCAGGCTGCAGCCATGTACTACACCGGAGTCAGGAAGACCTTCCTCAAGAGAGACCAGACATGCATTGAGCTCAAGCCCTCTGAATGTGAGAAATGACAAAGTTTTGTAGGAGCTGCAGTAGATGAGACCACACAGCTGGTATTATCCAGCTTATGGATAAAGGGACTAGTAATGAAAGCATGAGAATTCATTCGGTATTTGTCATTTTTCCCCACTATAGGCAGACCTCTGAACTGGACCCTGACTTATGACGAATATAAAGAGCACCTGGTGGATCACGCCTCACTGATGCTCAACCTCTTTGGACATGTGGCTCAGACTAAGCAGGTTCTGGCCACCCAGTACAGCTTTAGACTGCGCACACCAGATCTTGTTATCACTGTGAGTTTACTGTTACAGTTTAACTGCCTAATCTTTTGGTTGGTTAAAACCGCTTAGTGCTAAATTGTCTCTTGTATCTCAGCCTGTATGTGATGCAGTCGTGGGTCAAGAAGTGCCAGTGAAAATAACTTTCCAGAATCCACTGCCTCGTGTCCTGAAGAACTCTGTATTCCGCTTTACGGGACTTGGACTGCAGCATGCCAGAGTTGTCAACTATGGGTAGGACACTAGAATATTTGTATTAATTTCTCATTTAAAAACTTTTCCACTTAAATTGTTCTCACATTAATTTTTACTTTCTTTCTTTCACAGTGACATTGCAGGGAATGCCACAGTGTGCCTGACAGAAAAGTTTATACCGAAGTGTCATGGCCCACAGCAACTTCTGGCATCTTTTGACTGTCCCCAACTCACTCAGGTGCATGGATTTGCCAACATTGTCGTCAGACAGCGCTGTTAAATAAATTGCAGTAAATTGCAAAATGAAGGAAAGGTTCATTGGAAGAAAATGCTTTTGACTAAATGTCAGTGTGTGTTTCACATAATTGATTTGCAAACTGAATTAACAATTAGCTTGAACTGTAAACCTTGTCATTAGAAAAAGAATCTGATTAAAAACATTTGAAAACTCATTTGAATATTAATTTGAATAGTAATATTGAATATTAATATTAATATTGAAAAGGGTGTGGTGGCTATCCCTACTGTATGCAATAACAATAGCATTCAAATAAACATAAATTTATATATAAACACACCAGTCTCTATGTCATTTAAAACAGGTATATATACTGTAGGCAGTGGATTGGCCTATAAGTGTGTGCAAGTACTTACTTAGATGTATTCATCCACCTGAGAAAAGAAACATGTTATGCTGTCTGTGTGTGTGTGTGTGTGTGTGAAAATAAACTTTCAAAGTTATGCACACTCATCTACGGCTTGAATACACACAAGCCCTTCATCATGTTAAAGCACAGAACATGACAAGTTATGTCAAACTCTGGGAATGGGACTAAATTACGGCTGTCAATAATTCCCAATCCAGCAATAAAAATAGAAACCAGTAACACTTACTAAGCCTGTTCAACAGCCGCCCTAATTTACATAGTCATTTATGACTTATGAGTCTTTATTTCCTTTTACACAGTAATACCAGTAAATTACAGCAAACTATGTTACTGGTAAATGAAAAAAATGCGCTGTTCACACAGGCAACTGCGTAGCATCTTTTTCTGTAAATCACCATTTACACATCTATTTCAAGAGGGTCAGTATATCTTTTGAGCCTGGTGATCATGAGGGAGTTTGGACATGAGCCTTGACACATGCTAGCCTGCTCATTTGAGGCCCATAATGCTCAGTTAGTTATTGGATTGTTTGGTGTATCTCTGATCATGCAAATAGCTTGGGCCATGTGCAGTGTGTGCTGGGGTTGCAATGAACATTGAGAGGATGAAATTGCGTATGTCTGCTTCTTGGTGTGGACTGCAATTTCATTTTCAAAACCTGACAACTTGGCTTCATGGTCTAGCTCCTTAACTGCTGACCTTGCCATTCCATCAACTGTGACTGAATTTTCTTAAGATTACTCATTTGAGCTGTAAGTGCCTTATTAGAAATGTGGAGCTGGAACAGAAGGCACTCTTGTGTGTTTCTGCTCTACACTGCTTGATGAATGATTGCGAGGCAGGGGCAAAGGACACTGAGATGAGCACTGTATCCCTTTCAGAACTGCATTTCATGTCAGCTATGGTTTATTTGGTTTGTTTTCTTCTCAAAGCTTCTTAATCATTATTTGCAGATCTCAGTCTACATATGATTCTTCAAAATCCTCAGCCACATTCCCTTCTGTTGCACGCCACCTGGTGAGGGGTGTCATCTTGGAAGCTCACTCCATCTGGTAAAAAGTACTCTGAATTTCTGACTCACTGTGGGAAAGCTCTGGTTGCACCCTAGGAGGAGGTCGATATGTACGCTGGAAGCCTCTGTATTCCAATACAGAGGATACTTCAGTTACTTCTTACAAACAAAGACAAGGACTAAAAACATGCAAGTATTCAACTTTAATATTAATTCATACATGTTATCTGCTTTTATGGACGTTTAATAATCCACAAGAAAAAAGCTAAAATGACTCATCTTGCTGTCTAATAAATGTAGCTTGAGAAGGAAGTTCTACAAACCTGATATTATTCAAAAAAAATATATCAAAGAAATATCAAAGAAAATCCTGAATATTCAAGAAAGCTACATCAGAAATGCTCCACCTGAACTTGCATGACCAAATAGTGATAATGTTGTATCTTTTTGTTCATTCTTTAAAATTTTCTTACCTTTTTGCACAGGATGCCTTGTGTTAACAATCCACTGTCGGCCATTTCCCAGGTATTAAACTGCATGGAGAGGACAGCTTGAAAGGAGCATGCTACGCACCGGTTTACACCAACCCATGCGCAAACTCTTGTGCTAACCCCTGCACATACCCATCTGCAAAACCTATAGCAAATGTTTACATGAACCCATACGTAAACCCTTGCACTTCTCCATATGCTACTACGTATGCTACTGCATATGCTACTCCTACTACATACACTAGTCCATGCTCTATTTCATGTGCTACTCCATATGCTAGTCCTTACAACTTTGTCACTCCATGCCATGATTATGAGACAAATGAAGTCGTCATTAAGGAATACGTGGATGATTGCACAAGCAAGCGAGTTTGTGGAGCCGACGGTAAGAATCGCAACCTTTGTCCTGCAATGCAGGATGGGAAACATGTTATTTACACTCACTATAACTCTTTGATAATAAGTCACTTGTTTTCTGCTTTCTTTAATTTCCTCAGACGCTGTCCTCCGGGTGTGTAAAGTTCACCTTCTCAAATCCAGGACCGGACAGAATCGCCTGGAGCATCATACCAATTGTTTTCTTGATGATCATCTCATTGTCCGCAGAGGACAGTGTTTCAATATGTGGGTTGATCTGTGCCGTCCTTTCAATCCCAGTTGTGACAAGCTTCACCTGGAGCTTAAACTAGGTTAGTTATGACTGACAGGATGGCAAAAAAGGACATGCACAGAGAGAACACGTGAGAAGCTGAACCAGCAGTTCTATGATCACTGAAACCTCTTGTTCTTCTCTGTGTTTTACAGGTCACATCCCATCCATCAGGGATGGCACTTATGTGATCATTCCAGTAGTGGACGAATTCAAGAAAGACTGCTGGGGGGCAAAGATTGTGGAACAAGGACAAAACCAAATAAAACTCTGTGTGAACTCTGTTCCGACTGCTTGTGCTGGACGATACCAGCTCTATGTCGTGACACAGTGTCCAGGAGGCAGATTCACTTTACCTTGTGTTCCTGAAAATGACATTTACATGCTGTTCAACCCCTGGTGTAAAGGTACGTGCTTCATTACACATTAAACCTAAAACCTAAATGTATAAAAATTAAACAGAACGTGGAAAGAAAACACCTTTAAAACCTAATTAAAGGTTTCCATTTAAAGTCCAATGTTCTCTATATCAGATGGCTGTGTGTACCTGAGTGATGAGGCGGAGAGAATTGAGTATGTACTGAACAACATGGGCAAACTCTACTATTGAACTAACCAGCAGACTGGCTGCAAAACATGGAACTTTGGTCAAGTAAGAGCCAAACTTTTACTCATATAATACAAATGTTTAACATGCCAGAGAAATACTATGAATCCACTGATTTTAATGAGAATAGTGGGTCAAACGAAAATTGCAAAAATCAGGTTGTATCAGATCATTCTCTAGTATGAAGGCACCCTAAGTAACAAGACTGTGCATTAGAAGTGCTGGAACCAAGTTGAGGTGCTGGATGAAGCATCCAAGACATAATTCCACAGAACAAGCTTTACTATATAAAATTTTCATGGACAAGATAGCATGACATACTTTTTACAGCCTCTAATTTCCTTACTTCTCTGGTTCTTAGTTTGAGGAGGGAGTCTTGCCTGCATGTATGTATGTGTTGGAGAAGAGCTGTACCCCTTGCTCAGGATGGGAAAGCCCCATTAACATTTCCAGAGTGGTGTCTGACATGGTGAGTCTTTCATGTTTAAAAGCTTTCACAATGGTCTGATTTGTTCTCTTCTGAGTGTGGTACTTCTCCATGAAGGTTGCTGCATTAAAAAAAAATGTTTTTGTTGTCCCTACTTATCAGGTTATTGCCAAAAAGACTGTGGTCAAGCTGCTATGGAAATGGAACTGCTCCTACATCCTGGTGCGGCAGCAGTGCCATCCTGAAACAATGGCACAAATGTGGAGGAATACCTGTCAAATATGGACAGAGTTTGGCTTTTGCTGGAGTCACCAATACATGTAAGAGTTCCTATACAGGCTGCACAAGGAGAAAAAGATAAAGCGATTTTAGATTCAATGCACTTACATTCTTCTTCTCTTTCTTGTAGTGTTGAGGTGTTTGGGTATTCCTACTTGTCCAGTCTCAAACTTCTGTTCTGCTCATGACACTGATGTTTGTTTGACAACTGATGTCTACTTGGATGAGAAATTTCAGCTGATTGATCACATGAACCGTGATTCAATCTGGTAAGTGTCATTACCATTTGTGATGTCATAAAGAGTTCCTCTGAATGTCTATGAAGTGTTTCCATTTCTTTCTTGTTTACTTCCATCTAGGAACTACCACGTATGGAATGAGGCCTGGATGACTCGGCCAGACCTGCCATCTGGTTTTGGAGGTTGGCAGGTGCTTGATTCCACTCCTCTACTGACCAGCCAGGGCTTCTTCCGCTGCGGACCCACCTCTGTTGCTGCGATCCGCAATGAGCAGGTCTTCCTGAAGTATGATGTGCCCTTCCTTTTTGCGGAAGTATGTTAATTTCTTTAATTTAGCATTATATTACATAGAGATTAAAATGACTAACGATTCCTGTTTGTCTCATTGTGTTTTAGGTGAACAATGATAAAGTTTACTGGCAGAGGAAATGTGATGGAACATTTGGTGTTCTTCGCATTGAGAAGGATGTAGTAGGTCACTGCATCAGCACCAAGGCTGTCGGCTCAGATCAACGTATTGACATCACAAACTTCTACAAACACCCACTTGGTAAAAACCACATGCATTTCTATTGAAACATCTGGTCCATCCTCAGCACTTTGAATTATGGTGTTTGGTGTCTCACCTGTAATTTATCCCTTGCTAAATTTTACTTTTACTTTCATCGATCAGGTTCTTCTGAGAAGTGCACAGCTTTGGAAACAGCCCTTCGTCATGGCTCCAGGAGATGCGCATACTCACTGCCCTGTGCTGAAGATGTTGTCTGTGAAGTCAGCTTGAAATTGGATGGACCATGTGTAGGCAAGGATGCCGTGCTTTGCATCAATCTAAGAAACAAATGCAGCTCACCTCGAAGCATCACCCTCTACAGCCAGGCTGCAGCCATGTACTACACTGGAGTCAGGAAGAACTTCCTCAAGAGAGACCATACATGCACTGAGCTCAAGCCCTCTGAATGTGAGAAAAGATACATTTTTGTATGAGCTGCAGTAGATGAGACCACACAGTTGGTATAGTGCAGCTTATGAGCAAAGAGACTAGTGATAAAGGCATGAATACTCATTCAGTAGTTGTCAATTTTCCCCACTATAGGCAGACCTCTGGACTGGACCCTGAGTTATGACGAATATAAAGAGCACCTGGTGGATCACGCCTCATTGATGCTCAACCTCTTTGGACATGTGTCTCAGACTAAGCAGGTTTTGGCCACCCAGTACAGCTTCAGACTGCACACACCTGATCTTGTTATCACTTTAAGTTTACAGTCACAGTTTAACTGCTGAATTCTTTGGTTGGTTAAAACCTGTGCTAAATTATTTCTTGTATGTCAGCCTGCATGTGATGCCATCATCAGTCAATAAGTACCAGTCAAAATCACTTTCCAGAATCCACTGCCTTGTGTCCTAAAGAACTCTATATTCCGCTTTACGGGACTTGGGCTGCATCATGCCAGAGTTGTCAACTATGCGTAAGACACTAGAGTATTTGTATTAATTTCTAATTTAAAAACTTTTCCACTTAAATTCTGTTCTCACATGACTTTCTTTCTTTCACAGTGACATTGCAGGGCATGCCACAGTGTGCCTGATGGAGAAGTTTATTCCCAAGTGTCACAGACCACAGCAACTTCTGGCATCATTCGACTGTCCTCAGCTCACTCAGGTGCATGGATTTGCCAACATTGTCATCAAACAGCGCTGTTAAATTGAACAACCTTAATAGAGGAAAGGTTTATTGGAAAGAAAATGCTGTTTACTAATTGTAGCAGTAAAATCGTTTATGTTTCACATTATTAATTTGCATACTGAATTAACAATTTTGCTTTATTTCACCTGCAAAACACAAATGTAATTTTTTTTAGAATTGACATGTCTGTGTTCATTAAAGAACTGTAACTTGTTTAAAAATAAAAACATTTGAAAAGTAAAATATTTGTTTTTTTTTGTGTCATTTTATTTTAATTCCCTTATTTTGCAATATTGTTATTATGTGCTGCTTCAGCATTTAGAAAAAAAAAAAGAATTTTTTAATCACTTTGTGAGTCTTTTATGCGTCAATAACCAGTAATTCTGGGTAACAAAACAGTTCCTCAGGATATCTGGACCAACCAAAAGATACTAATATTTAAAAGGGTGTGGTTGCTATGCCTAATGCCTAATCACTATGTATCTAATAACAATAACATTCACATGATAATACGTGTACATATAAACACACCCATGTCATTTACAGCAGGTAAATACTTCAGGAATACTGTAGGCAGTGGATTGGCCTGGAACTGTGTGCAAGTATACTTGCATAGACATAAGCACTTATTTTTGAGTAATTGAAATGGACGTATCCAAGTGTGTGGTTTAAAAATCTCAATTGAAAATCTCAATAAAACCTGAACAAGAACAATGCTAATGCTCTAAAATGAGAAAAAATAAACACACACATTTTTTTTTTCATGTCAGCTCCAGTGCTGCTGTCAGGAAATAAAACAAACAAACAAACAAAAAAAAAACTACCAACGAAAAGTACACATTAGTTTCTTTTGAACAAGACCATGGTCAAATCATGCACTAAAAATAAATGGTGTATAAATTTTCTTCTTACTCTGGAATTTCTCAATTACATCTCTATCAGTCTACAACAAATCAACTAAGACATTAATTTGACTTAAATCCCTGAAACAGAACATTCAAATTAATATGTCACCCAAAATCTTTTCTTCTTGCTCAAAGGAGATACGGATGGGGTGGAGATGAACATTAAGTATATATATATATATATCTAGGACTGCAGTGGAAAGATGTGCTTGTTAAAGCAGAACTTACTGTTCACTTGCTTCAGTAATTCAAGTTCTCACTTCAGTTACTTGGACAAGGACAAGGACTAAAAACACGCAAGTAATCAGCTTTGATATTACTTCATGCCTGTTATCTGATTTTATTTTGCACATATTAATTGCTTTAATGGACTTTTAATAATCTACAGCAAGAAAAATGTCAAGATGACTTACCTTACTGTCTAATAAATGTAGCTTTGGAAGGCAGTTCTACAAACCTGACTTGAATGAATTTAAAGGCTGGAATATTCAGAGGAAAAAATGCTTCACCTGAACTTGTGCATGACCAAACAGTGATAATGCTGGATCATTTTATTCAACCTTAATTTTCTTTCCTTTTTGTACAGGATGCCTTGTGTCAACAATCCATACAAAAGCCTCTGCACTGTCGGCCATTTCCCAGGTATTAAACTTCATGGAGAGGACAGCTGGAAAGGAGCATGCTACGCACCGGTTTACACCAACCCCTGCACATACCCATCTGCAAACTCCTGGGCAAATGTTTACATGAACCCATATGTAAACCCTTGCATGAACCCATGCATTAACCCTTGCACTACTCCATATGCTACTACATATGGTGCTCCATATACTACTACGTATGCTACTGCATATGCTACTCCTACTACATACACTATGTTCTATTCCATGTGCCACTCCATATGCTAATCCTTGCAGCTTTGTCACTCCATGCCGTGATTATGAGACAAATGACATCGTCGTTAAGGAATACGCGGATGATTGCACAAGCAAGAGAGTCTGTGGAGCTGATGGTAACTCATTGGTCTTTGTCCTGCAATGCATGTTTTCACTCACTGTAACTCAATGAATGATCCATTTGATAATAAGTTAACCACTTTTTTAATTTCCTCAGACGCTGTCCTCCGGGTGTCTAAAGTTGACCTTCTCAAATCCAGGACCGGACAGAATCGCCTGGAGCATCATACCAATTGTTTTCTTGTCCGCAGAGGACAGCGTTTCAATATGTGGGTTGATCTGTGCCGTCCTTTCAATCCCAGTTGTGACAAGGTTCACCTGGAGCTTAAACTAGGTTAGTAATATCAACAGGATGGCAAAAAAGGACATGTACAGGGAGAACATGTGAGGAGCTGAACCAGCAGTTCTATGATCACTGAAACCTCTTGTTCTTCTCTATGTTTTACAGGTCACATCCCATCCATCAGGGATGGCACTTATGTGATCGTTCCAATAGTGGACGAATTTAAGAAAGACTGCTGGGGGGCAAAGATTGTGGAACAAGGACAAAACTGAGTCAAACTGTGTGTGAACTCTGTTCCAACTGCTTGTGCTGGACGATACCAGCTCAATGTCGTGACACAGTGTCCAGGAGGCAGATTCACTTTACCTTGTGTTCCTGAAAATGACATTTACATGCTGTTCAACCCCTGGTGTAAAGGTGCGTGTTTCATTACACATTAAACCTAAAACCTGAATGTATAAAAATGAAATACAATGTAGAAAGAAAACACCTTTAAAACTTAATTAAGGGTTTCCATTTAAATTCCAATGTTCTCTTCATCAGATGACTGTGTGTACCTGAGTGATGAGGCGGAGAGAATTGAGTATGTGCTAAATAACATGGGCAAACTCTACTATGGAACTAAGCAGCAGAGTGGCTGCAAAACATGGAACATTGGTTAAGTAAGAGCCAAACTTTTACTCTCAAAATACAAATGTTTAATATGCCAGAGAAACACTGCGAATCCACTGATTTTAATGAGAATAGTGGGTCAAAAGAAAATTGCACAAATCAGGTTGTATCCGATCGTTCTCTAGTATGAAGGCACCCTAAGTAACAAGACTAAGCATTAAAAGTGCTGGAACCTAGTTGAGGTGCTGGATGCACAAGATAGCATGATAGTTTTTTACAGCCTCTAATTTCCTTACTTCTCTGGTTCTTAGTTTGAGGAGGGAATCTTGCCTGCATGTATGTATGTGTAGGAGAAGAGCTGTACCCCTTGCTCAGGATGGGGAAGCCCCATTAACATTTCCAGAGTGGTGTCTGACATGGTGAGTCTTTCATGTTGGAAAGCTTTCAAAATGGTTGCTCCATGAAGGCTGCTGCATTAAAAATAAAAATGTTTTTGTTGTCCCTACTTATCAGGTTATTGCCAAAAAAGACTGTGGTGTGCTGGTGGGTAACTGGCCAAACCGCTATGGAGATGGAACTGCTCCTACATCCTGGTGCAGCAGCAGTGCCATCCTGAAACAATGGCACAAATGTGGAGGAATACCTGTCAAATATGGGCAGAGCTTGGGTTTTGCTGGAGTCACCAATACATGTAAGAGTTCCTACAGACTGGACAAGGAGAAAAAGTTTAGAGAAACCAATTAGCCTACAAATGTAATGCACTTATATTCTTCTTTTTCTTGTAGTGTTGAGGTGTTTGGGTATTCCTGTTCGTCCAGTCTCAAACTTCTGTTCTGCTCATGACACCGACATTTGTTTGAAAACTGACGTATACTTGGATGAGAAATTTCATCTGGTCGATCACATGAACCGTGATTCAATCTGGTAAATGTCACTGCCATTTGTGATGTCATAAAAAAGTTCCCTTGAATGTCAATAAAGTGTTTCTATCTCTTTCTTCTTTTCTTCAATATAGGAACTACCACATGTGGAATGAGGCCTGGATGACTTGGCCAGACCTGCCAACTGGTTTTGGAGGTTGGCAGGTGATTGATTCCACTCCTCAACTGACCAGCCAGGGGTTCTCCAGATGTGGCCCCACCTCTGTTTCTGCGATCCGCAACGGGCAGGTCTTCCTGAAACATGATGTGCCCTTCCTTTTTGCTGAAGTATGTTAATTCCTTTAATTTAGCATTATATCATACAGAGATTAAAATCTAATAACTAATGATTCCTGTTTGTTGGTTTGTATTCTAGGTGAACAATGATAAGGTTTACTGGCAGAGGAAATGTGATGGAACATTTGGTGTTGTTCACGTTGAGAAGGATGTAGGAGGTCACTGCATCAGTACCAAGGCTGTCAGCTCAGATCAACGTGTAGACATCACAAACCTCTACAAACACCCACTTGGTAAAAACCACATGCATTTCTCTTAAAACATTTAGTCCAGTCCTGAACATTTTGAACCAAGGGGTTCATATCAACTGTATATGGTATAATGCAGCTTAAAGAGTAAAGAGATTAGTATTTGTCCATTTTTCCCCACTATAGGCAGATCTCTGAACTGGACCCTGAGTTATGATGAGTATAAAAATCACCTGGTGGATCACACCTCATTGATGCTCAACCTCTTTGGACATGTGGCTCAGACTAAGTAGGTTGTGGCCACCCAGTACAGCTTCAGACTGCACACACCAGACCTTGTTATCACTGTGAGTTTACAGTTACAGTTTAACTGTTTAATCTTTTGGTTGGTTAAAATTGTTTAGTGCTTAACTGTCTCTTGTATGTCAGCCTATACGTGATGCCATCATGGGTCAAGAAGTGCCAGTCAAAATCACTTTCCAGAATCCAATGCCTTGTGTCCTAAAGAACGCAGTATTCCGCTTTACGGGACTTGGACTTCCGCATGCCAGAGTTGTCAACTATGGGTAAGACAATGGAATATTTATTTTCATTTCTTATTTAAAAGCTTTTCCACTTAAATTCTGTTCTCACATTAATTTTTACTGTCTTTGTTTTGCAGTGACATTGCAGGGCATGCCACAGTGTGCCTGACCGAGAAGTTTATTCCCAAGTGTCACGGCCCACAGCAACTCCTGGCATCGTTCAACTGTCCTCAACTCACTCAAGTGCATGGATTTGCCAACATTGTTGTCAAACAGCATTGTTAAATTAAACAACAACCAAAATAGAGGAAACTGCTGTTGACTAAATGTAACAGTAAAATTTTCCACTGTGTTTCACATGATTGATTTGCAAACTGAAGTAACAATTTTGCTTTACTTCATCTACAAATCACAAATGTTACATTATTAAAATTGAAATGTCTGTGTTCTTTAAAGAATTGTAAACTTGTTCACCATGTTTTCAGAAGAATTTGCACTAAGAGGATGTTTTATGCTAGACATTTTTTCATCTTGTCATGAGAAAAAAAAACAATCTGATTAAAAACATTTGAAAAACTCAAATATTTGTTTCTGTGATGTTACTTAATTCCTGTATTTAGCTGTATTGTTGTTCAATCCCCCCTGACATTTTTTTTTTTTCAATTTTACCATTGTGTGAACACACACTAAAGGTACAATTAAAAGATTTCCAATGCTCTTACTGCCCAACTTACATCCTTAAATGTAGTTTCGTAAATAAAAACAATTTTACATTTTTATGGCTGCAACACACTACACAAACGTTGGGACAGAGGCATAATAAAAATGAAAAGGATATAGAATATCCAAGTTAAACTGTTTTTAAAACAGTCCACAATAAGCATGTGAATTGGTAATAGGTAAAGGTATCATGTTAGGGTTTATACAGAGCATCCTGGTGTTACCAGCTGGATCATGGCTCACCACTTTGTGCCAAATTTCATGAAAGAACTGTCAAACAAATAAAGGAAAATCACATTTCTCAATGCAAAATTGAATATAATTTTGGTCTTTCATCAACTACCATACACAATTTTGTGAAAAGTTTTATGGAATCCAGAGAAAGCTCAATGGCATTGCACATCATGCTGCTGTATGAAAAATGCCACATGGGCTTGGGAGCCCTATGGAAAACTCTTGTCATCTAACACAGTCTGCAGCTGCATCAAGAAATGCAACTAAAATCCTTGTTACACAAGGAGAAATCTATACAACAATTCTAGGCAATTCTTGTCTGTAACTCATCTTAGACTGTCTAAAAGACAGAGAAAATGTGTGCTATGGCCAGACGAGTCCACATTTCAGCTTGTTTTTGGGGAAAACAGACATCAGTTTGTCAGTCCCAAAGACGAAAGGGGCTATCCAGACTTCAATCAATGTTGGGTGCAAAAATAGACATTTGTCATGGTACATGGGTGCAAACGGCATAAGTGATTGTGATTATACAGAAACGTATATTGCCATCAAGATAACATCTTTCATGGGAAGTCGTTCTAAAGTTTCATCCCATCATGTCTAATCCAATCTTGGCTCCCATTCCAGAGTGTTGTCCCACTATGGATACCTTTTTGAGAGTCTCGTCCCATCATGTCTGCCACTTCTGTGTCTTATCCTGTCATGGCCATCATGCCAGAATCTCTTTTTTAGAACATGGCCACCACGCCAGACTTCAGAGCCCATCATGGATGCCACACCAGCATTTCCGCCCATCATGAATGTTGCACCCGAAGCTACCAAGGTAGTCCCAGTGGCCTCAACACTTTCAAGCCCCTCTGTCTACTGCACTGCCTGTGATGGCGTTTGCTATCTTGAGCATGTGGGTCCTCTCATGGGGCATGGTCTGATTTGACAATGGCAGAGTATTCTATGTTTTTTATTGTGTGGACAGGCCTTTTATCAGTAAAGAAATAATCTATCCTTAATTACATCTGATGGACATGTGAAAAGCAAGAGAATTCTTTATCAGGAAATAAAAACCTCCATGGATCCACACAATCAACTTGAGTCATATATCCAGCAAAATTTTTTTAAATGAGGTACAGTTTTAGGGATTAAAAAAAAACTGATAGCTGTATCCATCTCACAATTCAAATCTCCACCAAATAAGATGGGAAGTGTTTGAAATCCAATAACAAGGAAAATATTTATTTTCACATAGTTATTGTCATCCCATTTGGTTGCGTAGATAATGTCACTGTGGAGCACAGGCGGAAGTGGAAACTTGCCAATGTCTCTGTTAAAGCATTCACCAAGCTTGAAGTGGCAACATGGACTTTTGAATCAGAGCTGAGATGTTGTCTTTTATATTGAAACTTGCTGCTTTGTTAGCTCTGTTACCAGCTGGCTCACTGAGACACTATCGTAATCTGCAGTGGTTTCTTCAGATTTCCCTGCACTAGCCATTGTGGCTAACTTACTAGTTATGCTAGTTCTCATTGTTGGCAGGGCATTTACTGCTGATTTGTTCTTGCTCATCTTGCTGTATCAATACAATTGTACTAAGAACAGCTAAAATGATCTAGATTACTTAAAAGGCACTATTAAAGCAAATATTATCGGAAACTTTCAGGAGCTCTGCAGACACACATCTTTATCTCACACTGGAAAACCGGAAGTCCCCTCGCTACAGTTACTACTCTTCATGTCCTGTCACAGCCAAGTCTGCCATTTCTGAACTCTCTTCCTGCCTTGACACAATCCTGGAAGTCATTCCTGAACTCTCTCCCTGCTTTGACACAACCATGGAGGTCATTCCTGAACTCTCTGCCTGTCCGGTTATGGCCACACAGAGACCTCTCTGTGCTCACTGTTGCTCCACCATGGAAATCTTCAGCTCTATTTGCTCTGCTGTGGTGGTTATTGGCTCTGCCCTGGCTTCCTGCTCTGCACTGGCATCTTGCTCTACTAGCTGCCCCCTAGTCACCAGCTCCATTCTGGCTCCATGTTCCACCTCAGTCTCCAGGTCCTCTTCCACCACATGGGGCTGGCCCTCCATGCCTCCTCCTGAACAATCTCCATTCCACCACATTCCTGCACTGCAACCATGTTAGGAGCATCTTGAAGCTTCTCTTCTAGTAGATTTGTCTAATAAACTTTGCTGCTTTTAGATTGTCACCTCACCTTGTCCTTGCCTGCATGTGACACTATTGGTGTATTTATGTTCCTATATCCATCACATGCTGGAAGTGCAAATCTATTGTCTGTTGGGGAAATGTGTGGTGAACTAAAACAAATAGGGAAACTGGTATTGTACTAATCACAACCCTTATTATAGTTATACATCTGCATGATGAGATTACACAGAAACCAGTTCACAACAATACAGCCAATCAAACAATATTTTACATGAGGTGCATACTTACTATGCAAACCTGAAATGCATATGGTGATGATGGCTTGTGTGTTCAGTTAGCAGTTCACAAAGAGTGAAGCTGCTCTACTGACTGAATCAATGCCACGTACAACATAGTCTCACCAAATGTGTCTATTTCATTTTTACTGTTGCTATAAATTTTGTTGAACATTTGAATTTCAGAAACTGCATGACAACTGCAAAGCAATGTACGGTATGTGTCCTTGTAAAACAATGTGCACTACTTAAAAATAGGCTCTGACTATTTTGCAAAAGATACATTTTAAAACTTTAGGTAGCAGATGTTCATGTTTTACAATCAAAGAGATTATTTTCCAACAACATCATGACTGTTTTTACCTAAATTTTATATAGTTAAAAAAATAAAAAGATAACAGGAATTAATTTAAATTCTGTAAGTTCTGTAATCATTGTCATGACCATAAAGTAAAAATTGACACTTTTCTATATAAATGACAATTTAATTTGATTTAATTTCCACAAAACCTATCCAAGAGAATATTAAATAATCATGACATTTATTCAATTAGTGAAACACACTCTCTAAAATGATTTTTTTTTTTTTTTTTTACAATATACGTAAAACAAAAATGCATTATCAGGGAATCACACCAGTGACTTTGTAATAATTAGTTTGGCTTTGGCATTTTGTCTTTATTATAAATAAGCATTGTCTCCTTACTTTCTTATTTTTCTGGTTTTATTTTGCACATATTCATTGCTTTTATGGACTTTTAATAATCCACAACAAGAGAAAAGTTAAGACGACTTACCTTACTGTCTAATAAATGTAGTTTCAGAAGAAAGTTCTACAAACTGGATTTGAATGAATTTAAAGGCTGGAATATTAAGGGAAAAAGTTATATTAGAAATGCTCCAACTGAACTTGTGCATGACCAAACAATGATAATGTTGTATCTTTTTATTCATCCTTCATAATCTTCCTACCTTCTTGCACAGGATGCCTTTTGTCAACAACCAATTCAAAAGCCTCTGCACAGACGGCCGCTTCCCAGGTATTAAACTACAGGCTTTTTTTAAACTTTTTTTTATGATAATAGCATTTATTTGAATATCTTCTAAAAGTCAGAGCCAATACCTTCGTATAGGCACTGCTTCAAGATGTAGTGCAACTGTCCTTCGGCCATCGCCAGTTTGAGTCCCAGTTTGGTAAAAGTTCACACTCCTTATTGTGTAGTGACTTTTGAGGTTTATGAACAATATTGTACTGATGCCCTGGCTCACCTGTCATCCAGCAAACACAAGAAGTGAATGTCAGCATCAGTCGAATATTATTTGGCAGAATTATTCAACAATTCACAACAGTTGTTGTGGTTGACGGAAAATACATCTATGATGCGCTGGACATCCAAAGCCCTCGCTCTTCGTATACTGACGACCAAAAGTGCCAAGTCGTTGTTTTGGAAATCCCCACAGTTGCTTCTCAGACACGTCTTGAAGCATCGGAGACAGGAGACAAGAGGCAAGAGACAAGAAGGGTCAGGGTTTTTGAGAAGTTTGTGCATAAACATATCTTTATATTAAATAAATTAGAATAACAAAATTGCTTACTTGGCAAAAAGAACCACTCCATTTACTGAAATAAAATGCTATTACATTACTAAAAGCATGACAGCGTAGATACACTTTATGTCACATGTTGTTGTTACACTGCACATGTAATGACTAAACTGTTTTTATTTCATTTGTTGAGCGGCTTATTTTTTCACAAGCTTGCAGAGAAAGGCTTACCAAAAAAATATAAATAAATAAATTACTGAGTTTTTCTTTTTCACATTTTCTGGGTTGGTAGATGCACCGGGGACCCGATTATAGCATGGAAAAAGTAGGATTTTCATGTCACCTTTAACAATTCCACCTCACTTCACCTACAAAACACAAATATTAGATTACTAGATTTGAAATGTCTGTGTTCATTAAAGAACTCTAAACTTGTTTACCATGTTTTCAAAAGAGATAGCACTTTTTCATTTTGTCATGAGAAAAACAACCTTAATAAAAACATTTGAAAAATCAAATATGTTGTTGTATTATGTTACATAATTTCAGCGTTATGAGTCTATAACTAGTACTTTTTGGGTAACAAAAAAAGAACACTTTAGGATATCTCAAAAGATACTAATATTCAAAAGGCAGTGGTTACTACACCTGTGGTTCTATCAGCCAAGAACCACACGTAGGTTTGGCAAGTGTGTGCAAGTATATGTAGCAAGTAAATGTATTCATATCCACAGGTTATATATTTGTCTGTAACATACATTCTGACAGTAAAATAAGTTTCACACATTTACTGCGCTTAATGACATGTCCATAGACTCAATTCAACAAAGAATATATAAGACAACTTACTAACACGAGAAAAACCCGCGTTTTAATTTGGCGCGCATGCGCGTTCATGGGCGTTCATAAAAACATGGGCGTTCATAAAACCCTGAATACACATCGAATGCGTTAACAGGAAAAGACATACATATTCGTTTTGGTTTCATAATGCCTATACAGTTACTATTACCTCAAAACTTAACTTAATAATGCATTTTTTCACTCGATGATACAGGGCACTGCAGAAACATACATGACTCCCTCCGGTAACAGGCTGCCCTGAGAGCAGACGCGACTAATCCATTACCAATGACGTCACTCACAGAATAACTCTAAATATTAGCGATAAACTTAAATACTAAAATATTTTTTTTTCCTATTTCACAAAATAAACAAATGAAGACGACTTACTTAAAATAAAATAGCACAATTTACTTGTTTACCACAAATTGTTCAGAAACCGTTACAATCGTAAACCACAATGCATGTATGCATATTTACTCATTTTACAGCACAACATTATCTCCCCTCTCCCTCACCAGGCTTCACTCTAAGTTCACTAAGAATAACTACATACTACATATGTTTTATCTAGTGAATCTATTGTTTATCCCCATTTATGTTAGTATAATTTCAAAGGCCTCCATGCAATTGGTAAACCATCTCAATTTCACACCAGAGTCACATATATAATGAGAAATATTGAAAAAATTTAGAAGAATTATGACTTAAAGGTATTAATTCACTCTGCGAGATTGTGATCGTGAAAACCGCACCTCTAAGCGATACTAGGTCCATGATGAACAAATAATTTAAAGCATGGGATATTCAAAATAATCAAATATCTAAACTAATAATCAATATTTGTGATCCGTTTTTAGAATAGAGTTTATATACAATCTAAAACAGTCTAAATTTAATGATGACTTGAGAATTGGAGTCAGAATAAACATGATGCTAGAATCATATTGAAACTAAAATCATGATAAACTAAGTGAACTTTGAAAAAGTGTAAGTAAAAGATCTACACGCATTACACCTTTGGCCACGCCACTGGGTTCCGTCGTTGGGCCAGCGGTGATCATCCAACAGCAAGAAGACCGAGGCTTGAGAAATGGGAGGAGGACCTGCTTTCTAAAACAGGCCTCTGGTATGCAAATCTTATCTGCTGGGAAAATGTGTAGTGAGCTATATAACAAATAAAGAAGTTTTTTGTTGTTGGCTTTTTTTGGTTTGAGAACAGCTGAACTGAGATAGTTCAATCAACTCTGAGGCTGACGCTGAGATAACTGATGCAAATATAAAAAGCCATTGGCTTACATTACAGATCTGCATGATGAGAGCATGTGTTCACAGAACTAAATCTATCATCATTTCATTACACAGGAATCAGTAATTCCTTTCATTGCACACCTTTCTACTTATATAAGTATTTATAGAATTAATGCAAAACAATTATTTAAGAATTAGTACTTAGACTTTGACACTTTTGTTTCATAACATGTCCTTCTTCCTCTCAACAGTATTTGCAGACAACAGAACCTGTTATACTTGTTCACAACAATACAGCCAATCAACAAATACTTCATGTGAGATGACTTAAAAAAAAATTAAAATAAGCTGCTGACAGAGCAGGATATGAAACTATACAAAATTCTACATATACTAATTGCACTAAGTAAGACTAGTACATACCCAGTGCATTAACACTTACTATGAAAACCTGAAATGCATATAGTGTTGATGACTCATATGTTCAGTTAGCAGCTCAAGAGGCATGGCAACTGCAAAGCAATGTACTGTATGTGCCCTAATAAAACAAAGTGCACTAGTTAAACATAGGCTCTGACTATTTTCCAAAATAAATATTTTAAAACTTTAGGTAGCAGATGTTTTGCAATCAGAAATTATTTTCCAGCAACATTATGCCTGTTTTTACCTAATATATATATAATTAAAAAATAAAAAGATAACTAGAATTAATTTAGCTTTGGTTCTATAATCATTGTCATGACCTTAAAGTACAAATGACACTTATATGCAAATGAAAACTGAAGCTTCTATACAAATGAAAAATAAATGTAATTTAATTTCCACAAAATATACCAGAGAGAATATAAATTAAATAGGATATTTCTTCAATTAGTGAAACACATTCTCTAAAATGATAATTATAAAAATACAGAGAAATAATGAATTACATAAATTCAGGATAATTAAATACTTTTTTAAAACATATATTTTACAATACACATATAACAATAAGTAGTTTGGCATTGACATTTTGCCATAATTATAAATAAGCATTTTCTCCTTAGTCTGGAATTTCTCAATTACATCTCTATAAGTCCACAACAATTTGACTAAGACTTTAATTTGACTTAAATCCCTGAAACAGAATGTTCAAATTAACATTTGTCACTCACCCAAAATCTTTTCTTCTTGCTCACAGGAGTTGCGGATGGGGTGGAGATGAACATGAAGTATATATATATCTAGGACTGCAGTGGAAAGATGTGCTGATTAAAGCGGAACTTACTGTTCACTTGCTTCAGTAATTCAAGTTCTCACTTCAGGTACTTGTTACGAACAAGGACAAGGACTAAAAACATGTAAGTAATCAGCTTTGATGTTAGTTTCTGTCTGGTTTCTAGTTCGTTTTGCATATATATCCCTTGCTTTTATGGACTTTTATTAATCCACAACAAGAAAAAAGTTAAGATGACTTACCTTGCCGTCTAATAAATGTAGCTTGAGAATTAAGTTCTACCAACCTGATTTGAATAGATTTAAAGGCTTAAATATTTACGGAAAGAGCAACATTAGAAATGTTCCACCTGAACTTGCATGACCAAACAGTAATAATGTTGTTTCTTTTTATTCATCTTTCACAATCTTCTTTACTTTTTGCATAGGATGCCTTGTGTCAACCACCCATACAAAAGCCTCACTGTCGGCCGTTTCCCAGGTATTAAACTGCATGGAGAAGACAATTGGAAAGGAGCATGCTACGCACCGGTTTACACCAACCCATGCGCAAGCCCTTGTGCTAACCCCTGCACATACCCATCTGCAAACCCCTGGGCAAATGCTTACATGAACCCATATGTGAACCCATATGTAAACCCTTGCATGAACCCATGCATTAACCCTTGCACTACTCCATATGCTACTACATACGCTACTCCATATACTACATATGCTAGTCCATGCTCTGTTCCATGTGCTACTCCATATGCTAATCCTTGTAGCTTTGCCACTCCATGCCATGATTATGAGAAAAAGGATGTTGTCATTAAGGAATGCGTGGATGAATGCACAAGCAAGCGAGTCTGTGGAGTCAACGGTAAGAGTCCAACATTTTTGTCCTTCAGTGCATGTCAGGAGGCATCATATTTTTACTCATCATGACTCAATGAATGACCTGTTTTCTACTTTTGTCATTTTTTCAGATGCTGTCCTCCAGGTGTGTAAAGTCGACCTTCTTAAATGCAGGACCGGACAGAATCGCCAGGAGCATAACACTCATTACTTTCTTGATGATCATCTCATCGTCCGCAGAGGACAGTGTTTCAATATGTGGCTTGATCTGTGCCGTCCTTTCAATCCCAGTTGTGACAAGCTTCACCTGGAGCTTAAACTAGGTTAGTTTTGACTGACAACATGTGAAAACATGCCAAGAACAGGAGGAACTGAACCAGCTGAACCAATGCTGAACCTTTCTGCAATCACTGAAACCTCTTGTTCTTTTCTGCGTTTAACAGGTCACATCCCATCCATCCGGGATGGCACTTATGTGATCATTCCAATAAGGGATGAATTCAAGAAAGACTGCTGGGGGGCAAAGATTGTGGAACAAGGACAAAACCGAATCAAACTGTGTGTGACCTCTGTTCCGACTGCTTGCGCTGGAAGATACCAGTTCAGTGTTGTGACACAGTGTCCAGGAGGCAGCTTCACTTTACCTTGTGTTCCTGAAAATGATATTTTTATGCTGTTCAACCCCTGGTGTAAAGGTACATGTTTTCTACACTTTAAACTTGAAATGAAAGAAAGCACTGTTAAAACATAATGAAGCTTTTCAACTTAAAGTCCAATGTTCTCTTTCTCAGATGACTGTGTGTACCTGAGTGATGAGGCGGAGAGAGCTGAGTATGTACTGAACAACATGGGCAGACTCTACTATGGAACTAAGCAGCAGATTGCCTGCAAAACATGGAACTTTGGCCAAGTAAGAGCCAAACTTTTACTCGTATATTAGAAATTGTTGCTATGTCAGAGAAAATGCTCCAAATCCACGGATTTCAATGAGAATGGTGTGTCAAAAGAAAACTACACAAAAAAATGTATGTAGACACCCTGATTAATAAGGGTGTGCATTAAAAGTGCTGGAACCCAGTTTAGGTGCTGGATGAGGCATGTGACATAATTCTACAGAACAAGTTTTTATATAACATTTTCATGCACAAGATAGCATGATAGTTCTTCACAGCCTCTAATGTCCTCACTCTTCTGTCTGATTCTTAGTTTGAGAAGGGAATCCTACCTGCATGTATGTATGTGTTGGAGAAGAGCTGTACCCCTTGCTCAGGTTGGGGAAACCCTATTAACATTTCCAGAGTGGTGTCTGACATGGTGAGTCTTCATTTTCTTAATTTTCTTCTTAACACCCTTATTTAATCTGGGAAAGCTTTTAAAAGTCAGATTAGTTATTTTCAGAGTGTGGTAATTCTGTATAAAGCTTGCTGCATTCAAAATAAAATAGTTTTAATCATCTCTTCTTATCAGGTTATTGGCAAAAAAGACTGTGGTGTGCTGGTGGGTAACTGGTCAAACTGCTATGGAGATGGAACTGCTCCTACATCCTGGTGCGGCAGCAGTGCCATCCTAAAACAATGGCACAAATGTGGAGGAATACCTGTCAAATATGGGCAGAGCTTGGCCTTTGCTGGAGTCACCAATACATGTAAGAATTTCTACAGACTGGATAAGAAGATTGTAGAAAATCAAGAAAGTGATTATATGTGATGTAATGCACTTACATTCTTCTTCTCTTTCTTGTAGTGTTGAGGTGTTTGGGTATTCCTGCTCGTCCAGTCTCAAACTTCTGTTCTGCTCATGACACTGATGTTAGTTTGACGACTGACGTCTACTTGGATGAGAAATTTCAGCTGATTGATCACATGAACCGTGATTCAATCTGGTAAGTGTCACTACCATTTGTGATGTCATGAAGAGTTCTTCTGAATATCCATGAAGTTTCTCTATTACATTCTTCTTCTCTTCCATGTAGGAACTACCATGTGTGGAATGAGGCCTGGATGACTCGGTCAGACCTGCCATCTGGTTTTGGAGGTTGGCAGGTGCTTGATTCCACTCCTCAACTGACCAGCCAGGGCTTCTTCCGCTGCGGCCCCACCTCTGTTGCTGCGATCCGCAGTGGACAGACCTTCCTGAAGCATGATGTGCCCTTCCTTTTTGCCGAAGTATGTTAATTCCTTTAATTTATCATTCTATCATATAGAGATTAACATACAATGACTAATGACTCCTGTTTGTCCTTGTGTTCTAGGTGAACAATGATAAAGTTTACTGGCAGAAGAAAAATAATGGAACATTTGGTGTTGTTCACGTTGAGAAGGATGTAGTAGGTCACTGCATCAGCACAAAAGCTGTCGGCTCAGATCAACGCGTAGACATCACAAACCTCTACAAACACCCACTTGGTAAAAAAACACAAGCATTTCTATTAAAACACCTGGTCCAGCCCTCAACATTTTGAACGATGGTGTTTGGCATCTCACCTGTGATTCATTCCTCTCTCAATTGTCCTTTCACTTTCAACGATTAGGTTCTTCTGAGAAGTGCACTGCTTTGGAAACAGCCCTTCGTCATGGCTCCAAGAGATGCACATACCCACTGCCCTGTGCTGAGGATGTTGTCTGTGAAGTCAGCCTGAAAGGGGACGGACCATGTGTGGGCAAGAATGCTGTGCTTTGCATCAATCTGAGAAACAAATGCAGCTCACCTCGTAGCGTCACCCTCTACAGCCAGGCTGCAGCCACGTACTACACCGGAGTCAGGAAGACCTTCCTCAAGAGAGACCAAGCATGCTTCGAGCTCAAGCCTTCTGAATGTAAGAAATTATAAAGTTTGAGGCCTTGTCAACACTAATACGTTTTCATTTGAAAATTAATCTTTTTCTCTCAGTTTTGGCCTTCCATCCACACAGAGAAAATGTCTTTGTCAAGGAAAACAAAGCTTTTTGAAAACACTCTGCAAAGTGAAAAACATGTAAAAACACAGTTTTGCTGTTCTGCGGCAAAAAAACAAGGGCAGTTGCGTTTTAGGAATATTTATATTTAGGGATATATGGTCGGATAATTTTCATTAATAAAATTATCCTGCCAGAGGAATTGCATGAGTACTTATGCCTGTTTCATCTGTATCATCTCAGTAAGCTTTTTATTAGATTTTATATGTTTCAGTGTGGATGAGAAACTATTGGAAAATGCCAGTGTGGACGGAGAGCGTTTTGAGGGAAAAAAAAAAGTTTTAATGTAGATTAATGTAGACGTAGCCTAAAATCAAAGAGTTGCAATACATGTGACCACAAAGTTGGCATAGTGCATTTTATATGTAAAGTTATTATTTATGAAAATCAATGCATCTGTTAATTATTTTCAATGGAAACTTGTAAGCATGAGTATTCATTCAGCATTTGTCACTTTTCCCCACTATAGGCAGACCTCTGGACTGGACCCTGACTTATGACGAATATAAAGAGCACCTGGTGGATCACGCTTCACTGATGCTCAATCTTATTGGACATGTGGCTCAGACTAAGCAGGTTCTGGCCACCCAGTACAGCTTCAGACTTCGCACACCAGATCTTGTTGTCACTGTGAGTTTAAAGTTTAATGGTCTTTTGATAAGTTAAAATCGAGTCAGTTGATGCTAAAAGCGGTCTTGTGTGTGGTTCTTCTCAGCCTGTATGTGATGCCATCTTGGGTCAGGAAGTGCCAGTCAAAATCAGTTTTCAGAATCCCCTGCCTTGTGTCCTGAAGAACACTGTATTCCGCTTTGTGGGACTTGGACTGCAGCATGCCAGAGTTGTCAACTATGGGTAAAATTAATTTCATGAATTTCTCAATTAATTGAGATTGATTGTAGCATTGTTTTGTACTTACATGCATTTTTAATTGGTTAAAATAGTATTAAATAATCATTCTTTCTTTCACAGTGACATTGCAGGGCACGCCTCAGTGTGCCTGACGGAGAAGTTTATTCCCAAGTGTCATGGCCCACAGAAACTTCTGGCCTCATTTGATTGTCCTCAACTCACTCAGGTGCATGGATTCGCCAACATTGTTGTCAAACAGCACTGTTAAACCAATCAAATAACCAAAACAGAGGAAAGTTTTATTGGAAAGAAAGTGCTGTTGAGTATATGTAACAATTAAAATTTACAGTGTGCATTGAACATGACTGATTTGCTTTTTTTCTTTTTCATTCTCTTTATTGTTAATTTCCATTCTCTAAGTAATATAGTGGTATATGGGACTGGTAATTCAATCTTTGAAGATAATGATCATGTCTGATTGTGAATGAAATGAAATATGAGAAACAACTGAAATGTCCATGTCAAAATTATATTAATTATATGGTTTTAAATTATGCAATAATGATCTACTTTTTTTTTTTATTATTTCCTGGGGTCTACTTTTGGTTGTTTTTCTAATGTTAACATTAATGAAAACCTTCTTGTTTTAATGCAGCCTCAGCATTAATAAAATAAATAAATAAATAAAAAATACCCATAAAATGAATCATTATGTTTGCATGAACCATTATGTTTGCAACTTTTAAATTATGCCTACTTTTGGTTGTTTATCTAATGGTAATGCTAAGGAAACCTTTGAAACTAATCATGTTCGCTTTATTGTTGATCTTGTCTTAGTGCAGCCTCAGCATTAATATTAATATTATTATTTATAATAATAATAATAATAATATTTAACCCTACTGAATCATCTATGTTTAAAATATGAAATTCTGATTAATTATAATATATAACTCATAAAATGTAAGTGTCAGTTTGCTTCTAGAATATTGGAACAGATACAGATGAGACAAAACAATGTAAATAATTAGGGGTCCAAGCACCAAAGGTGCTGGAATCTTATTGTATTTGTACTGATTTTCTTCTTCTGGCTTAGAAAGTCCTAGAAACAACAAATTTGGTAGGATGGTCCCAAATTTCCTCCACTACTCAGGTGTACACACACACCCTGATCAGACCACAAGTGGCGCTATAATAAGTACTTTTATATTTTGCTCTTAAATTCCACAATCATACAGCTTACAGTCAAAATTGTTTTTTCCATTAGTGTCTATAGACACATGCAAAATTTTGTGTGAATCAGTCAAGTGATTTAAGGAGATCAAAAAAGAAGTTTATTGCTTACTCACAATGGCCAATGGACGACAACACGCTGTACTAATGTTGCCCACTAGAGGGAACCACAGGATCAGGTTCCATCACTCTGAGTTTGAATAACAAATAATTTTTACAGAGGTACAAAAAAAGTTTACAGATGTAAAAAAAAAACGGTGCTCTGTATCCTTAAGTAAATTTTTATCTTCCTCTAATTTAAATTTAAAGGGCAGCTATTATGCAAAATCCACTTTTACGGGGTGTTTGAACATAAATGTGTGTTGGCGTGTGGCACAACCACCCCACTCCTACCCACTCCATTTTTTAATCTTCATTAAGTGCCACACGCTCCATTACAGATCAGAAGACAGGAAAAAAAAAATATGAGGTAAGGTGGCAAATAGGTAAATAAGTGTAGAACTGCACTGTAGATCTGTTTGCTTACGTGCATGAACCTGAGTGTAAACAGTGAACGATCTTGATGAAGGTGAAAAGTATTTAGTTAATTGTTAATATTGACCTATTGTGTGTACTGCTGTAGCTCCCGCTGGTAGCAGGGGATACTCACTGCATTTGGGCTAAAACTGAAGGAATTATATAGTGTATAAGGTGCCAAAACAACGGAGACACGGTTTGCACTGTCTGTTCATTCACAAGCATTAGTGGTGCATTTCCCAAAAGCATTGTTAGCCAACTATGGTTGCAAGTTCTGTTGTTGCCAACATAGTTCAATTATTCTTTGTGTCCCAAAACCAGTGTGGTTCCAACAATGACGATGTGACCGTGTTCGGGAAACAGTTGTGACTCACTAGTTCATTCCACAATGCACCGTATTATGGTGGTTAATTAGCGAGTTGTACGGTAAACACACCCCAGATTGGCAGTTTGCAGATTTCGTGGCAGCTCCCTTTAGCAGTGACAGGTTTATAATACTGGGTTGATAATGAAAATTAAATATCAAATATAAATACTGTCGATTTTTGATAGTTCATGCTTCCCCGAATGAGGAAACGAAACTACATTTGAGCATTTGATTTCTCATTTGAGATATTTTGATTTATTTTTTGATCATTTCAGCATTTAAATTTCTATTTTAATTTTGTAAGGGAAAAAACATTTTTTTGCCGTGCAGCTGACAGGACGTCAAAGGTGAAGTAATTTTAGCGCCAGTGGCACCAAATGGAATAGAGATGATCGTTAGCAAACAGATTTCTCAAAACTCCTCAACTGAAATACATATTTTTAATTAGGGATGTCATTTAGTGTATTTTATTTAGGGATGTTTTAGTGTAGCCTAATTAATCATAAAATGGATATAAAAAATATTGTAATTATTGACGACCTCTGACCCAACCCTGTTTTTTCTTTACATAAATTGCCAGTTGATCTGAAATAGAATATACCACAATAACAGACTTGTTTTTTGCAATAAAGCAATAAGATATGAGAGGTTGAAGCTAGCTGTTTGGCAAAACCCGACGCGGAGTTTCCCATCTTTTAGTTTAAAACAGACTGATTCGCGGCACAGCGCGAGTTTGCAGGCGGCAATACAGTGTAAAATGGTGGACATACAGTAACATACCTGTAACGAACTACTGAATACCGTAATATTCCCTCCACACTTCGGAAACTGTGACCTTCCACACATACAAGCCCACACATCAACATTAAAAAGACATATGAGAAGAGAAGAACAGCGCGAAGGGCGTGGCCTAAAATTAAACACATAAATTGTTATGTGTTTTAAAAAAAATTAAAACACATAACACCAGCAGGGGTCACTCATAATTCAGTACAAAATATTAAACACTTACTTTTGCTGAAATACATGGAACAGTTGTCATGTCATATAGATTATGTTGCTAAGGGTGTTTACACAGAACTGTTCGGTTCTCGGTCATAGTCGTGCCTACTCTGTCCTAAATACAACAACTGTTGACCAATCAGAATCAAGAACTTTATATATATATATATATATATATATGTATATGTGTATATATATACAAACTATTTATTTATTTATTTATTTATGTTTTGCCATTTTGTACATTTCTGAAAATATTATATATTAAAGCATTTAAAAATATACATATCACACACATATGCGTGTGGATATAATTGTATTTGTATTTGCATACAAATACATTTGCATCTTATTGAGCTTCACAGTTTACAACATATATTTAGCAGATATTTAAAATAAAATTTGAACAGATTTTGTTTGGTTTTGTTTTGTTTTACCATATAGGAAACTTTGAATAATGCATTTTGATGCCACTAACCAAGCAAATATATTCCACATCTTTTAGGAGTTTTACTCTTTTCTCTGTCTTATGCCACATTTCTTAGGTTTTAGAAGTGTACATTATTCATGTGAGGGTGTGTTTCAACATGTGTTCACTTACTGTGTTCACTTACTAACTTTGTTTGAAAAAAGAATCACTATGTATCACCTAAACAATAATCTAAATATCAATCTATCATTCTATAATAAACATTATATAAACATTAATCTATCAATTTTGAGATGTTTCACAACCTAATTAGAAGCACTACTCTTCTTTGTTGTTATCTACTGTAATGAGCATTTCATCTACAGACTCAGTGTAACTCATCACAAATACACATACAGTACTGCAGTTGAATAGCTTTTATTGATGCAACAGGGAGGACAGATTATGTGCAGCTAAAAGGAGTAAATAATTGAACACAACCACATGTTGTCATTTGGTTAGGTTGATTACATAACAAAACGAAGCAATTGAAGTTGTTTAGAATGATTAGAATGTTTCGGTATTTGCAATCTCTTTAAATATGTGAATCAACAAATTTCAGTATTACTCCCATAAAAGCAATGTCTGGCATAAATCATCCTCTGAAAGCAAGACCCCAAAATTAAACATACCCTTTGTTTCACCCTTTACTAAAGATTACATAACTAAAATTTCCTTTTTTAACTCTGCAAATCAGTTATGAGATGCTGAAAGCGTTCTGCTCCTCCACTCATCTGAGTGTTTGTTCACTTTTCTTTGACAACAACGTCGGTGCATCCATGCACCTGAGTCAGCTGAGGACAGTCAAGCGATGCCAGAAGTTTGTAAGGGCCAGGACACTTAGGAATAAATTTCTCAGTCAGGTTCACCGTGGCCAGGCTTGCAATCTCACTAAAAAATAAATAGAAAGTAAGTTGAATTTTATACCAATGAACAGTAGCAGGTTACACGTCCCATTATTTTCAGATTCATTTCCTACCCATAGTTAATTGATCTGCATTGCTTTAGTCCTAGTCCTTCGACACGGAAAATCGCGTTCTTCAGCACGCAGGGCAGAGGGTTCTGGAAACTGATTTTTATTGGCACTTCTTTGCCCACCACACAGTCACATCCAGGCTGAAAAGGAAAATCACAATCTGCATTAACACTGTTTAAGTTACCGAACAGTCATGAAAAAGGCTTCATTTTCCACACCCAGCATATAATTGGTGGTTATTAATTTGTTTCTAGCCCTAGGATTAAATGAATTCACTAAACTGGTTGGATTTCATCAAAACCACCAGCAAGTAAATTATAGATTTCAAGTTTTTCAAACTCACAGAAATAACAAGATCAGGTGTGCACAGTCTAAAGTTGAAGTGTTTGGCCACAATCTGCTTAGTCTGAGTGACCTGTCCAGCAACAGTGACTATCATTGTTGAATGATCCACCATGTGTGTCTTGTATTCCTCATATCGCAAAGCCCACTCCAGAACCTTGGCTAAAAACAGACAAGAGATAAAGACTGAATAAATACAAACTCCTTTTGAATGTAATTGTAAACATTCTCATCCCTATTATATCAGAACAATTCATATTTGGCTGTTTGAATTTAGTTTCTACACGCTTGAAAAGAAAGGTTCTTTATCTGCATTAATGGTTCCATGAACCTTTACAATCCATGGAACCTTTTCATTCCAGATTAGATTATTTAAATGTTCTGTACACAGAAAAATGGTTCTAATAAGAGCTGTTCACTGAAAGGCTCTTTGCGGAATGCAACATGAATCTTCAGTGGCATTTTTGTGAAAACCTCCTTTGGATCCTTTATGAGTATATATATAGTTTAAATTTCCATTTCACTGTTTTTCCAGAAGCATATGAAGCTCATGGAAGCTCATTCTCGAAAGGCTTATATTATTTTTTAAAAATCAATTTTGCAGTGTATTTTTGCATTAATGGACTGGTTTGTATCTCAACGTTAGCTAACTCTGATTACAGTTTTTTCTTACTTTCGCTGGCATTGAGCTCAAAGCAGGTCTGGTCCTTCTTCACCAAGGCTTTGTGGACTCCAGTGTAGTATGTGGCAGACACCTGGCTGTGGAGGGTGACACTACGAGCAGAGCTGCATTTGTTCTTCAGAGCAATGCAGAGCACAGCATCCTTGCCCACACAACACAGGCCATCACCCTTCAGGGTGATATCACAGACTACTTCCTCAGCACAGGGCAGTGGGTATACACACTTCTTGCTGCCATGACGAAGGGCTGTTTCCAAAGCGCGGCGCTCCTCCTCTGAGCCTGGTCGATGTTGGAAGCGGAGGTAAAATTACAACTGTTTAGAGTGAAAGAGTCTTTAAGAGTTGTGTGTGACTTTTTACCTTCAGGGTGTTTGTAGTGGTGTGTGATATCCACACGTTTGTCTGAGCCGACAGCCTTGGTGCTGATGCAGTGGCCTATTGCATTTCTGTCGACATGGACCACACCGAATGTTCCACAAGCTGTGCGCTGCCAGAAGACTACATCACTGTTCACCTAGAGCAGGAATAGTTCATTGTTCATCATATATTACTAAAACATGGTGTGTATGTGAGAATGTTAAGGAATAATTACATCAGAGCCTACAGCATATGCTTAATAAGTACCTCAGCAAAAACAAAAGGTGTGTCATATTTAAGGAAGACCTGCCCGCTGCGGATCGCAGCAACAGAGGTAGGGCCGCAGCGGAAGATGCCCTGGCTGGTTTCCTGAGGAGTGGAATCAACCACCTGCCAACCTCCAAATCCACATGGCAGATCAGGTCGAGCCATCCAAGCCTCATTCCACACGTGGAAGTTCCTACATGGAAGAGAAGAAGAAAAAAGCTCAATCCAAAGTGGAGGAGACAGAGAAACGATATCTGTACATTGCATATCTTCCACCTGCCTGCAAATATTAAGGCTATTGGTGTAGAAAAAATAAATAATATTAGAGTAAGAAGGAAGATGTTCTGAATTAGCTTAAACTGTCTAATGCAATGAAAAGTAAGATTTCCTAAGTCAATATAATGCAATGTGTACTGTATAGTTTTAGTTTGACAGTTGTACAAAATGTACAAAATTGAATGTACATGCAGTGCATATATATATCTCACCAATAGGTGATGCTCATCAGAAGCAGTTATCACCAAACTGCATGCGCAGCTTTGCTATGCAAAGCATGGCAAATATACAGTCTTAATCAGGGTTGCCAGGTTTTCACAATAAAACCACATTGCAGGGTGTAAAATACAAGTTTTTCGTCGGGGTTCAACTGGTAAAATTAGCATTCCAGGGGCTAAATATTACATTATTGGGGTAGCTTGACATAAAAAACAACCCACCGCAACAGTGTTAAAGTAACCCAATTCCACAGGAAAACCGCAGAACTGGCAACACTGGTCTCAATTTAAAATCAAAGCAGGTACTAATGCTGATGTTACAGTACATAAAGAAAGAGGTTTGTACAGAATCTTACCAGATTGAATCACGATTCAGGTTATCGATCAGATCGCAGTTCTCATCAAGATAAATGTCTACAGTCATAGACACATCAGTATCGTGAGCAGAACAGAAGTTTGTGACTGGACGAGCAGGAATGCCGAAACACCTCAACACTACAAGAAAAAAGAAGAATATAAGTACATTACTTATGCAATCACTTTCTCAAAACTTTTTTCTCCTTGTCCAGTCTGTAAGAACTCCTACATGTGTTGGTGACTCCAGCAAAGGCTGAGCTCTGCCCATATTTGACAGGTACTCCACATTTTTGGTACTGTTTCAGGATGGCACTGCTGCCACACCAGGATGTAGGAGCGGTTCCATCTCCATAGCAGTTTGACCAGTTACCCACCAGCACGCCACAGTCATCATTGGCATTAATCTGTGAAAGTAAGAGTCATAAATGATCTGTTTTCTTGCCAAACATGCCAATAAAAAGAAAGTGATGACTCACCATGGCAGATATCACTCTTGCCACGTTGACAGGGTTTCCCCATCCAGTGGAAGGGGCACCACTCTTCGCCAACACGTAGAAACATGCATCCAAGACTCCTTCATCAAACTAGGATTCAGAGAAATTATGTATGCCATGCTGTTCGGAAGTTCTTTGGTTTCTAAAAAGTGAAAATGCTTGTGCTATGCTTGCAATTTTTCCTATGCTTTTTCTAGGCTTACATGCATTAATAAAATGTTTGGCTCTTACTTGACCAAAGTGCCAGGTTCTGGAAGCGATCTGATGTTTAGTTCCATAGTAGATTTTGCCCACGTCATTCAGCACATACTCAACTCTCTGGGCCTCGTCATCCAGATACACAGAGTCATCTAGTAAGAGAGAGCACTGAAATTTTACAATCGTTTACTGATTAAGTGAGACTTTGGCTTTTTAAAACACATTTTAAGTCTTCTGCATGGAATTTCAGAAGTGTAAGTGTAAATGTAAGTGAAATATGCATTATATTCTTGCCCTTTTCATAAGTACCTTTACACCATGGGTTGAACAGCATGTAAATGTCATTGCAAGGGTTGCAAAATGAAGTGGCCCTGCCCTTCGGGCCACAAGTCACAATGGTGAGGCTGTATCGTCCAATACAAGCAGTTGGAAGGGAGTACACACACAGTTTGATTCGGTTTTGTACCCGTTCGACAATCTTGGCCTCCCAGCCATTTTTCTTGAATTCATCCACCAATGGAACAATCACCAGAGTGCCTTTGCAAACTGATGGAATATTACCTGTGAAATAAAAACAACAAAAATAACCAGGGTTAATATCATAAACTAAAAACTATAAACAACATTTTTGTTGCTTAAAAAAACGGAAATAACAGGGAGGGTCTTAGAATCAGACTATCACAAGATGGCAACTGATCAGGAGGACTTAACTGACCGAGTCTCAGCTCCAGGTGAAGTTTGTCACATTTCGGGTTGAATGGCCGGGAAAGCTCAATCCACATCTGGAAACCCTGTCCTCTACGGACAATGAGGTGATCACTGCGGAAACCATTGGTGTGATGCTCCTGACGATTCTGACAGTTCCAGGACTTTATCAGGTCAACACAACGAACCTGCAGAACCAAATCTGAGAAAAGCCAAGCCAAAGGAATCAGTTAGGACCTTTAATTAACAAATTTCACAAAATGCAGGTCAGGCCAGAGATCTGCAACTTTTACCTTCGCAGGTGCGCACAATCTGGCAGTCAACAGAACAATCTTTGAGGACAACTTCCTTGCAGTCGTAATCACAGCGCGGCAGCACATAGTTGCAAGGGATCGCGCAAGGGTTGTTGCATGGGTTGGTGCAAGGATTCACAAAAGGAATCACGCAAGGATTGACGACAGGTTTTGTGCAGGGATCCACACAAGGATTGATGACAGGTTTCACACAGGGATCCACACAAGGGTTGACCACTGGTTTCACGCAAGGATTGATGACAGGTTTCCCACATGGATCCATACAAGGATTGATGACAGGTTTCCCACATGGATCCACACAAGGATTGATGACAGGTTTCCCACATGGATCCACACAAGGTTTGATGACAGGTTTCACGCAAGGGTCACTGTAAACTGGCATGTAGCGACACCCTCTCCAGAAATTGTCCAGTTTGACGGGTGGGAAACGGCCGATTGGGCAGAAGTTGTTGTTCAGGCCATACTGTATGAAAGACATGCTGTAAGTGGGCAAAAAAGAAAGAATGAGAGTGATATTAGTTGTCATTTAAGATCATCTCCATTGAATATTCTTTGCATATAGTGCCATTTCTCTTTAAATAACTCTAAAAAACATATTTGATCATTTTAGTTGTTTACTCACGTTCGTACTTCTTGCTCCTGATCGATGTTGAATCCTGAAGAGATTTTTGCCCTGTTTGGTAACAGAGTAACAGAGTTAAACTCAAATTACTTTAGCAAAGAAAGTCTGGCTGAAACCACGGCTTCTTCCGCTGCGACACTTATCTGCGTTTTACTCTGGTATTTATTCACTTCTCCAGTCCCAACCCTACAATTTTTACTGCCTCCTGGAAGGATTTTAGATGAATCACACAGGTTAATTTGAAAAAAAAATAAACAACTGTAATGGTTCAAATTACAGCTTAGTGTAATTGTTTCAGTAGATAATTGATATAAGAATAATTCATCTCGCACGCAGAGCTGTAGTTGAGCAATACCAGCATAAAGGAGCACATAAGTGTCTTTATGTATGGAAAAGATCTTTAATGCTAGGTATACAATAGTTTAGACGTACAGCTTAGACACAGCTACTCATTCTTTATTACTGTTCTTCACGTTTTAGAATAACAGTGAAGTCATTAAAATACAATGAGAAATATGTAAACAAATTAAAACTGCTTTTTAAAATTCACCACCATCTGTCTATTCTAATACGTGTTGGGGGAAAAAATGCTTCTAGAGTATCTTGTTTTATTATATTCTTACTGGAAGATTAGACAAAAAAGAAAAAAAAGGAAAAAAGTAATTAAAAATTAAGAAAATGATTTTTTTTTTCATTTGCAATGTGCAACACTGCAAACTATTACTTCACTATTTTCCATTTTTGATTATTTTGTGTAGAAATGCAAGACATGTTTGTATGTTAATCTTTTACTGACAATGTGTAAGTTTAGAATTATCAATAAACAGTATTGGGGAAAGTTACTTTTAAAAGTAATGCATTACAATATTGAGTTACTCCCTAAAAAAGTAACTAATTACGTTACTTAGTTACATTTTATGAAAGTAATGCGTTGCTTTACTTTTGCATTACTTTTTAAATCTGGGGAGGGCTTGCTTGTTTGTTTTTAATATAAAAAGTTTTATTTTTGGCAAATGCGAAAGCCTTTTCACACCAAAAGCCTCAGGATTTGAGAAAAGTAAATTCACGTCTGTACAGTACGCCGCAGAAGAAAAAATATTAACTCTTCAGCAATAAAATAAAAAAAAGAAAAACAAATGTTAGATTATCTTGAGTAATTTTTGCTTATTAGTATGGTTAAATTGGATCATCACAGGTCGGCAGCAAAGACATCAGTTAATAAAATAGTATTAAATGCATAAAGAATATTTGTATTATTTAACATATTTAATTATTGCAGGTTTGCGTCATTTCCTGATTTGAATTTCACTGTTTTTATTCATTTTGAGGAATACTGAATCTGTTTTTTGTGAGTGAGATGAATTCATGTTCACATTTATTCTAGAACTAACATCTTACTCCAGATTTCTCTCAACATGGGGACAGGAAAGCTTTTAATCAGTAAATGGGGGAAAAGTAACTGGCGTTACTTATTTGAAAAAATTTTCTTGTCAACTAAAAAGTAATGCGTTATTTTACCAGTTACTTGGAAAAAGTAATAATATTACTTGCGTTACTTGTAATGAGTTAACCCCAACACTGTCAGTAAATAAGTGAACAAGACATTTTCAGGATTTTTACCTCCTTTTTCCTTTACTGCACAAAAAAAAGGTGTAAAACAAAATTTTCACTTAGAAAAAGCAGGTTTTACAATGAATTACAAAGAAACTGCAAGTAACACACTGAATTAAACAACAATAAAATTTTGAAGTAGAAACACTAAAATGGTATTTTAAATAAAATAACATTTAAATAAGCTCTAATAATCTGCTAAAAATCACTTTACAGTCTATTAAATACATTTGTAAATGTTTAATACGCTGTAGTGTGATGTTCTCAACATGTAAAACTACATACATTTTATATTTAAATTGTTGGCAAAATCTTTCATTTCCTTGTTGGTCAGCCAACAGTAAGGTGCCTCAGATGCACATACGCCAAGAAAACTCATTATTTACACACCCAAACTAGATAGAAGTCATTAGAAACAGACACACCACAGGTGTGTAAACTGTTTAATAAAACCGTCACTGTGAAAACTGTTGCAAAAACGGCGTCAAAAAACAATCACAAAACTTAAATCATAGGAATTAGTAAGCGGAATTAAGTGTAATTTGAAATAATTTGAAAGTCAAATCATAATCATCAAACAATGGAACAGAACAGTGAATGACTCGTTAGGTTTGGTGATAATACTATGCTATTAGTCAAAATATTTGTCCAGTCTCCATTTCTCAATTGCATAATTTACCTAATTTCTGAGCAGGCGTTGGACAAATATATTTATGTAAATTGTCTATTAATGTCGGGAAGTGCTTTGAATTATAAATCTAACCTTCCTTGATTTTGTTATCTGGCCTCAGTTAAAAGTTATTAAGCACAATCATACTGCATGTGCAAGGCAAGGTTTATTTTTTTAGCACATTTCATACACAATGGTAATTCAAAGTGCTTTACATATAAAATAAATTAAATAATCAAAAATAAAAACAAGGAATTTAAAAATGTTCAAATGATTTAAAATTGAAAAAATTAATTAAAACAGTTAAGAATAAAAATGATTATACATACAATGCAGTGCAATCATTTCGGATGTAGTGCAGTGCTCATTCAGTAAATGCACAGCTGAACAGATGTGTTTTGAATATGATTACTGATTTAGCACATCAGAGCCTGTATTCACAAAACATCTTAAGGCTAAAAGTAGCTCATAACTTGCCAATTTAAGAGAAAATCTTTCAAATAATGGGTGTGTCAATCCTAAATTTAGCACTCCTAACGTTTTAGCACTAAAACTAGCTCCTAAATCTGTGATACATTAGGAGTAGTGAAGAGGACTCCCAAGTCACTAAGACCTTGTCACAAACTATCCTCTCTGCTGGAAAAAAAACAAAATAAACAAAAAACAATACACAAACACTTACAAATTTTTGATTGTTTCTATTGTTTTTTTTTTCAGCAGGACTTAAATGGCTGTTGCCAGCAATCTGCTTTGGAACATAAACATTTTAGAAACACACCGCATTTATTTGCACACATATGTTTTCCCATGCGTCTTTTTTAGTTTTGGAGGTTATCCCGACTCCAAATTTTCTTTTGAAAGTTAGGCAAGAAGTAACAGCTGTTCTTGCATCCAGTTTGGTTTTCTTTTATGTTTGCATGTGTTACTATCAGCCATGATTTTTCTACTCTGTTAATTAAAAGGCTGTTTATATGCAAATCCGCTAACTGTTTACTAGAAGCACACATGTAAGAGGTTGACAATTAGCTGAACATATACTTGTTTAATTAGTGACACTTAGCCTGCATGTTAGAATCTTTGATTGTGGCAACATTTTTATTTTTTAAACATTTATTTGAATATGGCAACATAATGTCATGCTCTACAATATTTCTCTGAATAAATCTCTGACAGAGACCCTTCCCCTATCAGCCAATCACTGCATGCATAGTTAGTACACATGCTGACATCATCTATAGCAACAAGGTCAACCCTGCTCTTACTCCTACAGTATCTTAAGACTTCTCTTTATTCCTTAGTAAAAGTTTGTCTCAACAGCTTTGTAAATGGGTTTTAAGAGAAAACTCTTAGCTAAAACTATTACTGCTATTTAGGAGAACTCTTAGTGGTAAGATAAAATGTTTTGTAAATACGGGCCGGGATCGCTGGTTCCAACTGCGCTGGTTCCTTCCAACTCTTTCATCAATGCACTGACAGAGGAAGTCAGTGGGGCTGTAATCATTTGGCAATAAGGCTAGGTAAATGAGGGTATCATCTACATAGCTGTGATATGCAATTTGGTTCTGTCTTATTACTTGGCTTAGTGGGAACATATAGAGGCTGAACAAGAGTGGCGCAAGAATTGAGCCTTGTGGGACTCCGCATGTCATAGAAGTCTACTTAGACGTATGCTCTCTTATACTCACATAATAACCTCTCCCTTCTAAGTATGACCTGAACCATTTGAGGACCACCCCAGAAAGCCCAACCCAGTTTTTCAGCCTCTCCATAAGTATGTTATGACAGTGTCAAACGCAGCAAGTCAAGTCACCTTTATTTATATAGCGCTTTTAATAATACAGAATTGTGACAAAGCAGCTGTACAGTATTAAATAGGAGTCTCTGGGGCTCATCTAGTAGACGTGTGCGGAGAGTTAAAGCTGAAACATGCTTCACAGGACATGGAGGCACCAGCCTCCATCTTAAAATACGCTGTCTTTTTTGCTCATAAAGGTAAGAGTAATACATTATTCTGAACTGTAAAGGGTCTACTTTTATTTGTGTGCACTCACAATATCAACAAAACGTTGTTATTTTATAAAATAAAGAAACCAATTGGATACTCTTTCTGCCGTCTTGGTCAGGAGCAGGAGCTTCACAATGATGAACTGAAGCGCAGCGAACAGCCTACTTGCTTTACAGACAAATTAAATATATCTATAGAACGCTTTGAATTACTACTTTAAAATGAGATAATTACAATCGAAAACAAAAACTCTTTCATTATGTAATCCATAAAGATGCATTTCTCTGTAAAGGTGCGTGCAATAAGGAAATGGCGTGTCAGGATCCTCAACTTTATCTTTGCGATACTGACTCAGAAAGCACTACTTTATTAATAATTCAAAAAATCTCAATTGAAATTGAGATTTTATTTCATCCTTACACATTCATGGTAGTAACTTTTGCTGGGGCTTTGCGGCAAGCTTTAGCCTTGCATGTGCTTGATCATGGATTTGTGAAACTCTTCAAACTGCACTGAAGGCTCTGGTCACTTGTATCAAGCTTGTCTATTTTAATGAACATGCCTATTATTTAGCCAAATATCTTTTTTTTTTAAGATTTACTTTTTGGCATTTTTGCCTTTATTGTACAGGACAGATGAGATATGACAGGAAACAAAGTGAGAGGGGGGGAGGGTATGGGGGGTCAGAAAAGGTCTTCAAGTCGGGATTTGAACACGGGACGCCCGTAGCCCATAACTGCCCACAAGGCTATCGGCGCCGACAGCCAAATTTAAAACTAGACTCTGTTAAATGTGGTGTGTACCATAGCTGCTTTCATTTAAAAAAAAAAAAAAGACAATTTCTTAAAGAAGTAACTTTGACATCATGAATATCAATTATTTTCTTAGCACCCCCACATATTGGTCTAGCCCCCCCTTAGCCCCGGTAGAGAAAAAATTGTGGTGCTGTGCGTGGTTCAGCTGATTAAAAATAACCTTTTCAATAATCTTGTCTATAAAAGGAAGATTTGATATCGGTCTATAGTTGCTCAATATGGTGTTATCAAAATTGCTCTTTTTCAGGAGGGGCTTAAAGGGGTCATCACATCTACCCTATAATGATAAAAATCCATGCAGTGGTTTTTAATCTGTAAAAACAACATCCCCTTTTTCAAATCGAGCCATTCTCAGATGCCTGTCGGTGTGGCGCCACACCGACAGAGGCCGCTTCCACGATAGTTGATTGACATGAGCGTCTTACCGCAGACCCACCCTAAATCAGCTGTAACAGTCCGATTGCCATTGTTTCGATGCCGGAACAGGGATGTAAGTTAGACAAGAATATCTCCTATTTAGCAATTGAGGTGTTGTGTTGCTGGATGTAATAATGAACATAGTGGTCGTCATGTACTCCCGACATCTGAGGCGCTGAAGATGCAGTGGATTATGTTTGTTTGTGAAGGGAATGCACCTCCCGATCTACATAAATGCGTCTATGTTCGCTCAAATCATTTGTGATCCAGCTTCACCTACAGCAGAAGTGAGTATAAGCGTTGTTTTAATGAATCTCTGCAATCACCTTTCGTAATAACGTGCTAGTTAGCAAGTTTTGTGGCTAAACACGCTAAATGTGGCTAAAGTAAACAGGCTCGTCACCATACAAAGAGAAGAGAGGGGCGGGGCGAACAGAGCTCATTTGCATTTAAAGGAACAATCCATCAGAATGGGATGATTTTTGCAGAGCTCATTTTTACAAGGTAAAAAGGGTGTTGTTTTACACAACCATTGAGAATTTTTAACCAAAGTATATTATAGACTTTTCATTAAGACCCTAAAGAATATGAACTTATAAAAAATAGGCATCCAATGACCCCTTTAACAAATGCAGTTTTTAGGGAGTTTGGAAAAGTTCCAGAAGGAAGTGAGGCGTTCACCACTTCTAACAGATCTGCTTCTAAACAGTTAAACACGCCTTTGAAAAAAAAGATCTGGGAAGTGTGTCAAGGTAGCAGGTTGACGATTTAAGGTGCTGTACTGTTTTTTCCAAAATTTTCCTATCAATTGCTTTAAAAACCTACCTCTGCATAATTTGAGGATTTATTGAGTGCTAATAGCCTTTCTGATATTATTGATCTTCTCAGAAAAGAAGAAAGCAAACTCATTGCATTTGCTGTCTGAGAGCATTTCACTGGGAATCTGACTTGGGCTTTTGTTAGTTTCTCAACAGTTTGTTAGTTTCTCAACTCGCAAAAAGAGTGCGAGTGTTGTTTAAGTTACTATTTATAAAGTTTGAGAAGAAGGTATGTCGAGCTGTGCCTAGTTCCACATTGAAAGCATGAAGGCTGTCTTTATAAATGCTATAATGAAATTTAAGTTTCGTCTTCCGCCACATCAGCTCATCTTTTCTGCATTGTCTTTTCATACCTTGTACTGCTGTTGCTTTTCTCCAAGATGCTTTTTGTCTGCCAGTCTTATCATGTCCTAATACCTCTCCATTTGCAGGAACATTCCCAGTGAATGACTCTAATTATCAGATCAGGTCACTTTGCTTCCCATTCAACTTGACCCTACTCTGTGTTATAGCCTGTAAGTTTGCATTATGGCCTATTCGGGGACCGAAACATGTTCAGCTCAAAGGGATTGTTTGCCCACAAGAAACTAAGTCTTGCAGGTTTGGAATGACATTAGAGTCAGTATGACAGTATTTTAATGCACGTCCTTATTATGCTGAGTTAGATGTGTTCCTGGGTCAACATATTTTGGTTTTAATCCAAAAATTTTATTTTGACCACATCCCTACACCTAAACCTAACCTTACCCATGAGTAATCCCTAAAATCAGAGGAAATGATAGACGAATGACACTGATGTACAAGCACCAAACACTGATTGTAAGTCTAAACTTGACAAAAACTATAAACTGTTTTTTTTTTTTCAAATCTGACTGGTTAAACACAATGTTGTTCCAGGGTCAACAAAGATGTTGATCCAGGAACATGTTGTACTTGGTAAAATCAGGTTCTGCCTCCTCCTTTGGGCAGTTCTTGCAGTTTGCAGTTTAGGCACCATAGAGAAATTATGTTGTTACAGTTTGGACGGGAATGCAAATTACAGATTAAATGACTAAGTAAATGATTCAGTCTGGATATTAAAGGCTAATTAGGCCAGTGAAGTGTCTCACACACCACAATTCTTGCTTCACACACACACACACACACACACACACACACACACATACATACATACATACATGGACCACAAAACCAATATTTTTTTAATGAAATTCATACATCTCAAAGCTAAATAAATAAGCTTTCCATTAATGTATGGTTTTTTAGGATAGGACAATACAACTATTTGAAAAGCTGGAATCTGAGGTTGCAAAAAAATCGCAAAAATCGCCTTTAAAGTTGTTAGCAATGCATATTACTAATCGAAAAAAAATTTAGTTTTGATATGTTTAAGGTAGGAAATTTACAGAATATATTCATGGAACATGATTTACTTATGGAACATGATTTTAGCTTAATATCCTAATGATTTTTGGCATAAAAGAAAAATTGATCATTTTTACCCATACAATGTCTTGTACCCATTCTACTTATGACTGGTTTTGTGTTCCAAAGTCACACACACACAGGTTTGTTTTTGTGAATTGTGGGGACATTCCATAGGCGTAATGGTTTTTATACTGTACAAACTGTATTTTCTATCGCCCTACACCAACCCTAAACCTAAACCTAGCCCTCATAAGAGACTGTGCACATTTTAACTTTCTCAAAAAAACTTATTCTGTATGATTTATAAGCCTTTTGAAAAATTGGTACATGGGGCAATGTCCTCATAAGTCACCCTCTCCTTGTACACTCTTAAAAATAATGGTGCTTTAAAAGGTTCTTCACAGCAAGCAGGCCCGGCTCCAGAAATGAGATGAAGGGTGGGCCAAGTGAAATCCAAGGTGGCGGGGTGGGGTGTAGTGGTAAATACATACATTATTTTAATGCAAAGTGTGTTGATCACAGCTGAGTACACTATAGGTGTTCTTAAGATTATCTTACTAAAGAATAATTTTTGGTCATTTGATTACATTACTTGACCACCTACACTGACGTTTAGCATAACATTTAGAAATTAAAATCATTTAGTTGAGTTGGAAAACACACGCTAGAATTCTAAACTGAGAGCATCTGCTGTACCAACGTGATCTCATCATAATTCGTATGTATTTTACGTAAAAAGTGGTTCTATAAAACGTACATTTACTTACGTTCAGTATTTAGTGTACGTCAGACGCTAAATACTGACGTATTTACAGTATTGAAACGTAAAATACTGACGTTGAGGACACCTAAAAACGAATCCTTATGAATATTAAAACTGCGGTATTAATTTCATTATTATTGTTGTTTTTAGTTGTTATCAATGACCTTATGTTTTCAGTTTCATTTTTAAATTGTTTAATCATTTACTCAATATGAAATGATAACATTTTGCTCTGATCTGTGTGATTTATGCTGCTAGCTCATTTCCAAGATTCATGATGTTGCATCTTGACTTAACAAGACTACACATTAAACCCTTAAGATAAATAACATTTCTGCAATCGTTTAATATTTAATATGTAATATTTAACTTTGTTTTCCGTGGTGGGACACAAAAGGCGTTTTCTCCAACATGCAGTGACTAACAATAGAACAAACATCCATTAAACAGAGTGCACGTTAATGACGAAAGCAAAAGTGAAAGTAAACAGCGCAAAAGCGATTTTAATACCCTGCATACTGATAGCGCAAAAACTATATACAATATTAAAGTGTTTCGGGGTGCGACCGCTAAGAAAGAAAAGACAAACTAAAATCTAGCTCAACTGAATATCGCTCCAGTTTTGTGATTGGCTGTTAGGCTATGTAGTGCGGGGCCAGGGTGGGCCAAGCTTCTGATTGGGTGGGAGCCGGGCCTGACAGCAATGCCATAGAAGTACCATTTTTGGTTCCACAAAGAAACATTCAGTCAAAGTTTCTTTCGCCACAAAGAACCTTTTGTGAAACAGAAAGGTTTCTTCAGATGTTAAAGGTTCTTTATGGAGCTATTTAGACAAAAAAGGTTTTATATATATATATATATATATATATACATAAAGCCGAAGGGTCCTTTTATTGGGCAACTTTTTAATATTTTCTTTCAAAAAAGCAATAATGCCAGGATTTGTTATTTTTTGGAAAACAGCTTCTATGCTACTTAGCAGTTATCAGGAAAATGATTATGTTTGGTTGTAAATGGTGGAACTTATTGATTAATTTACAGTTTATATATGTCTGTTCATAAGCACACATACATTTTTGTACTAAAATTTGCAAATTGTGTTTTTCAGAGAACAAGTACCATATGATCAGATGCAATATCAGTGGTGGCCATAAGAGGGCTCTAATGAGCAGCTGAATCAGCAGTTCTACTTGACTGAGATCAAGGCTGTGAGTAAAACCACAGACTGCTTTCTTACTGTTTCACCACCCAGAAATACCATGACTTAACAACAGTGAGCTTTACAGATATGCAAATAATAATTAAAAGACCAGAGTGTTTATTTCTTCATAAAAAATTGGAATCTGGAAATGAATAACAGTTCATTCAGCTTCCACTGTCAACCAAACTTCAGTTGCACAAACAGGATTGTGGGATATCAAAGCATACATCTATGCAGTCTTCATTTTAGCATACCGAATGTTATATTATGAATTTGGATGTGCCTTGTTGCTTTACCACCTCCATACAGTGCTATAAATGCAGGTTTGCATCTTTGTAGTCACATTTTTTCCTGAATGTTTTTTTGTTTTTTTTGCAGACTTTCCAATAGGGGGCAGGTGTGTCCCACAAAGTGGTTCTTCCCATAAACTAGTTGTAAAATGTAAGAAAGATGGGAGTACAAATATGGCGATGTGAATAGTATATGTAGATTTTGTGACAAACATATAAATACAAAGGCCACAAATATGCTATTTCGCATCTGGATTGAGTTATCAGTGTGTTTTGTGTGACAGAGAAAGCATGATAGTGTGTATATGTGTGAGTGTGAAACCACACACCACCAGGAAACAGAATCTGGTGAGAACATGCTATTTCAGCAGAACTGTGAAAGCCTTTTCACTTCCTCTCCATGTTGCTACAAGCAACTACTCTTCTGCTGTGGTCAATCCATATTCCACAACATGCTGACAAGAGAATTAGATCAACACTTTTTCATTGAAATGATGAATAATGATTCATAATTCAATAATACTAAAGAAGAAGAATGATTCTTTTTAATATAATAATCACTGGTGATTTACGTTTAGTCATAACTAAAATACTGGTTGCAGGGAAATATAAACAATGATGTATAAAAATATAAACAGGTCTTATTTATATAATACATATTAAAAAAATAATAATGTCAAAATGCAAATGCTTAAATAATTAATAACACAATAGTCTTCATTCACTTTAAGCAAAATATCCTATTTCTTTTTTTAATGTTTGCATTAAAAAATAAGCATATTTTAAAGACTTTTTGCATTGCATTTCATGAAAGTTTGGTTATTATTTCTGTCATTGTATATAAATTATTTATGTCAAACAAAATGTAAATACTAAATACATAACACAAGAGTCTTTCAAAATATCTTAGTTTGTGCTTAAAGAAGTTTTATTCATATCAGAAATATTATTTAACTTGACCAAACTTTCTGACTACAGAAAGTTACACCAACAAAAGTAATTTTTAAGGTAACTGCACATTTGTAAGTTTTAACATGTATATTGTACATAGTACCTCATAAAATGTGATGTAATTATCTTGCCTGGCTGCCTAAGACTTGTTTTGAAGCAGTTTCTTGGAAGAAAATGTTTTATGTATTACTGTGGGATCAGCTTTAGTAAGAGGAAGACACACTTCCTCATGCAGGACGGAGGTCAAAGGAGCCAAAGCAGCTGCAGGTCGAATGCCTGTCCACAAAAAACAATAACAGTAAGGGGCAGGCCTCTTTATGAATCATACCCTATGTCTGTCACTTTTAAAACTCTCCAAAAACATGGTAAAACTCCTTGCTTTATTTCTGATCTATGAAGAGCTGACGTTAGAAATAAAGCATCCATTTCATGTTATAATGTTACACCTCTTTTCTATTTTACCACATTTTACTCCCACTTCACATAGAGGCAGAAAACACAACACATACACATCAAGCTACAGCCAACCACAAACCACTCATGTACACACTGAGGTTAGCATCATGAACAAACAAAACAAGCTATCGAGATCTCAGGAAGATGCCAAACTGATGGGGGCAGATATCTGAATAAATGCGCTTATTTTTACAGTAGCAGCATCAATAAATATTGTTGCAAGGTGTATATATTCATTATAAACTGTTGTAAATTTCTCTCTTAAAGTGACAGTTCACCAAAAAAAGAAAATTATCCCACAAACCATCCTAGGTGTATATGACTTTCTTCTTTCAGACAAATACAATTGGAATTATATTAAAAAATGTTCTGGCTCTTCCAAGCTCTTCCAAAGACAGAGATTTTGAAGTCCAAAAAAGTGCATCCATCCATCATAAAAAGTACTTCACACAGCTCCAGGGAGTTAATAAAGGCCTTCTGAAGCAAATCGATGTGTTTTTGTAAGAAAAATGACATATTTAAAATTTTATAATCCGTAATCTATAGCATGGGTCAAAATTATCAATTTTTCTTTTATGCCAAAAAACATTAGGATATTAAGATCATGTTCCATTAAGATATTTTGTAAATTTCCCACTGTAAATATATCAAACCTTAATTTTTGATTAGTAATATGCATCGCTAAGAACTTTATTTGGTCAGCGATTTTCTCAATATTTAGATTGTTTTGGACCCTCAGATTCCAGATTTTCATATAGTTGTATCTCAGCCAAATATTGTCCTATCATAACAAATCATACATCAACAGAAAACAGATTATTATTCAGCTTTCAGATGATATATAAATCCCAATTTAAAAAAAATTTACACTTATGACTGGTTTTGTGGCCCAGGGCCACATATGCATAATATTAATAAGCAAGGACAAACACATTTAGATTTTTTTTTTTTCTTTTTTTTTTTCAGTGAACTGGCCAAACGCGTTTGCGAAACATTCTGAAGCAATTTGCATTTGTCCTGACAGCTCTCTCTCTGAATCATCTGAAGTAATTTCTCGGTCAGTCAAGTAAAAACATGGCACTAGATAAAGTGGATATTAACAAAACAAAATATTTTTGAAAATTAATTCTCAGTAATTGTCACGCTTTGATGCTAGTAAGATCGCTGGAGTTGTGGAATAAACATAAAAAGTCTTTAATCAAAGAATTGCACTGGAGTAAATCACACAGGAACGGGGAGAAGCACGCAAAACAACATGTAGAACCGACAGGGAGAAATGAACAAACAGGAACTAATATACACAGAGTAACGAGGGCTGGACAGGTGTAGGGAATCAACTAATAATTGCACTAAACGAGGACAGGAACAGCAAGGACCAAATATGGGCATGAGAGGGAGTCACGGGGAGCACATGGGGAGCAAAAAACACAACAAACAATCTGTGGTCATGACACTACTGCTGTCGTGTATAAGCAGCCGATGGATATCCTTGACCATTTTGTTACCTTTTGGGTTTATTTAAAAAACATTTAAAACATCTAGACTAGAGTTGGGCAAATGGGGTGTTTTTACGATACGCCAACATGCAGCCATATTGGCAACACAGAACGTAAACAATGCCACTGAACTGAACGGAACTTGCAAATTATGCTGATTATTGATGCTGAAAATGGTCAGTTATTGTCATGTTCTGGGCTGTGCTAATCGGTCGGACTGGGAAAAACATTTGGAGTACTTTAGACTGCCAAAACATAACAAATCAAAGAGTAGAGTGCAAAACAGGAAAGAAGGAGTTTGTGGTTGGCCAAACAGAACCTGGATTTCCAGGGCAAGAATCTTGACAACATTTGTGTTTTGTTCTTACCATTTTCCAGTCAGGTAGATGAAATATTAAGCTAATATCTTAAATAATACTGCTCGTACTACCTATTAACTCTAGTTTATCAAAATATTGCACCCTTTCCTGCTTACTAAGTCCTTTTCTATGTGATTTGTTTTCCATGGTTCAGACTGCATAAATTAGCAGAACAACATATTCAGTAGTACATTAACTGTGGAATCCATGCTGTTTTTTATATCCAAGTATCGCCAATATGGCAGCGCATCTGGGTAACTGACCAAATCATGACGGAAGCGCAAACCCTCTATAGACCATGCCATCATCCATCGCTGGCTCCCATGAATACCATGCACGGAAAGGAAATGACATGTTTTACGGAATCCCTAAGGGAATAAATATGAGATGGGAGGAAAAAATATTTTTCAATACTCTTTAATCTCTCTCCGTTATTGCGGACATCAGGGAGTCGCTATTAATATGCATTGAAATCGCTTTTGAATGCAGGCTTGCTTTTTGACTTAGTTTTACTTTCACAGAGCGGAAGTACCTATCATACATTTTACAAGATTAGATCTTTGTCAGTGTTACTTGGGATCAAATCATTAGCCCTCGTCCTATCAGTCATCTGTCCTTACTCTGTTTATGTTGTAAGTGAAATAGTACTGTGATGTAACAGGCTACTACTAACAAGCAGCTAACTGTGTCCCTTTAGTGACCACTAAAAAACTGAAATAAATTTGCAACGTACGTTATAATAACGTAATTACATAATTCATGTTTTGTTGTAGTAATCTGCATTATGTGTTTTTACACTTTTACATTTCCTTTTACCATTCGATGGTTGAAGGGTGAGTAGAATAATGTCACCTCGTTGTTTCTGAACATGCTTATTTTTACATTCATAGGGCCTGTCCCAATACCCACACTGACAGCCTTTACACTTGAGCATGATGTATTTCCTGTATTTGGCCCAATTGCTCAAGTGGGTGTGAAGACTACAAGCAAGAACTTTTGATTAACCAATGAGACACACTTACAACATAGTGTTGTAAAAATGCAAGTTGCGTTTTTAAAGAGCTTTATTTACACATTTTGTACATGCCTGTGAATGACAATTTAATTGTTGTGCTTCTAATTCATCTACAAAATACCATGTTATAAATATGTTGTACCAATTAAATGCGTAACACTTGCGTTTTAAACAAATTATATGTGATTAGCAAACCAACAGTGTGGTTAATAGATGTTAGATAATTGTGCAAAGCATCATGGGCCGTAGGTGGATAAGAAGCTGGATAAACGTTTGTAGGCCTAATAGTGAAATGAATGCATATTCAAGTAAATTAAATCTCTTAAAGTTAAATTTCTAATCATATCATTTAGTGACCTATTATTATTAGTAAAATGACTAAAATGCAAGATTGTTGGTCTAGTCATAGGGCTTTTCAAACTGCACCTAACCCCGGGTTTTCATCATACTAAAGCTCACTTTTAACCCTGGGTGAATGTAAAGGTAAACTTACCCTTTAACCCTGCTTTTAACCACAGGTAAAGGTACATTTCACACTTGTCATTTAGTAGCAGGGTTAGCAATTCTTTTTTTTAACCCTGGGTTATGAAACCCTGCTCCAAAGTCAAGTGAGCAAATTAAAGTTAAGAAGAGACTGATTTTTTTTGTCCTTTGTAGTCTGAAAAGTCCATTCAGAATTATTTGATAGTACATTGCAATGTATAATTTGAGAATGTGAAATGCTAGAGACTTAAACAGGTTGCGTGCCAGTCAATGACAATGACACTGCAAATATGCAAAGAACGTACTATATGATTCATGGTTTATGGTTGTGCATGAATACCATGAGTTTAGGGTTCTCTAAAACCCAACCTTGCGGGTTAGTGGTGGTAAAGGTTAAAAGAGAGAGCAAGAGAAAGTGTATAACTGTCTAATTGGTATAGCTGGGGTGGTGGATTGGCTAAAGCTTCATCTGAGCTCATAAGCATGAGTCAAACATCAGTCTCTGTGTGGCTACCTGAGTAAAAAGAGTTCTTGAGACAGACACTTTAATGTACTAGACTCTCACATTTCTATTTCCGTAGCGTATATTTTAGCGTGAGCTAAAGAGAAAGCATATGGGCAATTAAAAGAAAAACGGTGTGATAAAGTTTATGACTCTGGTTGAGTGTGTGGAGAGAGAGAGACAGGAAACTCCTGACCGCTTTAACTGACCCTGAGGAATGTCAGATTCCTACAGAGCCATTAAACATCACATGCCAACAGCTAATGGGCTTGGTCACATTTCACCCAAAATTTAAATGAAAAAGATACAGTTTGCATAAAGAAAACAAGCCACATTTAAGGACTATTAAGGCTTTCTGCTCTGCATTTCATGACAGTGAATGTTTTTATTGTTATTTCTATAATTTTATATATTTTTTAAACATCTAAATGTATAAATAAATTAATTTCACAACGGTATTCATTTCATTACAGCATAAAGAAAACAATGTTTTTTATTGTTATTTTTTTTACTGCATTTAAATTTTTTAAATGTCTAAATGCATAAATAAAATATTACAACAGCATTCATTTTATCATAGCTTGCACAATGAAAACAAGACTTTTGCATTGCATTTCATGACAGTTAACGTTTTTATTATTTTAATCATTGTACATAAATTCTTTATTTTAAAAAAATAATTAAATAATAATATCCAAATGCAAAAATATAAAAATGCATAACTACTTAAATATCACAGCAGTCTTGATTTTAAGCAAATTATCTTATTATTTTGAGAAAATAAAAAGAAAACATATTAAAGTTTGCATAAAGAAACTAAGGACTATTTTAAGGACTGCATTTCATGACAGAATTGTAATTATTATTTTTATCATTCTATATAAATGCTTTATCTAAAAATATATATTTTTTTCCTTTTGATTATGAGATTAAATGTCTAGGTAAAACAGATATAAACTGATTGTTTTGTTTTTAATGCATTGTGTAGTTACAGTGAATTCACACTATTCATATTTTCTTCTCTTCACTTCTCTTCCTCTCTTAAACACAGACACTCACACATTGAAAAGTGCGTCCAAAAGTCATGGTGTAGGGGGTAATCTAGAATAATCCTGCTTTATTGGCTGTTACCGCTGTGACGCAGGTCCGCTCCCCCTGACAGATTCTGGGTGACATCTAGCCTGACCTGACATTACGGTCAGTCATTTATACACACAGTTACCAACTAGCCTTTCTTACACAGACACACACAGAGTTACACACACGTCTGTCTCACTCCCTCCCAAACACACATTAGCGTAGCCATCTAAAGAGGGACTACATTTGCCCTTAAATTAAGCTAATTACAATTACTACAGACTAACCCTAACACACAATCCAAACCCTAAAATAAAACCTGCTGTACTTTTAGAGGCGAATAAGGACATTTCTTTATGAAGCATTTTTCTTTTATGGACATCCACTTAGGACATGAGATATACAGTAACCTAAGGATATTTTTCCGTAAATTTTCCCTGAAAAATAGCATGGTTTTATTCTTCTTTCTATAACCCATGCACACATCTAGTTTAATGTGCTTCAGAGACTGAAAACTCTTACTCACCTGCATAAAGGTACAGTTCAACTTCCAAACACGATGTCTTTCTCTAGAGGGCAGCATTGACATTCAGGGTTATCTATAAAGTAGAAATGATGTTTTGTTTGTCCATTTTAACTAGTTAATTTATCAATCCATATCACCTATTACATAACACTAATTGCCTGGAAATTATGCCATTTTTGAGTCATATACCAAATTGATTGTTTAGAATTATTAGTCATAAACCAATGCAGTTGTTTCTTTTGGGCACGGAAAGAGAATAAATATACATACATACATACATACATACATACATATATATATATATATATATATATATATATATATATATATATATATATATATATAAAAGACTTACTTTAGCTTATTATAAATATTACTATATATATGCTTTAACAGATCGTACATAGGTACAACGGTGTATAATGTTACCATAGTTGAAGAGTGCGCGTCTGGATTGGTGCACGCAGCTGTCACTCAAATTCTCCGTCACTCCTGCTGTAGTTTACGGGTTAATCTTTAAGCATCCTCACTGCCTGCAACCGAGATGACATGAGCAACCATTAGTTTGTACAGCGCAACAGCTGACAATGTGTTTCTATACAGGTAGGTCTTACATTTAGCCTGCGTATTACTGATACTGCGTATCTAAACTCTATCAGTGCGCACTTTAACATGGTTTGCATATTACTGGTTGACTTATTTATATAGCCTATTTATTTTTTCACAGAATTAAACAACAACAACATGTAAAGACTCAAAGCTTCTAGCTTTCGCTGTAGTTGAGGAGAGGGACGGGGTCTACTGCTATTTGACAGTGGCGTTCTTGGAAAGGCGTGCCCTTTTTGTCAGACCCGAAAACTCATCGCAATCATGCAGCTAGCATTTTGATCATCACGGCCCCCCCGAGAGCCGTGAGAACCCACGTTCACCGCCCTCGCCACGAACTTCAGGCAAACGGGACATCTGGAGAGCTTTTACGCACAGAGGTGATCGCAGCGGCAGCACGCTGCATGCAACACGAATGCACAGACGTGCATATAAACTTATGCCTGACTGAAAAATACTTTATCTAGAATTATTTAATAAAGTTATAGCATTTTCTTCTCGTATCCGCTCCACTCGTTAGATGTGATACGGCCAAACAACCTGATTGTAGGACAATTTAACAAACCGATCTTTAATCACTAGACATGGAAAATAATCCAAGTAATTTAAGCGTGCTGAACTGGGAGCAGGTGAAGCGTCTGGATGTCATCCTCACCGAATCCATCCCCATTCACGGCAAATGGAACTTCCCCACTTTGGAGATGAAACCTCGGGATATCGTCAAAGTCGTGCGGTGTCGCATGGAAGAGCGCAAGATCCACGTCCGGGAGGTTCGATTGAACGGTTCCGCGGCCAGTCACGTTCTCCACGAGGACAGCGGTTTGGGCTACAAGGACCTGGACCTCATATTTTGCGCGGATCTGAAAGGAGAAGTGGAGTTTCAGATCGTCAAGGATATCGTTCTCGACTCCCTCCTGGATTTCCTGCCTGAAGGAGTGAATAAAGAGAAAATCACCCCGGTTACATTAAAGGTAAGCATTTAGAACCGGTTTATTTGTAAACTTTTGGTTTTGTTTTGTTTTTGTTTTTTTGTTTTAACCCAGTGTTTAAACCAGCATAAACTTGTCTTTTTCTGGTTTTGAGAACTTTTCAGCTGGGAGACAAAATCTGCAAATTTGTTTAGTTTAGTTTAATATGTTTTTAAGCAAGGTAGCTAAAAATCCTGTCTAGTAAATGAAAAGTTGTGGATTCAAACTTTGCAGGAGTTGATTCATCACCCTCTTGCAAGGCACTTAACCTCAGGTTACTCCATCAGGACTGTCCTTAATTTAAGTATACTGTCACTTTGGATAAGAGAGATTCGGCTAAATGACTGCTTAGTAACTGATATAATTCCATATGTTTAATGTGTTAAATAAAGGGGAAGTGCATGACATGCTATAATTTGACACCGACTGGGCCAAGACAGCATATATTACATTGAAGCTGCAATAAGATAACTACACTGGTAGTAAAAACGCTGGTTTCTACTACAAAGAGGATTTCTTTAAACCAATTTACGATGGATCCGTTTTCTCCTCTCTATACACTCTATGTGTATGCAAAGGCAGACCGCGTTTTCATGTATGCAAATAAGCCTGATATAATTTAAAGCTACAGCAATGTGATGGAATGCCTTTACTGGATATGCAAAGTGACTTTAAGTGACAAAATTAGCAACTGTACTCTTATTGCAGACATATGTACCTTTTTTTGCACACATTTCAAAAATGCACATTTATTTGTCTGCTTAAACATTTCACATTGCACCTACATACCCTTTTGTACAGTTCCACCTTTCAACATATTCATATTTTAACAGTTGTCATTGACTAATTTCTCATGCTAACATTGTCCTCCTCCAAACCTTTTTTGCTCTGTCCTCAGGAGGCTTACGTGCAGAAGATGGTGAAAGTATGTAATGATTCAGACCGTTGGAGTCTAATCTCCCTATCTAACAACAGCGGGAAGAATGTCGAACTGAAGTTTGTGGATTCCTTGCGGCGTCAGTTTGAGTTCAGCGTTGACTCTTTTCAGATCCGTCTGGACTCCCTCCTCCTCTTCTACGAGTGCTCTGAGAACCCCATGACTGAGACGTTCCACCCTTCCATCGTGGGAGAGAGCGTGTACGGAGATTTCAACATAGCCTTGGACCACCTGCAACAGAAATTAATCTGCACGCGAAATCCAGAGGAGATCCGCGGTGGTGGCTTGCTGAAGTACTGCCACCTGTTGGTGCGAGGTTTTCGAGCGGCTTCGAAAGCTGAGATGAAGCTTCTCGAACGCTACATGTGCTCCCGGTTCTTCATCGACTTCTCAGATGTGGCGGAACAAAGGCGCAAGCTAGAGTCGTATCTGCAGAATCACTTTGTGGGACTAGAGGACCGCAAGTATGAGTACCTGACCACCCTGTACAGTGTCGTCAATGAAAGTACAGTATGCCTGATGGGACACGAAAGGCGGCAGACTTTGAGCCTCATCACCATGTTGGCAGTACGTGTTCTGGCAGAGCAAAATGTAATTCCCAACGTGGCTAACGTCACTTGCTATTACCAGCCTGCACCGTACATTGCCGATGGGAACTTCAGCAATTACTACATTGCTCAGGTTCAGCCAGTCTATGCCTGCCAGCCCACCCACACATTCTCACCATGGTTGCCCTGCAACTGACCGAATGTTAACTCAAATATTTCTAGGAATGTCTAATTAGAGCACTCGCCCAATGAAACCAGTTGACCAGTCTGTATTTGTGTGCTCTACAATGTGAGGAAAACCCAAGACGTTCCCGATTGGCTGTTGCCAGCTCGTTGCAAGAAGCTACGAGCATGTCGGATTTGAGGAAGGGAGGCAGAGTGAGGTAACTTGGAGTTGTTCCCATCAAGCAGCACGTTCTACCTACGCTTTTCATGGCTACGTGCCAGGCCTACAGAAGCACAACACTGGCTGAGAGGAAACACAATGGAAACCCTACGAAGAGCATTTGAGTAATACAGACACAAAAGAGACTATCTTTGTGTTTGTGTACATATCTGTGTGATAGACATACTTGAAGAATCAAGGATATCCTGCATATTGTATTGAAAGGGCAGATAGATTAGCAAAAATTACTTTTTAATGCTCATTACTCATGTTATCATCCTGAAATCAGTGGACACTTTTTTCAAGCCAAGGATATTCTCATAGATACCAGATACCCATATTATCAATTAAGTGCCTTAAAATGAAAAATTAAAGTCACTCTGTGAATGACCCTAAAGTATGTTAGTAAAGGCATATTTTTGGAGTCACATATGAATGTGGGTTGTGTACCATAGCAGATGGGTGACAATTTTTAAAGGCCACTTGATCGTGAACTTCCAACTAATGGTTGTAAGACCTATTTCTTATAATGTATTAATTTGGGGGTCTATATGAAAGTGTTGCATAAGAACCAGAGGCACTGGCAAGATTTGTATATCTGTGTCTAAGATTGTACATATGAGTTTTTCACAGCTTTTTGGCTAAACTGACCTCAATGTACCGTTGGCTCAGTGCTTGCTAAGATCAGATTAAAATGTCCAGGGCAATGCCATTACATCTAAGGCAGAGAAGTAAAATAGGTCGAGGCTGAACAGGAAGAGAATTAATGAAAGTTGTTTAAGTCCAAATTGTTGTTGTTACATCCAGGTTACATGGCGCCTTTCTGAAGGCCTAACTATCACACGGCCACCAAATCCAGAGATTATACCTTTAACACATCTGACCTGCATAACCTGATTAAGACCAGCAGAGAGACAGCAATGAGAAGCAGATGCTCATTTAACGCAAGCAGAACATATACCAAAGATATTCTTATTCCTCAAGATTGTGATGCAACAATACTTGATGTAAAAACATCTTCATGATGTTGGAACTTAATGCAACACAATCCCCCACTTGAATTATTCCATAAAATCTGAATCTGAGTGCTCTGAAATATGTTAAGGCCCTGTCCCCAGTACACCCAAGTCCACACTTTGGCAACGCAATGCTGCATAGACTGTCTAGCAGTAGTCCTAAGGTGGGGCCCTCAGGAGCGCCCTTTAGAATGAAAAAGTGGGATACCCTACGGTTACATACATGCAATTGCTGTATGTTAAGGCCCTGTTCCAAATGCTCCCCTAAGCCATTGCAGTCCTCAGCCAACTTTGTGATGCATGCTGCATAGATTGTCCAGTAGTAGTCCAAAGATGTGAAATGGGCAGAAAGGAAGCATCAGGGGCACTCAGGGCACCCTTCAGATCAAAATATGGGACACCCTACGGTTACATACATGCAATTGCTGTATGTAAAGGCCCTGTCTCAAATGCTCCCCTTAGCCATTGCAGTCCTCAGCCAACTTTTGTGATGCAATACTGCTTAGATTGACCAGTAGTAGTCCAAAGATGCAAAATGGATAGAAAGGAAGCATCAGGGGCACTCAGGGGCACCCTTCAGAATCAAAAATATGGGACACTCTTCGGTTACATATATGCAATTGCTGTATGTTTGGGCCCTGTCCCAAATGTTCCCCTAAGCTACTGCAGTCCTCAGCCAACTTTGGTGATCCAATACTGCATAGACTGTCCGGTAGTAGTCTAAAGATGCTGAATGGGCAGAAGGGAGGCATCAGGGGCACTCAGCAGCATCCTTCAGAAACATAAAAATAGGGATACCCTACTGTCACATGCAATGGCCATATGTTAAGGCCCTGTCCCAAACGCGCCGCAAACCCTCAGCCTAGTCTACACTTTGGTGATGCAATGCTGCATAGACTGTGCAGTAGTAGTCCAAAGGTGCATAGTCCAAGGGGACCAAAAAATGGACACTCTATGCATGCATGCAAGGTTGTCACAAATCTGCAGGACTGGAATTTGGGACAGGGCCTGAGAATGTCAAATGTACTTATGCTTAAATTCACTATAACTGATTATACAGAGATGGACACTTTCCTCCCATACACTCACTCGCATGTAATCATATCTCTTATTTTTCTACTGATTCTTCTATTTTTGTACATTGTGATGTTTGTGCTAAGGTCCTGGTTAGGACCGTACTCTAATGCTGTGAAAAGTACTGTTGTATTTTATCGAGTCGAAAGACCTGACCAAGCATTAGTGCAGCAAATTCTCAACAAACGTTGGTGTAAATTTTCGTTTTGAGTCATTACATTTGGGAGCCCACACAAGTGTGAATGTCTCAGCCTACGTGTGTTTTATCTACTAAATTAAAGTTGTATGTGAATTCAGATGGGAAATTCTGAGCTCACTACTGTTGATATTGCAATGCATCATGTATTTGCAAGCATGAATGACTCATTAAATGGTGATTTTAATTACATAGGCTCGGTGTTGTTTGTTAGCAAAAAAAAAAAAGTCCCACAAAGGTCACTGTTTGACCCTGATCTCTTGTTGTTCCATAGATTATTTCTTTCTGTTTTGAGGTTTTAACAAAACCAATACACAGCATGATATTCACACCCAGCTGTTAAGACCAGCATTTGTTGTATTTTAGATGGTTTTGCTTTTTAAAAGCACTTGCTAGCATGAACAAGCCTTAAATAGCTTAGACACACATGCCAGTATAAGATAATCTTTTCTCCAGGAAACTGAGTTAAAAACACACATTTTTCAAATGTAGCTCATTAACACAAATACAACAACATTTGTTGTTACAATGCTGTAGTAACTGAACAGCCAGTCTCCTTATGCATAGAGTAGCAGATGGTCGGTCTGTTTAGAGTACATCACCATTGGCTAAAGGATGCACCAATCTACCTGTTTAACGATTTATACATATAATCTTGCATGTTTAATGTACTTTGGCAACAGTATGTCTCTCAACAGACCTCCAACTGTTGGCTAAGCAGCACACAGTGCAAGCAGATTTATTGCAGCCTGCGTCATGTTGCCATAGACAGGATATCACTCCAGCTGTCCCCAACTCTCCCTCATTTACTTTCTCCCCTTTATACTTTCTCATTAGGATTTGCTGCGATAGCACCCTTGACTTGGGTAATAAACTTTCGGATATGTAGATTTGGTACCTTTTGATTTGTGCTGCTTTCTAAAGTTTGAGTCTCTCACATTCTCTTTTCATCTTCTTCCCAGTGTCCGTATTTCCACTAGGAGCCCTGCAAGGGGAAAAATACCAATTAAACCAGCCTAAGTTGGTTTACTGACATTCACCTGGTCTTGCACAGGGTTTTGCAAAATCTAGAGTTAAATAATTGACTCATTTTGAATTCTGAGTGTGAATTCGAATTTAATAAGCCAGGCCACATGAGAAGTTTAACTGGAATGGCAGAAAGAGGAATGTACTGAACTCTACTTCAAAGAAAGTCAGCATAGGCAATGCATTGTGGGAAATGAAGCCAACAAACTTTGCATTGATAAACTTTCAACAAAATTAACATTTTAATTTCAATCTTTATATTAAAATTCAAATTTCAATTCTGCATCCAGTTTACTACTTCGATTCAAAACTGAATTGAAATTTAAAAAGCTTTCTGGAAGATCCTGGACCCAACTTAGACTGGTTTAAACTGGATGCTTGTAATATTTTGACTTTGGTTCAGAGAAAGTATTAGTATTTCCTCTGTTTATGTTGGAAGGTAAAATTCTGCACTTTTATAAAGCAGAATATGATTCTTGCCTAAAAGGCTGAGGATGAGTCATTTGAGAAACAAATGTTGCTCACTGTTGCAGAGTTCCTGTAGCTTAAATAATCGAGTATGGCACAAGCAACAGCTAGGTCACAGAGTTTGACGTCCAGGGAACTCACATAAAAGTTCATGCCATAATGCATGAAAGTAAACGGTGAGTGGTACCACAGCTATGTGGCATTGGGAACTAACTTAGCAAACACCCATGTTAATAGGAGCCTAAATAGTTTAGCTCCCTCTTTGGCATACGTGCGCTAGCTTAGCTCATGCTCCAGGTCTGACTGGATGAGAAACTGGGTCTGAGGGTGTTTTAACATAGAAGCGGCTGGGCAGGGCTAACGTTATCCTCTCGTTAAGCGGCACTTTGAATATACTATATTTAGCGCTCCATGAGAGGGATATTAACCCATCTCCCCTAATCTGATTAAACGCTTAATAGGCCTGTGCTCACCAGGGTAGTTACAGCGCTCGGGTTTATGAGTATTGTACTGTAACACATACGTCTGGGTGAGAGCACCCTCCCTTACTGTCGAATTAAGATTGTTGGGTCAGTGTGCCCTGAATTTTGTTGAGACAGATAAAAAAAAGAATCTGAAAGGAAACGGTATAATGGAAAAGTTCTTTCTCAAGTTCACCTCCTTTTCATGCTTTGAGACAAAGCAAACAAAAGCTTGCTCTTCTAAGCTGCAATCTTGGACAATTCGTCCACTGACCTAGCCTCAAGCTAACCATGTGACATGCTAATTAATCTGATGATCTGTTTTTACTTATTCATTTGTACCATTTGTATGCAGTTCCTCGTGCTGAGCGATCCCTTCCCAAGACTATGAATTGGCACTTCATGAGCTATTTTGAGAGAACTGAAACCAACAGTCTCACCGTCTGTCTTTGTTCAAGCTGGAGTGCCTCCTTGTGACAAAAATGACATAGTGTATCCTAAATGAGCCATGGAAAAATACTTAAGCTGCTTTGCAATACTGCAACAGATAAATTGATTTAAATCAAACACATCTGTGAGTTACAAGGGTCAATGAATAGTGTTTCATGACTTTGTACTTGCAAAACTAGTGCGTGCTAAATCAGAGATGTTCGATAAATGGTTTTGCATCAGTTCTCAAAAGCCTTAAACTTTCTGAGTTTAGTCCAGATGTCAAAAGGTTTGTAACACAATGGCTTCTGGTTCTTAACCACACATTCCTGCATTTGAGCACCTTTGGCCCTGTAGACTTTTAAAAAATATTCTTTTTTACAGCATACACTCTAAAAAGTGCTGGGTTAAAAGATAACCCAACCTTAACCCAGCCGCTGGGTAACTATGGGACAGAACACGCGTTGCGTTGTTTTGACCCAAGTGCTGGGTTTAACCATTTGACTCAGAATGCTGGGTTGTTTATTTAACCCAACCAGTGGGTCAGGTTAACTGTGTTGCTGGGTTAAACATGACCTAATCATTGAATTATTTGTTGTCTTATTGCCTTGCTACCTTTATATTTACCAATAATAATAAATAACCACAAAAGAACGCAAAATTATTGTTGCTCTTCTGCAATACAGTTGGAAAAACACACAAAAATGCAACTGTAAACATCAATTTTCATCAGTTTTATTTCTTTTTAAAACAATTTTCAAATGGGTGCAGCTGTCACAGTTTATCCAACCATTACAGACACATAAAACAAAAATTTTAGTAGATCAGTTAATTTAAAACACAAAACTGTGTAAACTAGGAACTGTAGATTCCGATTCTTTGTCAACATTGTAGCAGCAGAACACTAAAAAAATTAATTATTACCACATGAGAATCGTTCCAAACATTGTGCTATTAAAACGAAGCCAAACAAAGTGTCCACCAGACAATACATATGACAATTTAAAATGTTACAAGTGGCCAGAAAAAAAAACTGTTGGTCTTAAAAAAATTCACACATGAAGACTTATGTCCATCAATATAATATACTGCAAGCTGGAGAAATTCTCAGGCAACGAGTCCGCTTCAGTGGCACAGCCCGTAACAGGCGAAGGTCTGGGATGTCGTTGTCTCGTCCCCAAGGCACAAATCCACCATGCTGGTCCCCACCTGTTAATTATACGACACATAGTCTTATTATTGGAACACTAGTATTTTCACCAGCTAAAAAAAGGTTTTAAGTCAGTGATTTCTATTTTTTGCTGTAGTGGGTCAGTGGGAAATATTAGTTTGCATTTCCAAAAATGAATATATATAGAAAAAGTAAAACAAAACTTACAGGTTTGTATGTCAATGAATGGCTTCCAGAATTCTGTGGTTGTGGTTCTGTGGACCCTTCCTCCAGAATGGGCAGGACTTTGAAAGCACTTTCCCCTTTAACATCTAGACCATAAGAATAACACGGTGCAAACTGTGAAACTTATCTCATAATCAAAACACATTGAAACACTTTCATATGAAAATTTCTTCATTCCTTTAAATAATGAAATTGTAATAAAAATAAATAAAAATTATAATGGTATTAATGCAAATGAATCCCCACCCCCATTCAACTACTGCAGGTTAAGTTTAGGTATGGGGTGGGATTCAGGGATGTAGAATATGCTCATGCAGAATAAGGCATCAGTATGTGCTTTATAAGTACTAATTAACAGCCAATACACAAACTAATAAGCAACTAGTTAAGTGTTACTGTACCACTGTATTTACCAGTTGATGTATCAAATACAGTTGAATTTTGTTTCTATATTATAAGAAATACCTGACCTGAAGTCATGTCACCCAGCTCTTAATGCACCTTTCCATCTTGCTGGGCATAGGCAACAATTTGATCTGCAATTGTATCCCAGTCTATAAAAAGTCTGCCTCTGGATGTAGCTTCCTGAAGTCTTGTGAAATCTGATCAAATTTGAAGAAAAAAAAAACAAAACAAAAATGTGGTTAAATAAGATAAAGCTTTTAAATGTTAGATTGATTGTTTGATTTTATTGCCATACCAGTAACTATGGTTATTTTAATGAAAAGATCAAATTCTAAAACAAATCATGGTTACTGAATGTTACTGAATGATGTAACTTACCTTCAAATGTTTTAACCAAGGTATCAAGCTGCCTTTCCTTCAACTTCTCTATTACAAACCTGTCCATATGCACCAGCAAGAATCTCACATATCTAGAATGAAATTTCAGATTTAGAAAATTAGAATTTCACAAAACTGTTTTTACAATGACTTATTTTATATAGAAAGCAGGTTAATGCCTTTACATGCAGCACAATCGTTTAACCACAGATCAGTTCTGATATCGCGAGAAACCTTCAAGCATTTTAATATCGCGAGATCTCGTAAACATTTATATAAAAAAAAAAAAAAACAACATTTTGCGCAGTAGTGCCAAATTAAACCAGTTTGATTGAATTGTTGTAAAACATTGGCGATCTTCAGAGTTAGAACACAAATACTGTATGCACTGGAACGTTTGTCAAACACGGTGTTCTTGCATGCTATGATTTTAAGTGGATCACTGCTTTGATGTCTTAATTATGACACGATATTATACGGAACGGTTGGCAAAGGCAACCTAAGCTAGCATCTCACCACTGAACTGCGTTTATGTCAATCAGTCTCCAACTGCGTTTATGTCAATCAGTCTCCAATCTGAAGAGCAGAATTGACACTGTTCAAAAAAAAAAACAAAACAAAAAAAAAAAATTATAGAGGAAGAGTAAAAGGACCAGTGGTGTTGTGATGCCTGGAGAAGTGGGTATACGCCCCAAATGCAAATACACACTGAAAAGAATAACTTACTGACGTCTGAACGTGATTCTCTGCAGATTCTGATTAAAATGGTCGGGTTTTCTCTGTAACAGAGCCTCTTCTGACATGCCCTCGAGTGTAAACAGACAGCATCTGGGTGGAGGAGTGGACAAAGTGGGCGCGGCGCATTTAGGGCAATCATCAAATGTATTTAAAAGGAAGCCCGCGCCACTGTTCTGACCGCATCACTGTCGTAACCAGGTGTTTTTAGGGAATATTTGCATTTACTCACGTGCGCTACCCTGCACTACACCACTGCTTATACACCACGAGAATTAAAGTAAGGTGCATAGCGTAGCTAATGCTGCTACCTGAGGAAAAAAAAAGAGCGCGAAAATGCACAACATAAAAATGACGGATCTATCGTTGGATTCGGCACTTCGCAGACATTGACTTGAAAAAAATATGCCCTTAAAAGATCAATTTTAGTACGAAATGACATAATTCTGACAAAACATTACAAAGCCATACAGTATGCAGACAGTAACTGAACTTACCCCGTATTTCTAACCTATGCCTGTTTTCATGAAGCGTTAAAAAGGGACACGTGTACTGTATATAAATAAAACTTTGCACGTGCACACACACAACTTTTATTTAACAATAAAGCGACTGTTGAGGCAAAAAGTACCTCACTATAGGCTGCTACTTAACGTTCGTTAATCATTCACAGAATAAAACGCTAACCCTGCACAGAGACATACCAAATATAGCATTACACAGTGAAATCGCTGTGCTTTAAACCACAACTTACTAAAAAAAAAAAATAAAGGTAAATAATAATATAATCATATTAACTTACCGTATAATCCTGCTTGCTGCGAATGGACCTTTATCTCACTTCCTATATCCGGTAAGCGAAGCAGTACCTGGCTGCTTTTATTCTAAACAATGACACACTGCCTCAATTTTCACGATTTCCTGATACAACACAGATGAGATGCGTGGGATGAATTAAGGTCCTTCTAAAATATTACGCGGGAGCACGTTCGCGTGGAGTATGCATTTCGAAACTGAGGATGTTTAGGCCTACATCTCATATCACCTGCTGAAATGTTCCTATTAATATATTCCTCTTTCAAATGCGCATTCTGAATAATAAATAAATTTCACCTGCTGCAGTCAATTTCGTCTTCTCATTAACAATGTTTTTCTCATCATATTTTATACCCGTTTACATTAAAATACATTTTAAATACAAAATTAACCATGGATTTACTATAGTTAATGTAGTAACCATGTTATATTTTATTTTATTTTCTCTGCGGACTGATTTCCATTTGTATTGCCATAGTTTTACTACACATACCATGGTTAATTTTCGTTAGAGAGGTATTAAAATAGATGAATGAATGCACGGGCGTTGCCTTAAAGAAATAATGTTGAACTTTTCAGATAATTAATCTTAGACAGTATAACGCGCTGACAGCGTGATTTGAGTATTAAGAATTTTGGCATAAACGTGAATTACATACAGTGAAATGACTGTGAATGAAAAGTGACAGAATAAAGACTAAAATTTAATACAAATGAATAAACATGTTGATTCTGATCTTATTCATCAGGTCTCTCACACACTGCAGCATTGACGCAGTGTGGTGAAATCACGAATGTTTACGAGCCATGGGTTTCTCAGATCGGTATGTTGGATTAAAACTACAAGTTCCATTGCGTTTGGAAAATTTGGTGCACAGTAATCATCAGAATATTTCTTCGCCTGTCTCTGAAAATGTCCGGAGTTTGAAATCATCCTGCAGATGCTCATTTTAACAGGCTTTTATTCAACTAGTGATTACAGCATATTGAAAAATATACATAACTGGAAGAATCGAAACACTGCTTCGACAAGCGCTTCCGGTGTTCAATTCCGGTGCGATAAGGGTTCATTAACCAGGCTTTATCTCCACACAGCTGTGTGCTCAGTCTCACCTGAGAAGATCAGTTTCTCCCTCATGAGGTTGACGTCACGACTCGGCCGACGTACTACAGCGCTTAGCATGATCTGCTCAGGGTTGTAGCTGCGCATACCACTCATCTTCCACCTGAGGAAAAAAACATGACAACACACAGTCAACAAAACACACTTCTGAGGCTTTGAAAGTGCCACAAAGTTCTGCTCATTAAGTATTGGATCTTGAAATATTTGATGAGATAAAGTGACTGAGAACACTTAAAAGGATTAAAGGAGCAACACTAAAGTAAAAGCACTAAGAATTATAATTACTGAAACGCAAAATACAAACAGACACAAGAAACAGAACAAATCAAGACCCTAAAATACTCATCCTCATTACCTGATCAGGTGATAGCTGAGCAATTTCAGCGAGCAGCGGAGGACAGGCGCATGCAAAGAGCAGAGGACAGAGAGAAAATGGAAAGTAGAGATTGCCAAGAAGAAAAGAGCAGAGCCATCAGTTAAAAAGCACCTGTCCGCCAGAGATATAGCAAGCGTGCTAACTATAAAACAACCTAACATTAACGCCAAGGACTGCTTTTGTGCAAATGTGTGCGAGCACAGAAATAGTCATATTGAAGATTAAAGCCACTACTGACATAGCAAAATAGCTTCCAGTATTAAAAAGCATTAAGAAACAACTTGAAGGACATAAAAGAGATGCACTTACTTCTGAAAAATGAAGATGCCGATGACAATCGCCACAGACATTAAATCTGAGGTGATCCATATCAGGCCATATTCTTCAGCACTCTACAAAACATGTTAAAGCAGCATTTAGCCATTAGATATCAATATAAAAAAAGCTAATTAGGAGAAAAAACAAGCAGAATCCTAATAAAATAAAATCGCTATATATATATATATATATATATATATATAAAACTGTACACTACTAGTCATAAGTTTTTGAACCACAAGATTTTGAAATGTTTTTTTACAGAAGTGT